>OU343162.1:122240745-122839963 GCA_910595825.1 Philhelius pedissequus
GTCCAGACAGGCTTAAGCACCTGCCTGTACAAAATTAGCTTGTTTTCGATACTGAGCTTAGTGTGTTTCCCGAGCAACCAGTACATATCTCTGAGTTTATTTTTAAACTCTACGCATTTGTTTTTAAAATGCGCTTTCCGTTTTAATTTCGCGTCTAGAGTCATTCCGAGATATTTTGCTTCATTAGCAAACGGAACTTGAACCGTATTAACAAATATTCTATTAATTTTTTTATACTATAATCTACATGAACTGATTTTATTTTGTTGAGCGATATCCGCCATGTTTTTGTCCAATCATTGGCATTATTTAGAGCTTTTTGTAAATTTGTCGTAGAATCATTTATCGTTTGGCACACTGCTAGCATTGCAGTGTCGTCAACAAATGTAGCTACGATAGTGTCTTCTGTTTGAGGTATACCACGTGTAAATAATAGGTACAATATTGGCCCTAGAACACTTCCTTGTGGTACCCCAGCCACTATTTCTTTAAGATCTGAGTGATCGATATGCTTTTAGAAGCGTATAAAGTGCTTCTGGCAGAATTTGTTTTAATTTAAAAATTCGGCTTTCGTGCCGCATCTTATCAAAAGCTTGCAACACGTCTAGGCAGACCGCCGAACAAATTTTTTTTCTTCAAGACTTTTCTCAATGACGTCAGTGATCCTATGCACTTGGTCAATTGTCGAATGCTTGATTCTAAATCCGAACTGATGTTCAGATATTAGGCGCGTTTCTTCAATTATTGGCTAGTATTCTTTTAAAGACTTTAGATATTACGAGCAGAAGCGAAATGGGTCTATAAGATGTCTTTTCATGTGATGGTTTTCCTGGTTTGAGAACCATTATAACTTCCGCAACCTTCCATTGTAGAGTGGCATTTATTATATAAAGAATACTAATTAAACCTTTGCAAGGAAGTATATTGAGAACCGTAATGAAGTCGTATCCTGGAGCTTTCTTATACTTAAGCTTAACTAAAAACATTTTGATTAAAATACTGAATTAACGAAATGTGAAACGACTAAAACGAAATAATACAAAAACGAGATTAAAAAAAAAAACGAAACAAACTATACCCAACTTAATAACGAATGTTTCTGGTCATTGCATTTTTAACTCAAAATGATATTCCATTAATTTTTTACATTTAGGTTGTTATCGAATAATTAAAAACTTTTGGAACTGTCAAAATTGTTCTAAAAGTCGCGTCGCACCACCGACCGGCTGTGTGCCATGGATCTTATATCTCCTTGTCCAATATTAAGTTCCATGGACCATTGCTAGAGAATCATGAGAATTATTTCTTTTTGTTTTTATAAGAAACTAGCTTCACGGTGAACTTTGTTTAGCTCAAATTCTGTATTGTAGTGTGTTAAGTTAGGTTGAAGTGGCTGTCAGCATTATAGCTGACACACTTAGACCAGGGCCCATATTCTGTAACTTTCGCATCGATAAAATTGGTCGAGAAACAAAAAAAAATGTTTTTGTTTTTTTTGTTAACATGCCAAACTGACTTTCAATTTATCACCTTCCATTGGAAAATTCCAGTCAAATAAATTAAAAATTTAAGGTATCGCCTCATCTTACAGAAACTCATTTTTTTAGAGGCGTTAGTTGAGGAAAAGTTATCGCCTGATTTAATTAAGGTCCTTTAATAAAATTGTATTTAAAGGGAAAAACCCCGTAACAAGGATCTTAAAAAGGCTTGAACTTTTATTTTGTAGTCGCGTTAAAGTACTAAGTAGAATAAGAAACACCTTATTGACCACAAACGATTAGAAAATTAAATAATAAAAACAAAACAAAATTTGAAGGTATTACATTTAAATTTTTTTCGAAACTTGAATGCATTTCGAACCAACTGTGGTTCATCATCAGCAATACACTAATTTGGGAAAAGAACGAAGAAAGAAAGAAAAGTAACAATCAAAACATTACAAGGAAGTAGAAGAAAGCTTTACATTTTTGAAAACAATTAGACTAAAAGAGAACATTAAACAAAGTTAAACAAAGATGACATAATATTGCCATTATCACTATTCATGGTGTTGTTGTTTTTGTGGATATAGAGGCTTTCATATGCATCAAGTCGTCGGTGGTTTGTGACGTGTTTAATGAGCTTTACATTTTCCAAACATACGTTGAAATGCTTGTTGGTGAGGACGTGTGCAGCGACGGAGGATTCCGAATCAATAAAAACACATTCCATTATTCAAGAATTAAAACAAAAACAAGTTTATTTTATGAAGGCAGATAAAGGTAACAAACTAGTAATAATGAACAAAAATGATTATGATAAAAGAGTGAATGATTCGATAAAATCCAGTAATTTTAAAATTCTAAACAAAACACCGTTGTCCGGAATGATTCGCGAATCAAAATCGTTAATAAAACAAATAAATTCTGTTTTTGAAATTCCCAATTGGTGACTGAATATATCCAACCCAGATGTACCGAAACTCTATGCGTTGCCAAAAGTACACAAACCGGGAAACAAAATGAGACACATTATTTCAAATATAACTTCACCATCGGTTAAAATATCCAAATGGGTGGTAAGTGAGATGAAAAAATACCCATTAGACAGCTGCTCAGTCAAGAATACCCTTGATTTCGTGGAAAAAACTAAGAACATCTTAATAAAAGAAGACGAAATTATGATTTCATTCGATGTCGAAGCTTTATTCCCGAGTATTCCCATTCCTGAAGCTATAATGGCTCTCCAAAAATATCTTGAAAATTTTGAGATTTAAAAACAGCTAAAGTATGCATGTCTCAAAACTTTTTTCAATACAGAAATGTTTTCTACAAAATTGAGTCTGGAACAAGTATGGGAAACCCTCTGTCCCACTTATAGCGGAAGTTTTCATGTCTTCCTTCGAAGCAAACTTAAAAGAAAGAGGATTACTCCCAAGAATTTGGTTTCGTTATGTAGATGATATTTTTGCGGTGATAAAAAGTGTAGAAGAAGATTCAGTTTTAAATACACTCAATTCCGAGTTCGACACCATAAACTTTACTTATGAACCAGAAGAAAATCAGAAGCTGAATTTCTTGGATTTAACCCTGCCAAGAAAAAAAGGAAAAATTGAATTTGCTGTATATAGAAAACCAACAACAACAAAGAATGCGTATTCTCGAGTAATGGAAAATTAAAAAATATGCTAGGTTCAACCAAAGACAAATCCACAGTTATTAACAAATCTGGGATATATGAAATTAAATGTGGAGATTGTAACTCTGTTTACATCGGCCAGACAAAGCGGAGCATTGGTGTCCGTTTCAATGAACACTCGAATCACATCAAGTTCAACAGACCCGAAAAATCCTCCGTCGCTGCACACGTCCTCACCAACAAGCATTTCAACGTAAGTCTGGAAAATCTAAAGCTCATTAAACACGTCACAAACCACCGACGACTTGATGCATATGAAAGCCTCTATATCCACAAAAACAACAACACCATGAATAGTGATAAAGGCAATATTATGTCATCTTTGTTTAACTTTGTTTAATGTTCTCTTTTACTCTAATTGTTTTCAAAAATGTAAAGCTTTCTTCTATTTCCTTGTAATGTTTTGATTGTTACTTTCCTTTCTTTCTTCGTTCTTTTCCCAAATTAGTGTATTGCTGATGATGAACCACAGTTGGTTCGAAATGCATTCAAGTTTCAAAAAAAATTAAAATGTAATACCTACAAATTTTGTTTTGTTTTTATTATTTAATTTTCTAATCGTTTGTGGTCAATAAGGTGTTTCTTATTCTACTTAGTAATTATCGCCTGAGTTACAGAACATGGGCCCAGAGTTGGTCCATTGTGATACTACATGAATCTATAGATAAGCTTCCTACACGTTGAACCATTTGGAGCTCCTAATAAAGCGTAAGAGACTATAGATGCCTATATTGTTTAGATCGCTGAAATCATCGATGAAAAAGTCTCTAAGATGGAGCTTACATTATTGAGATAGAGCAGGACATGTGCACAGAAGATGAGGAACAGATTCCACCTCCTCCTCCTCGTCCATGCAGCTTCTGCAAAAATCGTTTGAATAAACGCCAAGCCTCGTTGCGTGCTTGTCTATAAGGCAGTGTCCAGTTATGACACCAATTACGGAGCTGATGCGCAACCTGCTTAAGGATATCAAACACTCGGCGCGTTTCAGATCAAGTTTTGACCAGAACTGTTTTGTCGTCATAATGTAATAGGACCTATCGAGACTCTGCCAGGGAATTTCGTTTCCCATGGAATATCTTATTGCCTCCAAATTTTTCATGCGGTCGTGAGTTCCTCAAAGAATAAACTTCCCTCGGACTAAAATTGCACATGCTGCTTCATGTAATTCGGCCAATTTAACTTCTTTATTTTAAAAATTCTATTGAATTGAATGAAAATAACTGAAGTATAACAATGTTGATATATTTCAATCAAACCGCAATGATTAGTTTCGGCCAACCTATCGCCTTTTTACTAAAGCGCTTTTCTTCTCAGAAGCCTAATCACGCAAATATGGAGATTTGCCGACAACTGAGCACTGCCCATACAATTGAACATGTCAGAAACATTGGAATTCAGACTGATTCCACATTGTCCTTGCGACATATTAATTGTCATAGCGAAAGCGCGGCGCACAGGAAACTAACGACGCTTAACTACGAATCCCATATCGTTCGATTGGTATCTAGAAATCCATTATTTTCCCAACGTTTCGTAATTATTTCTTTTGATAAATGCTACACAAAAAACTTTGCATGCACCCAAACTCGACCACGCCTACGTGAGCTTATTTAATCAATTATATGCTGCTTCATTGTTCATAGAAAATCATGCAAATATTGCGAATTTTTTCATCTTTATGAAATTCTTTTCCTTTCGATTTTTCTTCTTATTATTTCATTTTCTACTCTTATGTTTATATAAAAATTGAAAAATTCCTATGTTTCTTATATGAACGTAAAATTCCACGAGACGATAAAATGCCAGCGCCATCTATCGACAGGGGGTCGGACCACTCTATAAACCTTCCTTCTGATTTGTAGAATAAATTGCTTTTAGCACTCAAGAAGGTTGTGTGTATAGCTTTCGAGACTATAGCGTAAACACACAAATGTTTAACTTTATATATATATACATCTATTATATATATATATATCTTCTTGAAATGAAATGTTTAAATTCAGAAGTTTTCCACTTTTTTTTAATTCATTCAAAAAATTGGGGTGGGGGTTGACTTTGCCCAATCGATGGCCTTATCGAAGATTTCAATTGTATCCAGAATTAGATTCGCTTTTAGCTTCAATTTCTTCTACTTAATCCGTAACATTTTCATCAAGTATTCTCCAGCGTTCAATAAGAATGGACAACGGCATCACCATTATCATTTAATATTGAGTCCCAACACTTTTCAACAATCTGAGGCGACAACTAGCCAGTGTTTGGAGATGAAAATCACCGCTTGACGTACAGTGAAATTTGTCAGTGCTAAAATTATGTTGATATTTTCTATGGCAATGATTGGCATTGCATCTCAACAGTAATGTTACCCTTTGTTTTAGAACGTTGCCACCACAAGCTTTTTTTTTATCAAAAGGAACGTAATTTTTTTTTTGGTAACGTCTTCCAAAATATTGCCCTTTCATCTAGGTTATGAATCTGCTGCGTTGTGAGTTGAAGCAATGCAATTTTAGGTAAACGTATGACAAATCTGCATTTCCATTTTGGAACCACCCACAACTAGCATTAAAGGAACCTCCTTGTATTCCCTCAAATTGTTTGTACAGTCGCTTAGCTTTTTCTCTTATAAGGTTTCCGATAATAATTGGCAATTTTTTTTTACGTTGGTAAAGAAGGCACTTGTTTTGTGGTTTTATTAGTTTTTGGATTTTGAGGTTTGTCCCTTTTGAAACACCAATTTATTTTTTTTATTTCTTCAATTTTCATTCATTCATCCATTTTTCACTTTTCAAAATGTCGATTCCTAAACACGCACTTGTTCAAATGAAATTCACTTCGATTATGAAGAGTAAAACCTTATAACAAAAGACTAAAGAAATTTTCTGGGATTCCCCTTTACAGATATCGTTTGCATTTTGTACCAAGCGGTACATAACCTTCGAAATACCTTCGAAAAATTCAAATATTAAAGAATTCAATATTAAACTTTATTCAAGGTACAAAGTTTGCAAAAATTGTATTTGTTCAACTTAGAGTACTTAAGGTAAAAATTCAATGTGTCGAGTATTAAAAATGGTCTGTTCAATTTATAGGGGAAAAAATATTTGTTGGAATGTTCAAGTTAACGAGAGTTCACTGTATGTACTCGTAAATATGTATATATGTATGTAGTTCAACGACGGGATTTATAAAAAAAATCGAATCGATAACGATTAATAATTTTAAATTTCCTATTCCAATTCGTTGAAATTCGAGTAATGAAATGTAATAATTTGATTTTTTTAACATCTAGTAGGCTTATCTTAACTTACCTACACCTACTTTTAACCTACCTTATGATCACCAGGCTGCCTACCTACTTAAAAGCGTCAATGCTTAGCAATATTAAAGTATTGTTAGCTACAAGAACAAGGTCGCACAATCCAGTCGGGCATTTTATTTTCAAAATTTGTTAACTGTCCTGAAAAATGTATATAATGTATCTATATAAGCAAAGCTACATTCTAAACATAGTAGTCCATTATTATAAAATTGCTAATCCACCTTATCATCAAGGAGACTTTCAAAAGTTGAACGAATATTTATTTCACTCTAATCAAATCATTCTTTTAAGTAAATATTCCTCTATTTGTAGCACTTTCGTATAGTTTTGTTAATCTTATATTTAAATCGTTATTGGATTTCTATTAAATTCTTTATCTTTTAGATCTCTCATGCACCGGAGCAGTCGGAGTCGCACCTGTTCATCAATCGGTTCTTGGCCGTCGTCACTGTTTCCAAGTTCGTGGTGGGCCACGTGGTGAACGTTATTACAGCTGTGGATCGCGACAAGAGCGTGATTTATGGATATACAGTTTACGTAAATCGATTGCTCCCAACTCTGAGCATACCCGCCACATAGATAACTCTTTGAAAATGTGGATCTATGAGGCCAAGAATCTTCCACCTAAAAAGAAATACTTTTGTGAGTTACATTTAGACAAAACTCTTTATGGACGAACCAGTGTGAAGCTACAAACAGATCTACTATTCTGGGGTGAATATTTTGATTTTCCTGATATTCCCGATATAAATGTGATCACCGTCAATGTGTTCAGAGAAGTTGAAAAGAAAAAGAAACGGGACAAGCATCAGTTTGTGGGTTCAGTGAAAATTCCAATTCACGAAGTAACCTCTCGGTTGTTCTCAGAAGATTGGTATCAGATTTTGAGCGAGAAAAATGACAACAGTATTAATAGAGGCTCTTCAAAGGAAGTAACACCAACACTGCGTATAAAATGTCGTTTCCAGAGCACAGACATTCTTCCAATAAATGTATACGCTGATTTTCTGACCTTTTTGAAAGACAATTACAAACGTGTTTGTGAGTCACTTGAACCAGTTATTGGAGTAAAAGCCAAAGAAGATATCGGTCAAGCGTTGGTACTTTTAATGCATGCTCAGGGTCTAGCCGGTGCATTTCTTACGGATGTAGTTGCATTGGATCTTCTCAGAGTAGGTGATCAACGACTGACGTTCCGCGGCAATTCTCTAGCAACCAAGAGTATGGAAGCATTTTTGAAACTGACAGGCGAGCAATATCTTCAAGATACCCTTTCTGTACCTATCAATGAGATCATTCAGTCGGATCGTGACTGTGAAGTAGATCCTCTTAAAGCAACTGGCTCCCTTGTAAGGCAACAACAATCTCTCCGAAATGCAGTCCGCGCTGCATGGTCAAGCATTTATGAATCACACAAGCATTTCCCGCCACAATTACGTGAATGCTTTGCCACATTTAGAGAACGCTTACAGACCCTTGGTAGGGAAGATATGGCTGATAATTTAATATCGGCATCAATTTTCTTACGATTCCTTTGTCCAGCAATTTTGTCTCCCAGTCTTTTTAACATTACCAATGGTAAGTTTACATATAATATTTGTTCACCATATTAATATTTGCTTAATGGTGTGTTTTATTTTTAGAACTTCCTTCTATCAGAGCGACGCGTAATCTAACTTTAGTGGCAAAGACTCTTCAAACTCTTGCTAACTTCACACGCTTTCAGGGCAAGGAGAATTTTATGGAATTCTTGAATGATTTCCTCGAGCAGGAAGCTCCTCGTATGAAAGAATTTCTGCATAACATTTCAACCCGTCCCGACCATACACCACCTGAATCCATTCTTGATTGGTCCGGTTACATAGACCAGGGCAAACAACTGTCGATTTTGTACAGCCTGTTATCGGAGAGTATTCAGAAATTGAGTGAAAATCGTCAACGGGAGTTGGATCCCATGCAACATATTCTTGATGAGATTTCAAAAGCAATTGAGTCCAACCGTTTCTCGCACGATAATCAAGAAAATCGTCACCCTGATGAACAACATTACTCGGGAGGTGCTCAGCCTCAAACACAGAGAAGTATTCCGCCTGAACGCGGTATCATTCGAGGAGTATTGACGCCTAGCTCACTAGAGAAAAATATCTTCCGATACAATGATCCAACAGTTATTCCTTTATTACAAGAGAACAAACGAAATTCTAATAGTCAGGCGAGCGTTAATGGCCTACAAAGCAATAATATGGGTCAGCTGCATCACTCACAATCGCAATCCTCTATAGCCTCATCACAAAATTGTGGGGGTGCCCTTATTCCAACCACAATTCAGCATCACTGTCCACCACCCCCTTCGTCTGTCACAAGCACTGCGGAAAGAAATTCTGCGGGAGGATGTGGTGCTTCCGGAAGTAGTGCATATAGCGTTGCAAACACACACTACTTCCCGAGCAATGGAAACATCTCCACAATAAGCACAAATGCCAATAGCTCAAGTCCGAGCTCCTTGAGAGCGGCTACTTTACCTCGAAACAACAATAACAACTTGGATGATACTGCCGTCGTAAGTGGAGGTGGAAACCTTATCCAGATCGGTCTTTTGGACCCAACCAGCGCATTTGTTCGAAAGAGCCCAACACCACATATGAAACAAGGGTCTCGTGGGAAAAACGGAGTTAATGGATCGCAAATAAGCCTTCTGAGTGAACGAGCAGCAAGTAAAATGAATTTGGGCATTCCAGATCCAGCTCATCATCATGTAACGAATAGTTCGCCTGTGCAGATTGGCCCGTCTGGTGAAAACAATACAAATAGCAATATGCCAATGAACCTGGAGGATCTTGATGACCTTTTCAAGTACGCTGAGGAACAAGCGATTGCCGTTGCAGCTGCAGCTGATTGCAATAAATCCAAAGAACCACTAACATCGAAAGGCAGTCACTGTAGTTCGGGATACCAAAGTATAAATACTCCATCCTCTAGTCCTATAGACCAACAACATGCTCAACATCAACAAAAAATGATAAATAGCAACGCTATGAACAGACAGCAAATGCATTTGGGAAGTAGTGGTCTCCAACCACCGCTTGCATTTAAGAATCCAATCTATCAACTCCAATCCTCGGCTTCATCGACTGCATCATCGACAAATTCCAATGCTCACCATCACCATCATCACCATCACCATCATGCTCAACAGATGCAGCAACAACAATTGCAGCAAGCGCAACAGGCACAGTTAGTTCAACATCGACCAAGCAACTACTCCATTTCAAATGTGTTCCCCAATAAAGCTGGAGGAATGATAACCGCTCGAGCAACCCACCTCGAAAGAACCGGAGGAGCATCGTCATCCCTGACTCCATCTAGTAGCGAGGAACGCCTCAGCAATGATAATTACCATGTAATTCCGTTTAAGACAATCGCTCCCGAAAATGGTCACGTCGAAACCCACCGATCACTGAGTGGAACAAGTAGCAGTAGTGGTGGTGGACGTGTGCCACGCACAAATCCGCAGTACAAACGTGACGAGTATACTCCACAGAATGACACATATGCACCCATTACAAGTTTCTTAAATCGAAGCATACGCGAAGGACATCCCACTGCTGGACCGGTGGCAATATACAATGGGGTACCAGGAAACCAGCATCACCATCATTTAAATGGAAAAATGATTACAAATGGTCCAGTTGCTGGCAGCAACAATAACCGATACCAAAGAAGATTGAGTTTGGACTCAGCGAGAACTTTATCTGATAGCTCAACAGACACAGAAGGTAAAATAAATTTTCTGTTGTTGTGTCATTGGCGTAGTTTAAATATTTTTGCTTTGAAAGCTTTTTGGTTGTATAATTTTTACATTTTCAAAGACGGACTTAAATTCAAAACTTTTACGTATGTATATTTAACACTAGTACCGTGCAACATTTAAAAGACCGTAGGTCTTACAGGCATATAGTGAAATTAAAAAAAAAAAAAAAGGTGTTGAGTTTTTCTCAAAAGTAATTCAGATAAAAAAAATTCATTCTTATATTTTGAACTTGATATCTGTTATTGAATTATATTCGAAGAAAACAAACAATATTTACATATTATTTTTGTTTTTGTTTTTATGGACTGTGTGGATTAAAGTCAATTGAAATATTTTGTGACCTATAGTTCAGAATGCGTTTCGCCCGGGCACGATAGTTGGGCTCATCAGTTAGATGCTATCGTACCTTTAGACGCAATATTTTTGGTCGATGTCTACCGACTCTAATAGAATTTGAATCTGTTATTAAATGTTAGAAAACGTTCATACTTGAGAGAAATTGCAAAGACGTGTTGTCTTTTATGACATCTGATTTTTAATATTTGTATACGGAGGTCTCTGAATTTCATAGCCTGAATTGTTTATTGTAAAACAAAAACTTATTGATCTTGAGGGATTAAGAGATCATAACATGTTAGTCAATATTGCTGTTCCAAACAATGAACTAGACTGTTGTCCCTACAAAAAAAAACAACTAAGTTAAGGCTAACCCTTTGTGTCACAAAAGTATAAATATAATATTTATACATTAGGATGTCTAATGTCGTTTTCGATCGGCTGTTCGGAGTTACTCTTTTTACAGTCCGAAACATTCGGAATAAAAAGAATAACTCGAAATAGCAAATCATAAACGACATAAGAGTCACTTCCCCAAACAAATATGCTTAAAAAATGCATACAGGATGTTTTTAAGCCAGTGCTAACTGTGATTTTAAACGGAATATTAAATTTTATTAATACCAAAATTATAAACTTGATATGCAACTAGAAATT
Source organism: Philhelius pedissequus (assembly GCA_910595825.1). Taxonomy (NCBI): domain Eukaryota; kingdom Metazoa; phylum Arthropoda; class Insecta; order Diptera; family Syrphidae; genus Philhelius; species Philhelius pedissequus. The sequence goes on from OU343162.1 coordinate 122,252,049, forward strand.
GGATTGTTTACATGTTTTTAAGCTTACAATATTTATTAATACCTTATTTGTTAAAAAATATCTTTCATGTAATCCGGTTGTTTCCCGGCGGTAAACCTCTCTGATTATAAACTAAGCATGTTTTGTAACTGAATTAAAACTGTTATACCTATTAGGATATGTAAGTTAAGCTAAAACAAAGGGCAGCCACGTTCTTATAGTATTGCAATTAGTGTCTGTCGATTTCTAGCCGAAGCCGAATATTACAACAACCTTCGAAGCCGAAGCTTTTACAACTTAAAAGAATTTCCGTTTACGATTGACTAAAAGTGAAATAAAAATATTATTTTTATAATCTTTTCTGGAATGTACCTATACCTCCAATAAACAATCTAACGGAGTAAATTAACTTTTTAAATATAAAAACAAATTAAAATAATATCAATTTTAATATTTTTATTGAAATAGTTCAAAACAAAACAATCATAAGTTGTTTTCACTAGGAACAATAGTTGGAAGAGCAGATTAATATTTTAAAATATTTTAAAGCAATTGGCCGTAGATAAATGTATGGGCTAGAAGTCCAATATTTCTATACATCAGCATTCCTTAAAAGCAAAGTAACATAGAGCAAATAATCAATTATGCTGTTTAGGCACAACTTCCATGTTAAATTACCATCTGCATTTACTGCAATAAGAAAGAGATACAATTTTGCTATACATGTCTGATAGTCTACATTATATACTTGACGGCGTCTCTTAACCGAACTACTACTTTATTTCTTGTGTTTTAGATAAATAAATTATTGTTTTGTACAAATTATTTTATTGTTTTCTTCTATGACCCAATGTCATAGATAACATGTATTTCAATTGCTGGATGATCAATCGAAAATTCACCAGAAAATAAACCTTCGGCCAAAACTTCGGCCTATTTTTTTTCGAAGTCCAAGGTTTAGCCGAATGTGTCCAAAGCCGATGCTTCGATCGGACAATAAATTGCAATCAATCAAAAAAGAAAATAATTTTCTCAGTCCTTTTATTTTTTTTATTAAATCCTTTAAGATATTGTTTAAACTAAAAGTCATAACTTAATAGCGAATCTAAGCGTTAACATTATTTCTTTCTTTTCTTCTTTCTTCTTTTTTTGTTTTAAATAGAAATCATTTTATAATAATAGTCACTGGAACAGTATAATGTATAATATATTTATCTAAATTTAAATCACAGAATTTAGTTAGGAAATTTAGCAAAACTTAAAATTGTATAGTACAGTTAACGACAGTTTCGTTCAATCCTCTTTCAACTTCAAAAAAGTTTACTTATAGTATCATTACACTATTGACTTCTATTGGGTCAGAGTATCTTTTATTTCATTTACATGAAATAATTTAACTATGTACCAGAATGTATGCAATTAATCGACCAAGTAAAAGGCTTAGCATTTATTGAAAAGGCCCTCACTAGTTAACTGATGAGTCCAATTGAGATCACCTGGATAAAACGCCCATTTTGTGGACCACAGCTATCTTTTTTTTAGCTTACGTAAAACAAAATTTCTTTTTTTACTTGCGATATAGGTACTATAGGGCGAGTTTTGCATTTGGAAAAAAATCGAACTCGAAATTTTAATCAAAGTTGACATTACGATGATAGAGAACACCAAAAAAGTGGGTCCCGCAATTCCGTCTGCTTGTCTGTCCGTCTGTCTGTATGTCTGTCTGTCTGTAGAACGATCTACAGCCTAAACGGCTAAACCGATTTTGTTCAAACTTGGTGCTTGGGTGTTTTAGGTGATTGTCCAAAAAGATTTTTGAATCGTTGTCTTAGCCCCAAAAATAACAGTACCTAATTGCCATACAAATTTTTCTACCATCTTAATTATCTCGAAAACTGCTCTAACGATTTTGATAAAAATTGGTGTGTGTACTACTTTGGGTATGGTCTACCCTTTGGTCAAATTTTTTTAAACATATATTGTTATATTAACGGTACCTGCCATACAACCATTTTATTCATTTTTCACAAACGCCTCAACGGATTTCGATCAAAATTTTTATACAGTAGCTCCATTGAATTTTAAATAATACTGCATTTCAAAATTTTAAAAAAATATTTTTTTGTATTTTTGAAAAATAAATATTTTTTAGTTTTTTTTTTTTTTGAAAATTCAATATTTTGAAAACGAGTGGACGATTTTTTCTGAAATTTTGTTTTTAAATTTAAATTATTAAATATTTAAAATGTTCATACCAATTCATTTTTAGAAAAAATTTAATGATTTTTATATATAAAAAATTAAGTGAAAAACGACTTTAAAAATACATTTAGCCGTTTCTATTAAGAATCTTTTTCATATAATGTAATCGAACATAGAAGCTAGAACATGCGATGCAGTCGTGTATTTTATTTTTAATAAAATAACAACAGGCTTGTACTTGTGAGATAGATATATCATAGATCTTATGAATAAGATATTAATCTAACTTCGAGCATGTTAATGTATTTTATTCGGTAACGATAATTCCGTTTGCCACAGTGGAAAGAATTTTCACTAATTTAGAAAAAGGCCTATTTATAACAGTTATAACCATTTTATGACAAGTTTTCGCCATTAAAAGGCACATGTACCCTGTGGGGCCATATAAATTCTTCTTGAACACTCAAAACTTTTATAAATTGGCATCTCCAGACTCTTAATTTCGTATATTTAATTTTAAAAAAATCATTAAAATTAAAGGAACTTAAATTTTTAACAAGACGAAATTACTTACATTTATGATTTTACTATTTACTTATAATATTAATTCTAACAATATAAACATTTCCATGATCAGGTGTATGTCAACCCATCGAAGGTAAACGCCGGCGACAGCCACGCAACAACTACGATCAAAACGGCGAAATCCAACTTTTGCAAGAAACCCTTGATAGCCTTCGTCATACTCTCGATCGAGATGAAGCCGAATTAAGAGACTCGAGCGATGAAATATTTGCTTTAAACCGCTACAACGGTGGCAGCAATGCATTGCAACAATCAGACTCAACAATGAGAAGCATCATTGAGAGGTAAGTTCAAAATTCGTCTTGTGGTTAAAAAAAAAACTATTCATAGTTCACTTTCAGATTAATAACAATGGAAGAAGAACTTCGCCGTGAACAAATGAAGATGTCTCTTGCTCTCTCGCACAAGCAGCGCGTAATAGAAGCCCAGGGACAACAAATAGCAGCTTTAGATGCAGCGAATAATCGATTACTCAGTGCTTTGACTGCTTTAAGGCAACGCTACGAGACCCAACAGCAGCATCATCACCATCCAAATGCCTCGTCATCACAACAGTAAAAATATCTGCTTCGATAAGTTACCTTGCAACACACCAAAGTAGAATAAAATCAGTAAAGATATTCTGTATTCGTTGTATCTAATCTGTTGAAAAATACAATTAAACAAAAGATGTTAATTATATAAAAACAGGATTAACCCAACAAGATTCAGGTTATTATCAGCAAGCTAGCTATTGTATAATGTTGACGTAATAGTTTTGCTGACTTTTTGCCTAGATTGTAATTTTTTTTGTAGAAATTTTTGGATTTTTTAGAAAATAACTTCAAAATATTATTCAATATAATTTTCATGTTATGTTTAAAAACAAACTAACTGTACAAATGATACCACAATAATTTGTAACAAGTTGGGTTTAACTTTTTTTGTTCTTCTATCCCTTTTATTTTTAAAATTAGATTTATATCAATTTCTATTGAACGGAGAGATACAAAATTGTAAATCTAAGAATTATTCACCTTGAAATGTTTTTATTTTATATCCATTCTCTATGTTTCTTGGATTAAAGATAGAGATTGGCAAAGTTTCACTCAGCTTAAAACATGGAGGAACTAATGCTCTGAATACTTACCGCTAGTTGAACGTAAGATAACAAATAGAGTTCAACATTGCAAACTGAGCATAATTTACATATCCATTTTTATTTCTACGACCAATAAGAATTGACAAAAATCGACTTAAAAATAAAAGAAAAAAGGCAGGAGTGTATACGCCAATAATTTGTGTGCTTCAAACGCTGAGGTGTAATGAAATGCACCCTCTGCGAACATTAATAATATCACAACATACGAGTACTTTCATTACACTACTATTAGAAAGGTTTTCCACTTGATCAAAGCTTACAAACTAGGTACATCAATTCATGAATATCTTCTGATGTCTATTTGAAACAAATAATTTTACACACTCAAAATAAACTCACCACACTTTTAGAGAGTGGTGTGCATGAGTGTGTTTTGTATTAGATAAAACTAACGCACGAACCTTCTTATAAACCATTATTTATTCACTAGAAATATATACTTTTAACCAAAAAAAATTGATATTCATTCACTTGAAAATATTCATAAAACACCAATCATTATTCTTGCACTAAGCAAATACTTCGTGTTTTAAATCTTTTTTAACAAAAATGCATTTTTTGCGTAATAAGGATTAAATACAGATAGCACCAGTTAAAAAAAGAAAACCAAAAATTGGCAGTTTAACCGAAAAAGGAAAACAAATTGTAAAATAGTTTAATGTTATTTGTTTAGTTTTAGTTTCTATATAAGCTCAGTTTATTCTCTAAATATATATGTGTGTATTTATTTCTTCATTGTATTCGTTATTTTTAAAGTTATGATTCTATTATTATTTCTTTTTTTTTTAAATATAAATTCGCTTTTTTACAACTTGTATGTTATATTTCAAAGGAGGCAACAATAAATATGTTCTAAAAAGAAAAACATAACATAATTATTCAGTAGAAACAAATTTGCTATGAAACTTTTTTGTATATAATAATAACATACATATGAATAATTGCGATATGTAGAAAGCAAAAATAAAATTTAAAAAAAAAACGACTTTTATTAAAATAATTTAAATGTGTTTGATTTAATAATATTTTTATTATTGATACCAAGTTAAAAATATCATTACTTTGGAAATTTAAATTTTGATCGTGTTCTAAGAAAGAAACCGTTCTACAGTAAGGATTTGTGGTTATAATTTTGTATTAAAATATAATAAATCGTCAATGGCCTGAAATTTTTGTCAACACAATTTAAATAATCTCGCAAAACTCATCACTTAAATTACTCAATGCTATGTGAATTACTCATGCAACTAAAAAGATGCAAGAAAAAATAATTCCTTAAAATTTTGTTTGTTGTTGTCTAATCTCTACCATTTTACTTGAGCTAACAGAACATTCTGCTTAATTGGCAAACTAGTGACGTTTCATGAGTGAAATCATTGAATAATATAATAAAAATAGAATTTTTCATTGGGGTGTGAATTTCGCACTGGGACACCACATAATTGTTGGATTTCACATCTATTCATGGATAGAAAGTCAAATTGCTGCTAATGCACACAACTATCCTTAATGTTGTTCCGTCTGGTAGCCATTTTTTGCTTAAAATCGGTGGTTACGTTTAAAAGGTATAAAAACGGTGCTAACCTATTGTTATATCTAATGAGCGCATACTCAAGGGAGTTTTGTTACCCATACATATTATGCCATTGCCAACACTCAGTATGAGCATTAATAAAGGGAGAACCTCACATTAAATGTATATCACTTCAATTTAGAATTGCATTGAAGATAAATAAAATTAATTTTAAATGAATACAAAAAAGCAAATTCCGTGCAAATGAGATTTGTGAGTCCTATCACGAATTCCATCGTAATCGGAAACTTGTAACGAATCCCGAAAAAATCTATCACAGAATCCATCGTAGCGGAGCAAACATTTTTATAAGGGGGGAAAGCGGGAAAAATCAGTTGCCCAAATTACTCGAAAACTATAGGTTCTTTTGAAAAAAGTTTTAGGTACGCATTGTAGCTCATGTTATTCTACATAAAAAAGATTAACATACTTTTTATCGTACAGTTGATAGATTTGGAGAAAAATGGTCGAAAACATTTTCAAAAAAATGTAGTACGTTATCACTAGTAAGGCAAGAAGTCGTCTCGGATTAATTAAGAGGTTTTCTAAAGAATTAAATGACCGTTATATATCGAAACCCCTTTACTGCGGCCTCGTCCGTCCCATCTTGGAGTATGTAGCTGCGTATGGTGTCCTATGTATGGTGTTTCAATAAATAAAATTGAAAATGTTCAAAAACAGTTTTTGTTATTCGTCCTTTGTCAACTTCCATGGTATCCAAATCAACGTCTTCCGTCTTATGAAAATCGTTTGAATCTATTAAACCTATCGATGCTGAAGAAAAGAAGGGAAGTGAATAATGTTATTTTCCTTTTTTCAATTACTATCTGGATCATATTGTTCCTCTCAAATCCTCAGTATGCTGAATATAAATTCTCGATCCAGAATAAATTGTAACTCTGATTTTTTGTATACTTCTTTTGCCAGATCTAATTATGGTTTAAATGAACCTTTAAATGTCATGAGCATTGATTTTAATTGTTTTTATGATTGTATACTCGTAGATTTTAACTTGTCAAAGAACTGTCTTAAAATAAAATTGTTATCTTCCTAATTATTATAATATAATCTTTCCATTTCTTAAATGCTTCTTTTAAAATGTTGATATTTTCTTATTTTTAAATGTTTATGTTTTTGCTTATCTATTCATTATTGTATACCTACATATTTGATTCGACCTAAGCATAATGTTAGTTTGTAGTTGAAAGAAATAAATTTGTTTTTGAGTGGGGAAAATATTTTTTGGGTTATGTTTGGACAAACATGTTCTATTAAAAAAAAACAAGTTTTGTAAGTTTGGAACCGGGAAGGAAATGCTGCCATCTTAAAAATAATAATTTATTTTATTTTGTTTAATAAATCCCAAAACGGTTATTTTGCTCTGCTTAAAATTTTCTAAGAACAGTCATCATCGATGTTAATAGTTATCGAATAGAAAACATCGATGTGTTGAAGGGTTTCCCCTATTCATCCATCAACGTCGATATTCAATAATCGATTTTTAGTTTTAATATCGATGTTTCAATAACATAGATGGACTTATCCATCATCCCTAATCTGAAGAATTTGTTTTGTTGTGGATTCTCCTTTTGTATGCAAATTGTTATTTTTAAAATGGAAATAAAACAATACTCAAATTAATTTTCAGACACAGACATTAAAATGGGAACCTTTGAAGTTGTGGATTGTGCATAGGTTCACAAAAAATGTACTAAGAACTTAAATTTAACAAATTTTAAGTTTTAATTATTAAATGACATAACTTGCTTTTCTGCAACATAAATTTAATGGCAATCGGGTGTTTTTTGAGAACCGAAAAACCCTGTTTTTTTTGACAACTCTTGGGGTTGTCAAAAAAACCTGGGTCAACTCTAGGTAAAGTTCAACGAACGAACCCATTATATCCATTTTGACGAACAATTAAATGTTGGGACGCTATAACTTAAGAATGAAGTGACGTACAGAAGTCGTTCATATGTCATTTTGTAGATAATTTTATGGCCTTTTCGATCGGTCATCCGGAACACGTTCCACAATAAAACACCCCTAAACAATTTGTCTGACTCTGAATTGTATGTATCACTGTGTTTGTGAAAATTAAATTTTAAAAAAATCACAAAAAGAATTTTTAAAACACTTGATTTCAATTTAGATACTGTATTAATTTTTATAACGCCCTCTGTTGGTGCTAAATGTAATTTATCTCTTTCTTTCTCTCTATACGCCATCTAGTATCGTTTGCATATAAATACATTTGTAATCTGGTAATGCCAGAAAAAGAATGAAAGTGCGGAAATGAAAAAGAGGCCATCTTGTCTTGGCGATTGTAAAAAAGCGAAACACGTTTTATGTAGGCAAAGAAAGAAACCAAATTAAAAATAAAGATTGTCATACTTTAGAAACTTGAAACCTTAGTTTATAATACACATTTTCTTGTATCAATAATAATTATAACTTGCTTCGTTTTATGTTATTTTACCAGAAAAGTAGTTTAAATTCAATAAACATCGAAAGTACATAACAAATCAACCCGATGATTTTGACATTTTAATTATCTGAGTGCAATAGTGATTCTGTTTTCGATTCTGAAATGAAATCCAGAATCGTTTTCTGTTCTGCTTAGAGTAACAACTAGCCTTTTTGTGGGGATCAGAACAGTTCTGGACGGCTAATCGAAAAGGGTATTACTATATATAAGTTGTTCTTAGTAAATTTTTAGCAAAATAACGGTTTTGGGAGTTAGTGAACAAAATAAAATAAATTATTATTTTTAAGAAGGCAGCATTTCGCTTCCGGTTCCAAAATTAAAACTTGTTTTTTTTTAATAGAACATATTTGTCCAAACATAACTAAAAACAAAAAATTTCCCCACTCAAAAACATAAATTTACTACATTTTTTTGAAAAATGTATTACACCCCAATGTTTTCGACCATTTTTCTCCAAATCTATCAACTGTACGATAAAAAGTATGGCCAAATTCCTAAACGCAAGATTTGCAAAGCAAGTGAATTGCGCAACACAAGTTTAAAACCTGCACAATTGCAATGAAGTTTTCGCAAGAAAAGAGAATTAATTTGGTTTTGGGACAGTGTGCTTAGCACAGATATTTCTGTTTGGGTTTAGGGACAGTTTGCTTAGCATATTATTCGCAAGATTTGCGTTAGGAATTTGCCCTATGTTTATCTTTTTTAAGAAGAATAACATGAGCTACAATGCGTACCTACAACTCTTTTCAAAAGAACCTATAGTTTTCGAGTCATTTAGAACAAAAAATGTCGCCATTTTCCCCTCATAAAAATGTTTTCTTCGCTCCAAATTTAGGCTACTTTTTAGGAAATGCTTAGGACATACAAATGAACCTCTCCTCCAAAATTCAGCTTTATCGGAATTTTTTCGAATTGAATGTCTTATTTTCCTGGACTAGTAGTGATATAATAATTAACTGCGTTGTATTTTCACACGATCTAATTCGGATTAATTTTTAGCAAAACGTAAAAAAAACACCAAATCTTTCTTTCTAATAGAGCAAGAAATGTTGAAGTCTTGCTGACAAAGTATAAAAAAATAAAACGACCATAAAAGAGAACACGAGAATCGAACATTCAGCGGTGAGCTAAGTCTAAACTTCGATTGTGCAAAACTTCATAGGACTGATTCAAATATCGAACCAAGGGTTAACCACTATTGTACGATCATTTGTCCAGTTAATCGAACATCAATGTCAATGTCAATAAAATTAGAAAATTTCAGATTGACATTTTTTTTCGAAATCTGCAAAACTACCTATTTTGGATAATGTCGTGCATTGATCACGAACCACTTTTGCGCTTTCAGTTGGAGCTTCGCAACGCGTGTCACTTATAACGAGTTTCATTCAAATTTCAGAGATCTCTCAAAATCGAGATTTGATCTTTTCAATGATCCAAATAAATAGCGAATCATACATAAGAAGGGGAGAACGGGCTTAAAGTAACACTTTTGACTAACATTGTTCCTGTTCCTAAGATTTTGAAAATGAGTTAGCGAAAGTTTTTTTCTGTTAAAAGAGCGTATGAATAAAACTATTATGCAGTTTTTATATACACTCTTATTTAAAATCTCCCTCTGCCTGTCAACAATGGTGCACAAAGCTTTTTGTCTGCAACCCGAGACAGTCGATCCATTCCACATATTCCAAAGCTTTATCTACGATATTTCGCCACTAATTTTACTGGACAATTTATTTGCACTTTTACTTTGTTGTTGTTTACTGCTAAAAATTTTGCTGCGCTGCCTATAAATTTACCAATAAAAAGGGCTTATATTAATTTAAAAAAAAAAAAAAACATACAAATCTGGAATGTAATTAAATATTCCAAAACCAGTATTATATATACATATATGCATACGAATTTAACTAATTAGGAAGCCAGGAAAACACATGAGCGACCTCTTTCCTCTTCAACCTTCTGTTGACAACGATAAACGTCAAATGACTTTTTTCTTTTGATTAAAAATGGAGAAAAAAATTTAACAAAACGAAACATAAACATAGACCACCATTTCGATTGTCTTGGTTCCCAAAAATGTGTTTGAAAATATGAACGAAGTCTGGTGTTATTCGTTACAACTTATCCCACAAAAATGTTACAACTAGCCCCACCCTGAAATTTAATTTAATATTTAACAAAAATCACTTAATTAAAAAAAAAAACGAAAACCATTCTTAAATACTAACATAAACTTAACCAAAACATACATAAATATAGAAAAAAGTCAACTAGAACTGATTATATCTCTTCCGAGTGAAGGGGAATACCAAAAATACAAAGACAAAATATAACTAAATAATAACTTTTCTTCACAGCTAAAGTAAACTTAACGTTAGCTTTGAATTAGACAAACAATATCCTCAGTCAAGTGTTTCTTAATTTTCTTCCGTTACTTTTTAACCCTATTACTTCTAGCCCTGGTCTCCCCTATACATATGTATTTCGAGTAAAAACTGATAATCTCATTGGGCCAGCGAACACGAGATGAATATTTCTGGGTGGAAAACCAGTTTCATACTTTACTTTACGCGCACACAAGATGAACTATTCTGGTGAAAACAATATATACATGTACCTATTCTTTTTTTTAGTATTTTTTAGTAATTCTGTCCTGACTCAAGGCAGAAAGTTATGTGTGTATTAGTGTTCCACCTCGTTCTCCCCCTCAAAACTTAGGTGGAACTTTCATTCCGTTTCGTTCCGCACAATTCGCTTCCCTCTCCGCAAATTCAATATTCTGGTGGATGAATTCATCTCCTCATAAAGATAAACCTCAGAAACCAGATAATTTTATCTCCGCAGAAATGAACTGTAAAAGTTTTTATTGGAAAAATATTCTGCAACTCAGATAAAATTATCTCACCAATTTGACGTAGAAAGAGAATAAATAAATCTCATAAATTTATTTCAAAGAACATCTCATTATTTCCCACATTTACGCAAGTATTTTTAAGGGGGTGTTCATGCAAACGTCTGGCGGAAAATTATATCTTTCTGAAAAGCGAAAAATTATCTCGTTGCATGAATACCTTTATTGTATTCAAAAAGATTTTCTATAATATTTTCAGTTTTCGTTATTACAAAACCTCATAATACATACATATATAAAGTATCGGACAAAACATATGCAACTGGAACTGGAACCAAGCAGTTTCTTAAAATTTATAAAAAGTTCTATTCAAAAATGAAATAATATTCATATATTATAGAAGCTGTGTATTTAAAGTAAACAAAAATATATAATTTTCAAAATCATAATTAACTTTTAGTAATCTACGTTGAATTGTATCAAGTAACTTCACATTTACACGCGACAAAACAATTGCAACTAAAACAAATCAACAAATAACAGCATATTGACCGTTACTTCGCTCTTGTTATCCAATTTGTTAATTGTAGATAACATTGACCATATGTTTGAAGGTTGTGACCTGAAAGCTCAGTTGCATAAAAATTTTAACTGAGAGCATCTCCGGTGATATCGATCTCAAAAAAAAAAAAGATAATAATGGCACCAAATAAATTTGGTGATGCCTTAAGACAGCGTATTGTAGACGATTTTATTTCGGGGATGTTACAAAAAGATATTTCCGAAAAAGATGAACTACATAAATCGTCGGTTTCGCGAATTATAATTCGATATCATAACACAAAAAAAGTAGCTGTCTTGCATCACGTCGGTCGACACGTAAAACAAGTTCTCTAATGGACTCTATGTTAGCCAAAAAAGTTTTAAAAAATCCGTTCTAGTCCAAGAGTTCCAATTAACAGTAAGCGCTAGAACAGTATATCGTCGGATGGCTCTCGCTGATTTATGTTCTTATCGTCCTGCTAAAAAACCCTTAATTTCGATTCGTAATCAGAAAAAGCGTATTTAGTTTGCACAGGAACATCTCTCTTGGAATAAGCAGAAATGGAAAGGAGTCCCTTTTGGTGATGGAATACCATAGCTTACGTAAGAAGACCTTTTGGCAAGCGACTTCAATCACGTTACTGCTTAAACACTGTTAAGCATGGCGGCGGCGCAGTGTGATGGTGTGGGGTTATTTTTCTCCTGCTGGTTTGGGGCCATTGCATCGCATAAATGGAATAATGGACCAACACATATACAAAAGTATCTTGGTGGGTATTATGTTACCTTACGGGGAATGGGAAATTCCATTCCGTTGGGTCTTTCAGCAGGACAATTACCCAAAACACACATCAAGGCTAGTCAAACGTGGTTCAATGATCATACGATCAAAGTTATGAATTGGCCGCCGCAATCACCAGATTTGAACCCCATAGAAAATCTTTGGGAAATCGTTAAACGCAAAATTAATCGGGAAAACGTAAGAAATGCGGACGATTTTTATACAAGGATAGAGACAGCTTGGAACGAAATTCCTCTAAAAACAATCCAAAACTTAATTGCATCAATGCCAAGAAGGTGCCAGGCAGTCATTAAAAACAATGCCTTTGCCACGATTTTGATTATTTTTAAGTTTTTATATATTTGAATTCCAAGATGCAATTGTTTTGTCTCGTTTAATTTTTAATTTAATTGATATAATTAAATGTTATATAATTAAAAGTTTATTTTGATTTCAAAAATCATATACATATTTTCATTTACCCTAAATACAAAGCTTTCAAATTGTATGAAGATTGTTATTTTTTGTTTAAAGCCCTTATAAATTTGAAGAAAGTGCTTGTTTTCATTTCTGGTTGCAAATGTTTTGTCCGATACTGTACATATATACATAATTAATGTACATATAAGGCGTTTTTCTTTTTTAGTTCAGCGCAGAGTCTGAGTTGTCAAAAAATTGTTTTGTGTTTCTAACTCAGAGCATGTAGAGCTCGAAATGTGTGTTTCTTTTTTCGTTCTGAACATGTGTAGATCGCACTCGAACATAATTGACTGAGCATGTGAGTAAATTTCTGAACGCACCAAATGCCATGTGTGCCAAGAAGGAAAATGTGAAAAAAAAAAATAATTAGATCATAAGTTGGCGAAAGAAGTTGATCGCTTGTTGATTTTCTGTATATCTGGTGTGTATCAGTGGACAAAAAAAGGGTAGGTATTGCTCTTTATGGCTAAAAATGAAAATGTATTCTGATTGGTGTGGTTCAAGTGTGTTTAAAAAACATATCAGAGTTCAAAGCTCGTTCTGTTTGGAACAAGTTCAGGGGGTCAATTCCCGATCTGTGAAGTTTTGAAGTGAAAACCAAAATATCATTGCATTTTTTACAGAGGTTTATCATTTTCCAACTTCACGCACACGCCTAATGCGATTCTAGAACTCATTATGATAAAGTTTGTACTAAAAAGTACTAAATGATAAATTCTGTCATTTCTGATTAGATTTTTTGTTGGGAAAGGTAAATATTTCATTTCAGTTTCAAAATTTGCTTAAGAATAATGTCCGGAATAATAATTCGTTTAATAAATTTATAGAAGACGTCGTACTGAACAATTGTGGGTGTTATATTATATTCAATAGTATCTCTGTTTTGAGTAAGATTTATTATTTTTTGATGTGAGGATATTGAGGATTTCCCTTCGAGATGGGCAGAATCTATTCGAAGTTACAACTAGGAGCACTTTATTGAACTTTATAGATTCCCAAAATATTTATGCATGGATTTAATACGTGAATTGAGATCATTCTTGAAAAACACTCAACTTATAAGTGCGCTTTAAATGGCTTAAATATGTTAAAGTGCTCTACATTTTTTTGCAATGGGTAGTTTCCAACGATCTGTCGCGGGAATGAGCACCGTCGCGTGGGCTGTTGTGAATCTGTTGATTTAACAAATTCGTTATTTACTCGAATTAACACAAATATAACTTACTACCAAAATAAATTTGTGTATAAATATAATTTTTGCTTACTTGTCATGTGCCAAATCCTGTTTTTCTTCTTAATATTCATTAGAAACATTTTCTTCACAAAAAAATTGACTGTGATAAAAAAATTATCATATGAAAAATGTTTGGCATTTAACTGCACTTTTTCACGAATCGAGAATCGAATTAGACGTGAAAGCGTGATAAAATTTATCACTTCACATCTTCACAGATCGGGAATTGACCCCCAGTGCATAATCTATGTGTTCGAACTCTGTTCAGTGCTCTGCTCTGAACGAAAAAAGAAAAACGCCTATAGCAGTAGTAGAAGTAGTGTTGTTTTTCTGCAGGATTAGAAATAGTGTAATAGTAGTAAATTGTACTTGTTTACACTAGTATATACTCAAGCGATAGCGCACCAGCACATTACAAAAGTGTTCTCTTGTTTTGTTTAAATAATATATTTATTTAAGTATGTACCATTTACATACATAGCATCAATATTTATGAATCATTAATTCACCTTTTTACCAGCGCTGCCGAAGTGAGTACTCGGTGGATTCGTAATCTCCAGCCATTCAATGTACTCCAGTACTCTCTTCACTGGAATCGGACTTCCGTTTAATATATCCATGGGATGCGTTCAACCCTGAAATAATCCTGAAGGTATTTTTTGTAAAAGAATGCTTTACCTCGGCTGCTAAGTGCTCTGTCTGTCCGTTCTCTTAGCATACAAAATCAAAAAACTACTAATATTGTTGGGCATTCAAAGTTACTAATATGTAAATTTTTGCAAGTTTAATCTTATAGGTATCTACAAATATTACCAAATATTTTAACGGGTAATAATGTTGAGGAACTAGATGACGAATGGAGGCTCTTGAAGACCAGCTAATTCTTCAATTGGGTTTCGAAGATTTCTTGCAAAATCTGTTCGCAATCGCAACTAAAAATGCTCTTGGTGAACCAATGTTTAGCGCATTGAAATATTTTGGTTCCTTAATTTTTATACCAAACAGTAGTGTCAATGCAGAAAGAATTTTTGCCCAGTTGTATTTAAAAAGGCAAAACATAGAACCTGCTTAAGCATATACAGTAAATCCATTCCTAATGGCGAAATAACGTCTTCAATTATTACAAATAATATACAAAAAAGTATGATATTGCGGATGGCGTCTGATTTTTTTTTGTTGCTTGATTTTTTCACATTGAATGTACCTACATAGGTACCTATTTAATACAAATTATTTTTCTTATCATAAGCTTGTTTCACTTTTGTTTTCAGCGGGTTCTTTTATTTAACGTTTTAAGTGATAAACAAAATGAGTTGAAGTACCAATTTAACAATTTTTTAATAAAGTTATATTGGTAATATCAATGACCTAGGTATGCGTTTTTTTTGACTACTTCGAAAACACTCCCATTCAAATTTTCAAAACGGCAGCGCTGTTTATTACACCCCCCTAACATTATGAATTCAACAAGTCATTGAACTTTTAAAATAAGAGAGAAAAACACGGAAAATAGAACACCAAACAAAAGTACATACATATGTAGTACTTTCCTACACAAAAAAAAACACTATTCATCAAGGGACAAAATGCTGGTACATATGGCGATGACGACCACGATGATGATGATGACGGGGACGACCTCATCAAAGCCAACGAAAAAGCGTTTGATTTTCTCTATCTCAATTTTTCGGTTTAATTACTCATTCAGCTTCAGTGATAGATTTTGTTTTGGTTCACACGGAGGCCAACGAACTCCCAAAACCCGAATGTGATATAGGTACATAGCTTTTAAACTACCTATACACAAAGTGTGTAGTTTTTTCTCTAATAGATGTACCTACATATAATTTTGGTTCACTGGACTTTTCTTGTTCTTTAGTTTTCTTGGGATTCGTACATATGTACATACATACATATAAATAGATTGGCTGCTTGCTCATCTCTGCGAAATATGTAAAAAGCAAATTGTCATAAATGACTTTACGGGCTATTTCTATATTAATTTTTTTTATTTATTTTATTATGGCGGGGGTGTGAGCCTGGTTATTTAATTAGCAATCCACCAATTCCAGCACTCAAGCTCAAATGCTTAAAACTTTTACTTTGCTGTTCTACAAGTGATGATGAGGGATGATTGAACGATAGGTTAATTAAAATAAATGACTGATTGATTCAGCTCACATGCAGCGCAGCACTCATTCCAGAATTTCTGAACGAGAACAAACGAGATGGAAACAGGAAAACTTGTTGGTACCACCATGCAAAATAAATTAAAAAAAAAGAAAAACAAACTGGGAAGAAGAAGTAGTTATAATTCATACCACGGTTGCAAAAATCATACAATTGTACATTTTTTGATACACTCGACTATGTTGAAAAACACAAATACACTTTTATAAAATTCGGTACACTTGCTCTGCAGCTAAGATAATAGGTATTTTAGTCATCACAATATTTTTTTTTTGAAATTTAACAATTACACACTTTATTTTCTACAAGAAACCAAAACAAATTAATTAGTTTTTCTACAATTAGTAGTTTGGCAGCACTGCAAAAAATAGTGCAAAATGATCCTTTTGAACCAGAAGCACTTCTAGAATAACACAAATTTGTAATAGTATTTATTATTATTGTTAGATACCTATGAGTGTAGTTATAGTAGGGCGTGTTTTGCATTTGAAAAAAAAATCGAACTCGAGATTTTAATCAAATTCGACATTACGATGCTAGACAACTCCAAAAAGTGGCCCCGCGATTCCGTTTGACTGTTTCTCTGTCTGTAGATCGAACTACAGCCCTTAAGCCTGAGGAAATTTTCCTCAAACTTGGTACTTTTTTAAGAAAAAAAGGTATGCACTTTGTATATTGCTAATATTTCGGCCTAACAATTTTTTAACATATTTTCTTATTACTGGTTTTTTTTTAGTGTCGACTTTCGCATAAGCGACTAGGCGCATTTCGATAAAAAATATTTAAATATGATGTTTTTTCGAATTCCATATCACACTGTATACCAAAATTTTCGAAAAATATAATTTAAAAAACAGCTATAAGAAAAAAAATATTTTTTTAGTTTTTTTGACAATTTTTTTTTTGAAAATTCAATATGTATTTCGAAAAAGGGCTTACAATGTTTTTTGAAATTAAGTTTTTAACATTTATATTATAATTAAGAACTTAAGAAGAGAACAAAATTTAAGCTATTTTGTATATACAAAATTTAGTTAAGAACAACTAAAAATATAGTGAGCTGTTTCTACTAGAAATCGAGTGCTTAAGGACAAGTACGTGCAAAAAAGTCGTGGATTATATTTATTGTTGTATACCTACTGATTTGGAATACGTTTTGATTAAGTTTTCTTTAAAACTTTAGAAAGTTTATTTATCACTAGTTTTCGTACAAAATACATATATGGATATTGTTATTTTTTTTAATAAAGACTAAGTTGTAAGAACTCAAAAAGTACAATTCGGTACACTTTTTCTTAACTTTTGATAATTTGATGAAAGACGATTTTTCATCCCTGGTTCATACACAACAAGTAGGTACCTATACAAGTACGTACCAGCGCTGCCGTGTTGAAAATTTGCAATGGAGTATTTAGAGAATTGGAGGGGTATTTTGTGTTTGTGGGAAGTTCCGAAAAAAAGCATTCACTATTGATATTACCAATATAACTTTATTAAAATATTTGTAAGATTGGTAATTCAACTTATTTCATGTATCACCTATTTCACAAGGTGAAATAAAAGAACCCAATGCAAACAAAAATATTAATAAGTAAAACAAACTTAAGCAAAGAAAATTGGTTTGTATTAAATACATTCGATGTGAAAAAATTGTTATTGTTAGGCAATCCGCAATATCAGAATTTTTGTAGATTATATGTAATGTAATAATTATACATAAAAGCTCCTTTTATAGCCTCTTATTGCGATGCATGTGCACTTTGAAGAAGTGGGCTTACCAATAAAATTGCATTTATTGTGGCAATGCTTAATCAGGTTCTAGGTTTTGTTTTAGTAAATACAACTATGAAAAAGTTCGTCCAAAGATGGCACAGCTGTAAGGAATACGAATTAAAGGACCAATTTATGCTTTAAATGCGCTAATCATTGGTTCGCTAAGAGCATTCTTAGTTGCGAACAGATCTTGATAGAACTCTTCCAAACTGTATATTGGAGAATTCGTTGTTGTTCAAAAGCCTTCATTATTCATCTAGTTCCTCAACACTATCACCCAAAAGATTTGAATATATTTTTATAAGAGGAACTAGAGCAAGACAGCTATTTGGTCAATAATGTTCAGTGCTTTTAGCACTTCGACATAAAAACTTATTCCAAAGCGTATTTCCTTTCAGATAATTATATAGTACATTATTCACGGTAGTTGTCAAAAATATTTAAATATCATCTAGTGAAAGCTGCTCATCGAAGAGCAAAAGACTCGCCTTAGCACCAATGTATGTTCTATCAACGAAAATTGCATTACTTGAAAAATCAAGATTATTAAGTTAAAGTTAAATTATTAAGATTAAACATCTTCTAGTGAATTTAATTGTAGGAAGAAGAACATTATTTTCTTGGCTCATAGGATGGAACTCCAGATTCATCTTATTTATCATTTTAAACATATTTAAAAGAAAATGAAAATAAAGTTTGCTTGTCCCCATTTTTGTCGAATTTGCACGATAAACACTAATTATTATAACAAACTCGGTAAATTCCGTTTTGTATTTTCAAAAAAATTACAAGTCATTAGTGAATACAAGAACAACCATATATTTTCGATTTTGTTTGTTAATGGAAATGATATAGTCTATGTAACTACTTGTAATACTTTTGCAAAAAGTTAACGTACTGGATCAAATATTTAATGAATGCCTGCAAAAGTTTTGTATATTTTCTGGTGAAGTAAGATTCCAGTGGGGAGTACGGGAGTTCAGTAAAACCCAGGAGAGTAATCACTTCGGCAGCGCTGTTACGTACCAATAACGAGCTAGGTATTATTTCTTTTCACCGTGCCACAACAGCAGCATTCATACAACTTCCCATTCTCAGAGAGCCATGATAGGACGTTGGTTAAACTATGAATTTATAGCAGGGATGGCAAGCGATAGGAAATACAATCTTTCAAAAATTATCATGTTATAATGTACGATATTTTACTGTTAATATTTTTACATGAGAAAATGCATATACATACATTACATACATATGTTTGTATGTACTATAATGCAAGATCCGCATTTGGAACTTGGAATGTCAAACTTGACATTACGATCTTCTAGTTTGGTGACTACTTACTTAAGCATGTTTTTTTAGCTCAAAACCAAAACTAACGGTGTCTGCCATACAATTTTTTTAGATACCCAAATTCGTAATTCTTAATTATCTCTAACGATTTTGATAAAACAAATCTGTACACTATTATGAATACATTCTACATTTTGGTGTGAAATTTGGGTAGACATGTATGTACTTTGTTATTAACGGTACTTATCATAGAATAATTTTAACTGATTTTCCACTTTCTCACTAACGGCTCAACGGATTTCGATAAAAAAAATTATAAAGAAGGTCCGTCGAATTATAAATAATTATATTGCATATATTATATTTTTTTTTAATTTTTGAAAAAAAATCATCTTTTTATAATTAAATATGGATTTCAAAAACGGGTAGACGATTTTGTTTGAAATTCTGCATTCAAATTTATATTGCTAAATATTTAAAATTATCATACCAATTAAGTATAAAATGACTTTCAAATATATTTTGTTGTTTTTACAAAGAATCTTGTGCTTACGATGTCATTGAACATAAGTGCAATTACGCACGATCAAGTCGTGCATTTGATTTCTCTTAGAGTTATGTCAAAGATGAAGAAAGTCATTGCTTCACCAACAACAATTCGTTTATTTTTTGAATGAATTTAAATGAACACTTTCATTTTAAGACCCCATAATTTAAAAGAAAAACATACACAGATATTTTTGTACTTAAGTTCCTTTCTATTTTTTTTGTTCGTATTTGTTAAATCAGATACATCAAAGATATCAGACGAAAAATGGTCACAGTCGATCTCGTACTGTGGAGGTGTTAACACGTTTTCGACTTCCCAGTTTATTCCAAATTAAATTTCGTGTGTGCGTTTAAGTATAACATTAAATCAAGATTTCTTAAGTGGTGCAGTAGCACAAAGGTAGAGTGGCCGACCGAGAATCCGAGGGTCGCCAGTTCGATTCCCAGCCGGGCATCAGAACTTTGCAAGCTTTTTTTCACAACCGTGAAGTGGAAAACTTTATTGGTTGGGAAAACGAACAAAGGAGAAGGAGTTTAAGCACCGGGGCATCGAAAGGTGTCCTAGGGCTAATGAGGACAACGATGGCATCAGCTGAGGGAACATCGAAAGATGTTCCATTTACAAGCAGTGATTCTGCAGCAACAACATCAACATCAATAACAATAACGACAACATCATCCGATGCTAACCAGAAGCGCAGAAAGAGGATCAAGTGCGCACCAAATTTGGTGAAGAGGAGATCTACGGCCACCCTAGCAAAGCTGTCAGCTGGGGTGAATACATCGGATATAGACGAGACGTCAGAGGCAGCAAGACAAACCCAGCTAGACACTTCACCGAAGAGGGTATTGAATATATGTCTGAGGAAGGAGAAGGGCACTTCACGACGGGCGATAGTACTGCCTTCATAAACCTCTCCATATCAGAGGCGTCATCTGAGGAGGACGAGGAACAAAGAATGGTCACTCAAATTGAAATAATGGAGGCAGAAATCCAAAATTTGAAAAGCCAACTTAAGGCCAAGCTAGAAGCGCGCCGAGCGAAACAACTAAAAGAATGCGGGAACAAGAACAATAACAATAACAGCAAAAAGAACAATTACAAAAACAATAGCCACAGCAGCAGCCAAAACAACAACGCCAAAAACAACAGCAACAGCAGCAGACACAAGCCCAGAAACAACCGCAACAAAAACAGCAGCAGCAGAATCAAAAGCAGCAGAATCAACAGCAGCAGAAAAGTCAGGCTCAGCAGCAGCATCCACAGCCGCCGATAACGAAAAAAGAAAAATTGCCATCCATAAATACTTATAAAATGGAGTTATAGGATACCATAAATCTGTGTAAGTTGGCCATAGGTCAAAACTTTACTATAAAAAGATTAAATAATGATAAGCATGCTTTCCATTGCTTCAAACTGGAACAGCACAAAAAAATTAAAGCGTTGCTAAAAGAAACCACTACTGAATTCTTTAGTTTCACCCCTAAGACCGAAAAGTTTCAAACGGTCATTTTGAAGGGCATAGATTCCTGCACGGAACCACAGGTGCTCTTAAGTGAACTCCGCCTAAAGCGAATGACGATCTCGAATTTATCGGGGTTACGCCGTTCGCTACAGTTAGAGCTAGGCGGGAGAAGCGGAGTCTTCCCTTCTTCCTTGTTCAACTCACCCAGCAGCAAACTGGATAGTTTGAGGAGTATCTCCGTCATCAACTACCAGGTTGTAACTTGGGACAAATTAAAAAGGCGCCGAGAACATGCTTCAATGCATGCGCGGCCAAAGGTTCGGCCACGCCGCAGCAAACTGCGAAATGCAGTCACGCTGCGTTAAGTTGTGAAAGAACCACAATGCAGATGAATGCAAGTTAGGATGGGAACGGGTGGTAGATAGCACCCAGCTTAAATGTGTACTCTGCCGAAGCGACGGACACCCCGCTAATTATCGGGGATGCCCGACGTTTCAGCTTATAAAGAACAATAAAGCAGCAAAGCAAACAGTGGTAGAAAAGCGTCCAACAGTGCGCCCTCCTACAACAACGCCCGTCAACCCCCAAATTTGGTCGCCCAACAGGCCCCCGTGCCTAAGGCGCCGGCGGCACAGGCGCATATTATGGGCATTCTGCTGGCCATCCAGGGCCAGTTGACTGGCCTCCAAAACCAGATCAGGGAGCAGGCGACTAGGGTGGATTTTCTCTACTCTGTTTTGCCGAGCTTAACGCAACTTAGAGGTTAAGGGCGCGCTGCCGGAGAGGCCTTTTAAGATCCTAGCTGTGAATGTAAATTCACTGATTAGGACCGAACGTAGAGCGAATTTATTCCAATTGCTTAAAGACATAAGTCCAGATGTGTTTATGGCTAGCGAAACTAAGCTCAACCAGAAACATAAATTGACTAACAACAATTACAATATCGTAAGAAGAGACCGACCCAACTCCACTCAAGGAGGAGGCGTCGCAATCTTTATACGTAAAGGCATTAGTCATAAGGTAATATATAATAGTGATGTGCGAAAATTTCGGCCGTTAGAGGCATATACATTCATCTCCAACAGGGGAAGCGAATGTATGTGATCGCTGCATATGAAACACCTCAGCCCACACAGTTTATAACAAAGTTTGAAAAGCTTTTTGAATGCTTAGGTTGAGCTCGGAAGAAAACTTTTACATATTAACCGGTGATTTAAACGCCAAACATATAGATTGGGGAAATCAAATACAAAATCCTCGAGGTAACCATGTGTATAATTGGATGGGTCGATACAACCTTGAGTATCGCTTCGATCTTCTAGCCACAGAGAGTCCATAATTTCCAAGAAGCGGTGGCTATCTGGATCTATTGCTGAAAGACGCAAGACTAACAATTACTGACACTGTGATTCAACGACCAAGAAATTGTTTACGAACGATCGAGTACGACAGTGACCACTGCGGATTCGCCGCCGTTATACAACTTCCGAACGAGCTTATGGAGTTGGATGAGTATGTGCCTGTGCATACTTACAATTACAGTAAGGTGCGCTGGCCACGCTTCTCCAATGCCTTATTGAGTGAATTACGTTCAAATGGTATAGCCCCACCAAATGACAGGAACCTAACAAATACTGAAATCGACAGATACTTAGAACAAATTGACGAACCGATTCTACGAACAATGAACAGAACAATACCGAAATACAAAGAACGTAACGCAACTGACATGTACCGCAACGCGAAAATTGACGCACTTCACAGACAAAAAAGTGGACTACAGACCAGACTAAAACCCTTGTACAGACGGTTTACTGATACACGAGATCTGGAGATTAGGACACTGAAGTCGTCCATCAAAAACATCAACCAATTGATCAAAGAAAATTATAGGTTGGCTAATCATTTGTTCTGGGACAATAAAATTCGTGCCGTCAACTCTAACGACCCAAGTATGTTCCCAAAAATTAATAAGATTTTTAGAAGAAAGGATCAAAACGATCTTCCATGTCTTAAGCTCCAAAGGACGACAGAGAACAGAGACGTACTTCTGACAGCAGGCATAGACCCAGAGGATGCCGTATTGGACGATGACCTCTTCATAATCGAAGATCCGCAGGAGAAGGTGGAGGCTGTGGGGGCTGCTTTCCAGCAAGTGTACAAGGTGAATGCTAGCATTCGCCCGAATCATGACCTGGAGAACAGAGCTCTGCTTCATCACTTATGGCTCCGGAACGATATAACCGAATGGCGATCTGAGAACCTTGGTTTTACCGGGTTTAATGATGAATATTTGGTAAACGCCATAATCGCCGACCGAAATGGGCCCAGTCCCCTGTTAATTTCGAAGAATGAGCTCCAGCTCATCTTCGATTCATTAAAGAAAAAGAAAACAGCAGGAGTCGATGGTATATCCAACGTTGTACTACGACATTTGCCTCATGAAGCAGTTGACATTTATACCACACTGTTTAACACCGCGCTGAATAATGCATATTATCCAGTGCGGTGGAAGACAACTGTGGTGCACCCTCTCGCAAAAAAGGGAAAAGACAACTCCAATCCGGCGAATCTCCGGTCGATAAGTCTTCTTCCAAGTATCAGCAAAGTATTTGAAAAGGTTATTAATAGAGCCCTGTTCAAGTGGGCGGAGGACAAAAATATTATACCGGATAATCAGTTCGGTTTTAAGGCGGGACATGACACTTGTTTCTGATATCCAATGGAACAAAACTAAAAAGCAGTGTACGGGTGCTGTCTGGTTGATTTGGAGAAGGCCTTCAACACCGTATGGTTAGAAGGTCTCTATCTAAAGCTAACCAGACTAGATATAAGTAAACCTCTATTGTATATGCTTTATGACATGCTAAATAGTAGCTTAGGTTGAGCTCGGAAGAAAACTTTTACATATTAACCGGTGATTTAAACGCCAAACATATAGATTGGGGAAATCAAATACAAAATCCTCGAGGTAACCATGTGTATAATTGGATGGGTCGATACAACCTTGAGTATCGCTTCGATCTTCTAGCCACAGAGAGGCCATAATTTCCAAGAAGCGGTGGCTATCTGGATCTATTGCTGAAAGACGCAAGACTAACAATTACTGACACTGTGATTCAACGACCAAGAAATTGTTTACGAACGATCGAGTACGACAGTGACCACTGCGGATTCGCCGCCGTTATACAACTTCCGAACGAGCTTATGGAGTTGGATGAGTATGTGCCTGTGCATACTTACAATTACAGTAAGGTGCGCTGGCCACGCTTCTCCAATGCCTTATTGAGTGAATTACGTTCAAATGGTATAGCCCCACCAAATGACAGGAACCTAACAAATACTGAAATCGACAGATACTTAGAACAAATTGACGAACCGATTCTACGAACAATGAACAGAACAATACCGAAATACAAAGAACGTAACGCAACTGACATGTACCGCAACGCGAAAATTGACGCACTTCACAGACAAAAAAGTGGACTACAGACCAGACTAAAACCCTTGTACAGAAGGTTTACTGATACACGAGATCTGGAGATTAGGACACTGAAGTCGTCCATCAAAAACATCAACCAATTGATCAAAGAAAATTATAGGTTGGCTAATCATTTGTTCTGGGACAATAAAATTCGTGCCGTCAACTCTAACGACCCAAGTATGTTCCCAAAAATGAATAAGATTTTTAGAAGAAAGGATCAAAACGATCTTCCGTATCTTAAGCTCCAAAGGACGACAGAGAACAGAGACGTACTTCTGACAGCAGGCATAGACCCAGAGGATGCCGTATTGGGCGATGACCTCTTCATAATCGAAGATCCGCAGGAGAAGGTGGAGGCTGTGGGGGCTGCTTTCCAGCAAGTGTACAAGGTGAATGCTAGCATTCGCCCGAATCATGACCTGGAGAACAGAGCTCTGCTTCATCACTTATGGCTCCGGAACGATATAACCGAATGGCGATCTGAGAACCTTGGTTTTACCGGGTTTAATGATGAATATTTGGTAAACGCCATAATCGCCGACCGAAATGGGCCCAGTCCCCTGTTAATTTCGAAGAATGAGCTCCAGCTCATCTTCGATTCATTAAAGAAAAAGAAAACAGCAGGAGTCGATGGTATATCCAACGTTGTACTACGACATTTGCCTCATGAAGCAGTTGACATTTATACCACACTGTTTAACACCGCGCTGAATAATGCATATTATCCAGTGCGGTGGAAGACAACTGTGGTGCACCCTCTCGCAAAAAAGGGAAAGGACAACTCCAATCCGCCGAATCTCCGGTCGATAAGTCTTCTTCCAAGTATCAGCAAAGTATTTGAAAAGGTTATTAATAGAGCCCTGTTCAAGTGGGCGGAGGACAAAAATATTATACCGGATAATCAGTTCGGTTTTAAGGCGGGACATGACACTTGTTTCTGATATCCAATGGAACAAAACTAAAAAGCAGTGTACGGGTGCTGTCTGGTTGATTTGGAGAAGGCCTTCAACACCGTATGGTTAGAAGTTCTCTATCTAAAGCTAACCAGACTAGATATAAGTAAACCTCTATTGTATATGCTTTATGACATGCTAAATAGTAGAAAGTTTGTTGTCAAGAGTGGCAATGTAACTTCTACCGCAATCTTTAATATTAATAATGGTCTACAGCAGGGAGCGGTTAACTCGCCGATCCTCTTCAGCAATCTGATAGGTAATCTAACTCAGACAATTACGTACGCCGACGATCGAATTGCGTACAGAACAGCTCCAACAGTTGAGGTCATCAAAATTCTTTTGCAGCGTGACTTCGACAAGATTCAGCGATATTTTGATGACTGGAAGTTGAAAATCAACTTCCAGAAATCAGAAACTATTTTGTTTAGGACTCCGTTGTCTAGCGCCTCAAGGGATACTAGAAAGAACTGGCGCAAGCTGGTGATCGTAGGGCCACATGGAGTAAAAGTGTAGTAAAGTACCTTGGCATCTGGTTGGATCAGTACCTGTATTTCGACAGACATATAGGTGCTGCTTTGGCCAGGTCTAGGGGTCTTTGTTTTGACAAAACGACTGTTTTATAGCAGCCGTCTTGACAGCAGGGTGAACTTGATTTGCTACATGGCCCTCATCAGGCCGATGATTGCCTACGGATGCCCGGTGTGGTTCAACGTTGCCCCATCTCAAATGGAAAAGATTCGGGTGTTTCAGAGGCAAAGTCTTAGACGTTGCCTTGGATTACACAGAACACCAGAGTCGGAGTACACAAGATATTATTCCAACCAGGTTCTATACAACGGAGCAAGTTCTGGTGTCTCTGAACAGCATCGCGATATTTAAAGTCGATTAAGATGGTATGTCTTGGCCGACTTACATACATTTAGGGTAATTAGGTATAGGGAACACTCGGGGTGGCATAAATTTTTAAAAACGAAAAAAAAATGCTGCTGTGGCTGTTCCAGTTTTTAAGTAGTTTTAAGTGGTTTTGGGTATTATTAGGTATTTTAAGTAGTTTAAGTTATTTTTGGTTAGTATAAGTTAGTTATATCTAGTTTAAATTCTTGTTAGTTTATCTTTAGGTAGTTTTTAAGTAAAGAAAAAATACTGATGCTGAGTTTTTTTTAAAAAAAATTTTCTTGGTTTAAATAAAAAAATATAAAATAATTAGATTTAATTAAAATAGTTTTTAAGTCGAAAGACATTAGTTCTAAGAGTTATTGTTTAGTTTAGAGCGCCCGTAAAGGGCCAGGAAATTAGTTCTAAGTTATTGATAAGTAGGCTAGTTTTAAACATTTTTGTCTAGCTTTAAGATAGTTATAAGTGAATATAAAATAAAAATGAATTTACAAAACGAAAAATGGCCGCTGTTACAAATCTTTGAAGCAAGCTGAACTAAGAGTTTTTGTACGTATATCTTTTTGAATAAAATTAATATAACCGAAACTATGCTTAACTTTTATCTCTAAGTGGATGGGAATGGTGCGATTGATATAGTATAGTGATTAACTGCTAACGCAAACGTGTTGGTTCGAGCGCCACGGTAAGGGCAGCATTCCTTTCTATACCTTTAATTGGATGCCGCCCGTGGGTTATAATGAGATCTAATTCTCATTCTTACAGGCATTTAGTTAAATTATTATTATTATAATGTATATCTACAATCAAATACAAAAAAAAAATAAATTTCAATCAGAAATTCCAGCAAAGAAAATAATAGATTCTTCTGTCTACAAAAGCATTGTATATGTTCCAACATTAGCTGCCTATTTCAAACAAATTGCCAATGACCGTTGCAAGAATGTGAAATTAGAATTTAAGTCACTTATCACCCTTTCATCACTTTTCACAAAACTGAAACCAAGAATCGATAGGTAAAGAAAACAAAACCGATGATCTACAAAATCAAATGTTTAATTTTTTTACTTTTGAATTTTTGTTTTTTGTTAAAATATTTGTAAGTTTTCTTTCTCTTTTTTAATTCAGAAATTATTATTCATGTACTAATTTGTGCCACTGTGACTTTTGCTTCAATAATCCCCTGACGAAAACAGCCGCAATCCCTATCGAAACGTGGGGAAAATTAATTGAATAATCCTTGTTTCATTGCCCATCAAGTAACCAAAAAAGCCGAAGTGGAACCAGTTTCTTCACCAATATTATATTTTAACTTGGTCAAATCAATGATAATTAAATTTATAATTATAATATTTAAGACAATAAAGTTAAAATTCTATTGGAGAGCAATTTGAATGGTATTTTATTAGTTTCATGTACCTACCTAAATAAAAACAAAAACGTGAGCAAACAATACAATTTTACTGACTGCTTCAACCTTGATAAAAAATCGTTGTCATATGCTTTGGTAGGGTTAAGCGGGGTTAGGCCAGCAAACCAATGAACTTCAGACTCCGCTCACTTCGTTCCTCTCACAGTGAGCAACAGAAACAACAGACACCATGACCACGAGACGAAAAAACCACCCGACGATGCGAGACGGTGTAGTTGTGGAGTACTCCAACAACAATAACAGAATGACAAAAACAAACAGGCAGCTGGAAAGGGAGTATGTAATCGATTTTTTCCCTTTTCAGAGTGCAAAAAACTCGGCCATATATTGACTTTTTTTTCATTGAACCCTGTTAAAGGGCCAATTCCCTCGGGAGATAATGAGTATTCACCAATAACCAAACGTTGTTGTTGTTGTTCTGAGAGTGGAAGCATCAGCATGAAACTCAATGCTACCTAGCCTTGTGGTGCGATGCGTATTGCGTATTAGCCATGGGGGGGGTTGGGGATATTTATATTTGGTTTGAAATGTGAAGCGGAGTGGTCTTTGTTTAAGAGGATTTTTGTTTTTGTTGCTTTAATAAGTCGGGTAGGTATAAATTGCTCACGCGCTCAGCAGCGCCTGCCATATTGCTCTTCGAAAATATTTGATTCTTGGATTCTGTCTTTCAATATTAAGCAGCCACAGTAACAGAAAATCTAATAGCTATACATATGTACCTATAAGCGCAACGAAACTAATTGTGACGTCTTATAGAGTTACCAGAGTTTCGTTTGAATTTCTAAGATGTGAAACTTCTACTGTTACCTATTTTGTTTAATTCATTACGCCTAGTACTCAGTTCGGGAGAAATATTACTTCCAATACAATTTTGTCCCAGGAAAAGTTTTATCTCAGATTTTTCCCAACCAGTACCTATATACTCACCTCAACGCAAAATAAAAATATTTTGTTCGAACTGTACTTAAGAAATGTAATGTCCGAATAATTTTTATGCTAGGCAAATTGTGATGTTTGATGTGCATCGTGCCTTTTATCACCCCATATCATATCCAATATTTAGTTTTTGCAATAAAAGATATTAGGAGGGATATAACAGGAAAAAGGTAGGTACATTAGTTGCAAGAATTAAATCAATTCAACAGCTAATTTCAGTTAGGCAGTTGCCTAGCTATAATGGGAATGAGGACGTACTTTGAATAAAAGTCTGAAGATATCTGTAAGATAGAGCTGTAAAAGCAATACGATTGGAGCTAAAAAAAACCAAGAAATGTAATAAATTACTAAAATTATATCGAAACGGGACAAAGTAATAACTTTGCATATTTATATTTAATTGACGTATGTACCTATAATAAAAACGCATAGCAACACTAAAACGAACTTGCGTTATTTTTGTTAAATTTTCTTTAATCTTTAGCGTTATTTTCTCATTCATTGTTGATATTGATATTTTTTTTAATCATATTATTTACATTAAGGGTATTCATGCAACGGCGGAGAACCGGTATAAACTTCAGAAACCAGATAATTTACTTGAAATTATTTGGTTTCTGAGGTGTCCTACGGGTTTTCCACCGTTTCATGAATATTCTTTTTATATTTTTCTTAAACACACAATTTAACATGAAATTTAGAGTTCTTACATCAAGTTAAGCAATTTACATTATTTCTTAAAAAAAAACAATCTTGAACATTAATATCTTCAGTGACTGTGTTCTTATTTTCCTATTAAACTTTTATTAGATACGCTACTGTTCTCATGTGAATTTTATGTTTATCTCTACGCTTTAAATTTTGCTTGAGAAAAAATATGTAGATATAAAATTTGTGTTTGCTCGAACTGATTACTAGCCTTTACAATCGACTTCATAAAGTCAATGAAACATTCGTTCATCTAAGTAACTAATACGCTGATGTTTCTAAATCGGAGCAATCTATTGCCATCATAAGTATAGATATAATAGATATATTATACCCGTTTTAAATAGCTGGGTACCTGGAAACATGTATATGTTTCTTTTGATTAGTAGAGTAGCCTATAGCGGGTCCCATTTAAAGAAAAGCCTTATAAATAAGACATCTATATGCCTAACTTCTATGATTACATCCTTATAACGATTTAACATCTAATTCTTATAATATGTTAAAATATATGTGCTTATAATGTATGGTATTTTCTGAGTTAATTAAATGAGCAACCCTGTCGAAAAAAAATTATTTACACACATTATTGGAAACACTGGTGAATATTGTACCAAGGTTTAGTGACTTAGGAAATTTTATGGGGTTAATGACATAAAACATACGAGTATATATTTTAATAAAAAAAATTGAAAATTACTTTGTAATTATGGTCGTTTTTAAGAGGCCGGACATAGGAACACAATCAATTATGGTTTCCTAAAATCGGCCCCCCGCCCAATAAAAAAGGCAACATTTATTTTACACATTCATTTATATACATATACATATACATATGCATATACAAATACATATACATATACATATAAGTACATATACATATACATATACATATATGTATATGTATATGTATATAAGTACATATACATATACATATATGTATATAAGTACATATACATATACATATAGATATATGTATTTGTATATGTATACGTATATGTAATGTATTATGTTTACGTTGAAGTTTGTACAATTTTACGATTGGGTCGTTATGGGGGGTGTATTTTTTCAAGTACGGGGCCGGTATCAAAAAATGTCAACTTCGTTGTTCTTTGACCGGTTTCCACGAAATTGAAATATGTTGTAGCTGACTTAGAATCACGAAAGAAATAATTGTTTCGAATTAGGGAAGTTGCAATTAATTCTGGCGCGTGTACATAAGTACACACACTCTTTATATTTTGTATAACTGGTATTAAAAATTTGCAGACAACGGGTAAAAAAAATATTGGCGAATTTAATATTTGATACAAAAAATATGTTGCACTTCTAGGCCCCCTTCGATACCGGTGCATAACTTACCAGAAATAGTTAATGTACTCTCATAGGAGCTGTAAAGTTGAACTTTAATAAAATTTTATGTACAATTTTTCATTTTGAGTAAAATGTAGACTAAACATATATAATGATGCACTGATTTTTTTATATCAAAATCAATAGAGCCGTTTTCTAGACAATTAAGAATTAACATTTTTAGTACACAAAACCGTTGTTTTTAGAACTAATTTTTTTTAATCGAGCTAATCAACCAAGACGCTTAAGTCTGCACCTACATTTATAGTAGGTTAAAAACTAAGATTATTTCCGTACAAGAATCTTAAGCTTATCTATTTTTTTACGAATTTTATTTTTTTGAACAGTGAAAAAAGTAAGTTACCAGTATGTAGGTATCTAAGGTTCTTAGCACAAAATTATAAAGAACAAAATGCACCTGGATCGCACTTACCTACCTACTTGCTCTTATGTTTGATCACGTCGTCTGCACAAGCAATTTTAGTAGAAACAGTATATTTTTAAAGTCGTTTTTAACTTAATTTTTTTATAAACAAAAATTTGTTAATTTTTTTCTCAACAAAATATCTATTTTTATGGCAATTTTAAGTAATATAAACTTAAAAACATAATTAAAAAAAATCGTTTACCCGTTTTTGAAATATTGAATCTTCAAAAAAAAAAAAAAATAAAAACAAAAATCTACATAGTATGTTCAAAATTCTAATATATTGATTTATGAAAATATTAGTAAGCATTATACAAGCTTAATTTGAGAGAAATCGGCCGAGCGAAGAAAAGAAAATAGGATAAAAATGATTGTAGGGCAAATATCTAAAAATTTTAGACCAAAATATAGACTATAGTACACACTTACTATAATAGTAGTTCAGTGGACAGATTTTTTTTTATTAAAATCGTTAGAGTCGTTCTTTTTTTTTTTAATTATAACTATATGCTTGTAGGACCTAAGGTCTCTTAAATGCAACCTGAATTGCACGGCACTAGTTTGGCACAGTGGACTTGAGAACCAGGTATTAACTGTTTCATTTTAACCCATGGGTGGTATCCAATTAAAATTGGAGGTATAGAAAAGAATGCGCCTAGCGTGGGGATCGAACTCACACGTCTAAGTTAGCAATCAAGCACTTTATCCACTGCGCCATTGCCACCCACATGAGATAATTAAAATAGTAGAACTAATTATGTGGCAGGTACCTATCTACCGTTATTATCGGAGCTAACAAAAACCATTCCATAATCTATTTTGACGCTTAAGTATGTAGGTACTTACCTACGAAGTTTGAAGAAAGTCGCATCAGCCGTTTAGGCTGTAGATCGTTGTACAGATAGGCAGAGAGACGGAATTGAGGACCCACTTTTTTGGCGTTCTCTATAATGTACCTATGTAAATATGTATGTATGTGTTTATTTATGTAGGTATGTATTTAGAGTGTTTTTACATATCACTTACAAATTATATAGATACAATTTTTCTTAAGATTCAAATGTA
Organism: Philhelius pedissequus; assembly: GCA_910595825.1. NCBI lineage: Eukaryota > Metazoa > Arthropoda > Insecta > Diptera > Syrphidae > Philhelius > Philhelius pedissequus. The sequence goes on from OU343162.1 coordinate 122,284,435, forward strand.
TGCTGCCGACTTAAAAGTGGTCTGGCGACTCAGTTGTCAATTTTTATTTTAAATGTGTACCTACCTATTACCTATATATAGGTAGAGTAGAGTTGCCTAAATTCGAACACTCCCAGTAGTCGAACACTATTTGGAAAAATCCGTTTAAGCTGTGTAATTTCCCAGATTTTAAGCTTCTGTAAATGCAAAATGCCAAACTTAACATTGCGACATATTTAAGTAGTAAAATTAAATGTCAACATTTATAAAAATGGTTGTATGTGAGGGTCCGGTATTTTACGGGTTTTGTAGAAAAAAAACTGTTGCGAGTTTTGTGGGAAACTGTGTGTATTGTGTGAAAATTGAGGTAAATACAAACATTTTAAAGGTTTTTCTTTAGTTTAAATCTATTATTATTCAATAAAATAAAAGTTTTATCTAAAAAGTTAATAATTGTTTTATATTTTTATTGTTCGAACATCGGAAACCAAACGAGTTTCCTATTAGAACGCTAGTGTTCGAATCAAGGAAACCATAATGTATTGTAGGTTTCCTTTGTCCGAACATTTTTAATATTTAATCGTTTCTTGCCTTAAATTAGAAAACTAAAACTTCTTTCAAACAAAACGGGACGAAAATATCAAACATATAGTAAAGCCTTTCTAGTACCATGTTTGGAGATTCATGGTAGGATTAATATGGAAAAATTTCAGATAGGCTTAAGCGGATGGGTCATTCCCTACTAACAATTTAGCTTGCAATAGGTCCGATTTTGAAATTTCGCAGGCTATGGCTTGTATATAGCTTGCATATGGATTCCTTATGCAAATTAAATATTTTATTGATAAAACTTCAAAACTACTCTTATAAGCTATAGTTTGTATATAGCTATCTTAGGCAAGCAAGGTAGCTTGCATATAGCCATCTTATAGAGACTAAAGCGCGTCCATTTTTATGATTTCTTATTGTTGTAAATTAATTTTTATTTCATGGAAATTTCACCATTAGTTTTAAATAAGTATTTTATCTTAATATTCAAATTATTTTAACTTTATTGCGAAAAAAATGTATCTGAGCAGAAAATCGACAAAAATATCGACCAAAAACCGAAATCACATGAAATACAGAAAACGGATAAATTCCTTCAGCAAATTAACAACCAGAAAACTTAAAGCCCGTACATTTGTAGGTAGCTTGTATTCATCTTATACAAGCTATAGCTTGTATATAAACATCTTATACAAGATAAAGCGCGTGTAGTTTGTAGATATAGCCATTTTGTACAAGCTTTAGCTTGTGTATAGCCATCTTATGCAAGCTATAGCAAGTTAGCATGCATATATCCAGCTTATACTTTTAACATTACATTACATTTAAAAAAGAATTCCAACAATTACTTTGATTAACAATATTGCTATTAATGTTTGTTTTTTTTTAAAGTTTTTTAACACTTTTGTTAGTATTGTCAATAAAATTGAATAAAAACAAAAGAATTTAATGATTTTTTTTATTTAAACTGAAATAAGAATTCAACAAATGTTTTTTATTATTTTTCTTAGTTTAGTTTATTCCCAATATCTTGCGTTCGAAATTAGTAAACTTTATGCTCGGCTTCAGGTAACAAGTGTTCGATTACTGGGGAATTTGGCTTTTTTTTCAGTTTTTATTTGTTTATAAAAAAACAGTTAAAGTAAATAAAATGATATAATAGATATAATACAAAATGTTGAGTTTCAGCAAGTAATTTACTTTACATACGGTTTTCTCACAATTAAGTGTAACTTTTCTATAAGCCACTAAGTGTTCGATTATAAGGGAATTGACCCTACCTATTAACAAACAAAACACATTAAATGAAATACATACTGGATTTTTATCTATAGATACTTATTTATTATTATTTATTATTTTGTAATTTACTATTTCAAATTATTTGAGTTTAGTATCTAGGTACTTATTTTTAGATAAGTAGATATGTAGGTAGGTACCTACAAAATTTTATAATTTAGAGTATCTATTACCTAAAAAAAAAGTTGAATCTGGCAGTTCTATAATAATCCAATTGTTCAGCCAACACATTTAACTTTAAAATAACGTAAATTATCAAAGAGAAACGCCACAAACAAGGAAGAAGAAACAGCGACGACCAAAAAAGCAACTTATTTTCATTTTCCGTATTCCGTATACGCCGAATTCTGTAAAACACATACCTACTCATAAAACCTATCTACGAAACTCAACCCAAACACATAGTTGATTATGTTTGTATACGAATTGAGAATTGAACAAACGCGTGCTATCAACGGTCATTCACCTCAAAAGCCGGGTTGTTTTGTTGTTAGTCGATTTCTTCAGAGATATGCACTAAGCACCATCATATCAAAAAAGAGATAAAATAATATACCAAGGGAAATTTTCAATTTCAAAGAGAGTTTATTACTTATTTTATTAAAGTTCAACGGAACATATACATACATAGTTACCTAGTATACATCCGTATCGGTACCCACATTTAATTTTTTATTATTTTATTTTGAGGCATTAGCTGTTAAGTGCTATGGAAATTGTTTAAATTATCTATTTACATACCTAACAATGAACAAAATTTGTATGGATAAATACCTACGTATAAATTGAACGTTATTAACAATAATTTAAGATTATTCTCTGCAAGTGTATAGTGTTTCTCTTTAACTAGCAGCGATGTTTCTCCGGTTCTCCCCTTTCAAGCTCTTAAATTTAAGGGAAAACACGCTCCCTCAGCCCGTTTGTTTTATAATACATACACACATTCATGCAACACAAACATCGTTTCTAGAGGACGAACGATATCACATCAATTGAATTCATGCCGCCGTCGTTTTCTGTCGCAATGTTGTGTTCGTTCGTCAAATTGGAGGTGGTTTTTATTAAATAAAATAAAATCAAACAGATATTTGAAGCAAACAAAAATCGAGTGAATAACTAATTAAATAGTTTAAACTAAAAGAATTGCAATACATAAATTCTGTCCGAAAGTGTTGTACTCAACTCTAGTGATGAAAGAGAGAGTTTTTTGTCTTCTTCCCATTGCAATATCCGCATAGGAATCGTATTTGAAAAGTGCAGTGTCAATTTAACAGTGTTTTTTTTGTTTATACCTACTTATTTCCTTGAGCCTTGTCGTTATTTTGTTTTTGTTGAGTGAAAATAAAATAGCTAACACACCCATACCTTACTTGTTGTTTTTTTTTTGTTTTACTTATTGTTAAGTATTCATTTGTTTTATTAAAATTTGTTATTGTTTCCCCAGTTGTTGTTGTGGTGAAAGAAAGAAAAGTTCGTTTAACCCTTCGTACACGTTCATTGCCCTATACCTCTTTCTCCCCTAAGCATAGCCTGTAACTTAAATACCTACTGCTTCTCTGAAGCAGGACGAGAAAATCTACGGGGAGAAAATTAAATTTAAAACAACAAATAGTAGGTTGGTAGGGAAATTAAAAAAAAAACCTTCCAATTGGTTTGAATATTGGCAAAAATTAAAAAAAATAGGTATATCCTTCGTTTTTGTGTTGGCTCCCATTACTTGATTGAAAATTGGTTAAAGTAAAAAAACATACCTTTTTGTTTTGGTTTTTCATTTGAAATTAGAAAAAAAAAATACGTGGGTAACATGCAATATTTTTGGAATAAAAGGAGTGCAAGTTCTTTTATTGTGTGGTTGCGTGAAGATTTATACAAGAAAACACACCAAATTGTTGTGAATTGAAAATAGTTATATTGTTATTATACTTATGTGTATGTGTATAACGCATTCTTCGCAGCACCATTATCGTAAAAATACATTTTCATATTGGTGTGCCTTCATTGTTGGATATTAAAATACACTAATTGGATTAAAAGTGTCCCAGCGGTTTTCATTTTTGGATATAAAATTTGGCTGCGCTGCATAATGAAAGGTATGTAACAAAATAAGTCACTTATTATAGTAGTAAGTCCTACTAAGTAGGTAGGTAAGATCGAAAAGCTTACTTATTATTTTATTTTTAGTTTAATTTCCGTAGACATTTTAGTGGACCCTATCTTCACAAGAACGTATGTATCTATGCATATATTGTTCCTTCCTATTGTAGACATTTCTAGAGGTTCAGTACGTATGAATGTTCATAATGTATCTAATGAAGAAAGTAGGTAGGTATCTACATACATTATGAGTCAATAAACACCTAGGTGTGACTATTGTTTTTCATATAAACTCGATTTTCTAATATTTATTTGTTTATTTGCATAAGTAGGTACCTACCTATTACCTATATATATATATGTTTATATTCATTTTTATAAGACTATCAAAACTAAAAACAAAAATATTAACAGTTAAGACTTTAAATAATGATAGTTGGTATATGTGGGTAGTTAATTTTTTTTAAGGATAAAGCATTCGGCTTGGGCACTGCGCTTGGACAAACAAATAGGTTCGTCTTCCTAAATTAGCAATAATGATCGTTTGTATACAAGTCTTGTTGCCTTTTATTAAATTTTCGTTTAGCTTTCTTTAATAAGCCGGACATCCGCCATTATTATCCAAAACTTTTTGAAGTATGCTTGGAATTGACCTTATAAGCCTCCTGCATGTTTCTTTGGTATATACCTACAGTAGACGCTCTATATAGTGAATCTCGTTCGAGTGAACTATCCAATATAGTGAACACACAAAATTTTATACATGGTACTCTAAATAGTGAACAAGAAAAATCTCGATATAGTGAACACTGAGTTTTTTCTCAAAATTTTACATCTACAATGCGTCCATAGCTTGTCGATATGGTTTAAGTGTTTAGTTTCATGGCGTTTTAACCATAAACTCTTCAAATGCGTTTGTGTCCTACTTCATCAAAGGATGCTGTAGTTATTATATAAATAATATTGATAATGCCATTGAATGGGCGATTATAATAATGCATATTAACCTGACATTTTAGTTTTATAACATTTAAAAAAAGCTATCCAAAACAATTTAAAATTAAGAAAGACACAAAGGAAAGTGACGAATTATTTTTCCACATTTTATTTTTTTGTTATACGAGTACAAAACTTATTTACACTTAACAATTATAAAAAAAGTTGCGTGTACTTCACATTACTCAAATTAAATTTAGCTTTGAAAAACTAATAAAAATTCTCTCTCGCAATAGTGAACAATCTCGAAATACTGAACACGCCTGGTTTTTATTACATCACTATATCGAGCGTCTACTGTAATACCATTCCCTCTAAACAGCATCCAACAATCGGTCACCATTAGGCTTGTCAGATGTGGCGATTTATAGCCAAACTGGCGATGTGAAATTTATTTTTGCGACTCAAAAACTTGTTTGCCGATGTACCCTAGAAAAAGCGACATTTCTCGTTTTTGGCGATTTTAATTTTTTGAATCGAAATCCTAATACTTTTTCAATTTTTCTAATTTGCACTTAAACTTTATATCTTTTCAATTCCTGCATGCTGAATGAAGTCATCGAAATAGTGATTCTGAACGCAGCCACTAAAGGTTGATTTCTTTCTCCTCCCTAAAATAAATGACGTACGTCAAACGTCAAACCAAATATCTGTGCAATGCAGTGTGTAGATACTCAAATTCTAACTGTTCTGTGAAGATCCTTTTTCATATGATTGGACGTACATAAGTATGATATGTATTTGTTGTGTTTTGTTTTTTAAATACATTTTTTGACTCCAAAATTGCAAGTTGCTTTAATTTATTTTAGCTTACGATTTTTGAGTTTGGTGATGTATGACTGGAAAATTTTTTAATTTGGCGATTTTTATTTTAAGGTTGGCGATTTCGCTTTTTTAAACCTGACAACCCTGGTCACCATTTGAAAATATTGGCCTCCTAGTTCTCGCTTCAGCTTATTCCGCAATTTTTCAATCGGGTTGAAATCTGCGAATTGACTTGACCTATTGAGATTTTTCTCTCTAAACCAATATATTAAAAGAACCGTCGTTCGTTTCTGATTCTGCTGAAAAATTCCAAGATATGTAAATGTTTTTCTCGGCAAATGGAAGCATTACATCTTCTAATTTATTTTAGTATTTAGTCAAAATGTTATTAATACGGACTATATGACCAACACCATACCAGGAGAAACAGCCTCAGAACATAATAAGCATATTTCTTTTTTAGTTCAGTTGTCAACAAATTTGTTTGTGTTTCTTTTTTACTCCCAGCGTTCAGAGCTCCGAATATGTGGTTCTTTTTTTTCGTTTTGAACATGTTCATGTTATTTTCAGGCTTCTGGTATTTTCGCGCATTAACTTGGCTAATTGTTACAAATTTTTTTGGATTTTCTCAGGGCTTCTGTTATAAATTGGTAGGCTTTCCAGAGAGTAGAGGGCGCTGATAATCATAATTATAAGAGCATGATGAACAGAAAAATTATTGCTTAGTGATTTTTTTTAAGAAGTTAGTGCCCAATAATGTAGATGCACTGTGCATTTATAAATAGGTGTATCTTAATAACCCCTAGATTAAGTTGTACCTGACTGTTGAAAAGCTGATTTTGGCATGTGTGTCAAGATAGCACTACCACTTCAAAATTTTAAAGAAATTCTTATTGGATTAGTTGTCGTAAATTTGTCGTGAAATAAAAAAAAATTGTCGCGCTTGTTTTTTAAAAAATAACCCCTGGTAATGCTAACTTGACAGTCAAGTTAGCATTACCACCCCTCAAAAACGGTGTATATCGAGTCCAAAAATAAAAATGTGTACGCCATTAATTGTCGTAAATTTGCCGTAAACCAAGGGCGAAACAAAAACAATTGTCCCGTTCGTTTTTTTTTAAATAACCCCTGGTAATGCTAACTTGACATTCAAGTTAGCATTACCAGGGGTTATTTAAAAAAAAAACGAACGCCACAATTTTTTTTGTTTCGCCATTGCTTTACGACAAATTGACGACAGTTAATGGCGTACCCATTTTTATTTTTCGACTTCATTTACGTCGTTTTTGACTTCATTGACTGTCAATTAAGCATTACCAGGGGTTATTTAAAAAAAAAACGAACGCGACAAATTTTTTTGTTTCGCCATTGGTTTACGACAAATTTACGACAATTATTGGCATACCCATTTTTATTTTTTGACTTCATATACACCGTTTTTGAGGAGTGGTAATGCTAACTTGACTGTCAAGTTAGCATTACCAGGGGTTATTTTTTAAAAAAACAAGCACGACAATTTTTTTTTTCACGACAATTTACGACAAATTAATCCAATAAGAATTTCTTTAAAATTTTGATGTGGTAGTGCTAACTTGACACACATCTATATTTTATAGAAATGAAAAAGCCAATTGTACCGTAAAGAAATAAGGTAGTACCTATCTCCTTAACAATGCTTTCAAAGAAAATGCTCTACAGTTCAATACACTGGACGTCCAGTAATTACGAATGACGATATAACGAATTTCCAGTATAAGGAATCACCACTTGATATCTCTAAATAACGAATAATGAAAAATTATACTTATATGTACCTATAACGATTGTTGAACATCAAGGAAAAGAAACAACAAAATATCAGAATCGTTTTCATATAGAACTCAGTTGAAGTTGCTTGCACAACAAACGGTTCATGTACTGTTGTTTTTTTTTCTCTTACAAGTCTTTAGAATTTTTTCGCATTTGTTGCAAGATTGAGTCAAAATATTGAATCTACGGCAGTTTGACCTTAAGAAAAATTTAAATAATTGACTTTATTCTCAAAATTGATTCAATTTTTGCAATTGTAGGAAGTTGATTTAATAATAACTTTTTAAGTCATCTGTAAATATATTTTATTTTTAAGATGAAAAAACTGGTTTCGATATAACGAATTGTCTGAACATTATATCTTTCGTTATACTGGACGCCTTGTCTATTAAATGGCATAGGTACCTGAAAATATCGTATAAAATAAATGCTTCTTTGACGGCCAGAACGGATTTACAGAAAGTTATTTTTAAAAAATGATACGAGTTATATAATTTTGATGAAAAAAGTATTGTACCTACTTAATATTCGAGAAACGAGGTATTGACTAAACAACGTATATCTACATCTTAAATACTTCGGGCTTAACTCTTTTTTCTCTTATGGAATGTTAATTTTTTTCTGTACTTACATCGTTAATTCCCTAACGCACTTTTCTTCTTCAAGAAAGTTCAATTCGTTGCAGATGAGCCCCGATCCGACTCTATCCGTACTCTCCCTAAAAGCGGAATCACCGTAAAAACGTAAATACAAAAAAAAAAACAAAAATCTCATAAAAAAGAGTTTTAATAAATTTTAATTTTCTCAAAAACTAGAAGACATAAAATCATATAATTTCTAGATCATCAGTAGTTAAAAAAAAAAATAATATATAATTTTACTGTTTTGAAAAATTACACTTAAACTTTGTTTTTTATCTTTTCTTTCCCAAAATTTGAGTTTAAAGCCTCTTGTTTTAAAAACTATGCATATATTTCCTTGATTTTAAAATTAGTTGATAGAGCAATATATTGGCTTTACAAAAAATATAACATTTATTTACAAGTACCTATTACCATTATTTTTTAATATTTTGTTTTCCATTGTCATTACTATTTTTATGAAATTGCCGCTCCCGCCCAAACGGGGGAGAAAGACCCCGTCTCATATTGAAAAATACTTGTAACTAACTATTATAACGGGTGATTTTTTTGCTACTTGGTTTTTGACGTTTATATTTTTGACAGATCACACGTGACAAATTCCACGAACATTTGACATTTCGATTCAGTATTGTTTGCCATTTCATCATGAATAGACTTACGCCTGAACAACGTTTGCAAATAATTGAAATTTATTATCAAAATTCGTGCTCTGTGAAAAATGTGTTTCGCAAGCTACGTCCGTTTTATGGTCGTCATAATCGACCCACCGAGCAGGCTATTCAGCTCATTGTGACCAAATTTCGCACCAGTTTCACTTTATCCACCAAGATCATGTGATTTGACCCCGTTAGACTATTTTTTGTGGGGTTATGTTAAGTCTATTGTCTATGGGGACAAGCCAAACACGATTGCTGCCTTGGAAGCCAACATTGAACGCGTCATTGGTGAGATTCCGGCCGAAATGTGTAAAAAAGTTTGCCAAAATTGGACCTTCAGAATGGACCACCTGAAGCGTAGCCGCGGGCAACATTTAAGTGAAATTATTTTTAAAAAGTAAATGGCAGAAATTGATTTATCGATCCAAATAAAAATTTCATTCACTTTTTACAAGTTTCTGTGTTTTTTGAATTTTCAAAAACCAATCTCTTAAAAAATCACCATTTACAAGATTCCCTTTTTAATTTTTTTTCGCCTGAGTTATCGTACTCTCCCCCCTAGTTCACTTATCCAACTTCCCAATTTTTTATCGCCCTATTTTTGCGAGCATAATTTGAAACATACATACATATATAAATAAAGTATGCTTAGCTCATAAGAAAATTAAAAAAAAAAGATCTTTGTAAGCGTAAATATCCCTACATGCAAATTTTATGAGAATCATTAGTGAAACACTATCATCCATTTTCAAAAACAGAATTTAGTGACGGCTTATATTTAACACGTAGACTAAGTGCAAAATATCATTAATTAAACATAATTTGTGCTATTTGACATTTACAAAATTGTTCCTTCGCCAACCCATGGAAGGTGGTGATTAACTTTTATTCTATGGCTTAGTAAAGTCATGGATTCGCTGTGGAATAAGCGTTTTTGAAGTAAAACTTCTTTTGTGGCGTTAGGGGTTAAAATTTGCAAACCGGCGACACGACACCAAACGAAACGACACAACACGACAACAAAATGTGTACCCACATTAGTGTTCTCTCTTTCTATGGCTTTCTCTGTTGTATTAATGTGTGTAATGTTCTCGTTGCTTTCTTCAGTGTATCTACTTCCTAGATTTATAGATACGGAGTAGTTATAATGTGAAATAATTGCCTGAATCAAAGTTCGAACGAAGGTGACGTTTGTACAATTAGAAGATGGGGTCGTTATGGGGGATATACATATTTATGCAAGTACGGGGCCAGAATAAAAAAATGTCAACTTCGTTGTTCTTTGACCGGTTTCGATGAAATTGAAATATGTTGTAGCGACAAAATTGTTTAAAATTGTGGAGGTCTGACGCGTGTACATAATTACATACACTCTTCTTTTTTTATTAATATGGCTGTAAAGCATTAATTGACCAAACATACAACGAACATACTAAGTCGCGCATTAATTTTTTGAAAACTGGAAGGATTGAAATGACTCATGAGCTAAATATCTTTAAACTGTGATTTGTCTTAATAGAAATATAAAATCCAAACAAAAACTTAAAATTATTTGCTAGAAAATTCAAATTGCAATCAAATTTATAAAAAAAAATACACTCGTATGTAGCTGCTGACAAAAATATTTACAAGAAGAAATTTCAGCACCAATTACAATTTTGCATGTGATAGCCATAAACAATTAGGTTTGTTCGTTGAGCCCTGAAGTCGCCCTAAAGCGTTTTTTGAAAAAAAAAACCTGAAGTTACCCTGACAAATAAATTCTGTGTTTCTTGTAACCTAGGGTCGCCCTGAAGTAGATCTAGGTTTTAAGATGATGCAAGTTGAGGTAAATGAATAAACGTCAAAGTCACATGAGATCTGAAGTGGGGATGGGCGATATTGAGAAAAATGTCGAATACTCATCATCTATGTTCATAATTTTTATCGAATCGAAAACTTCGATGTTTCTTACGAATTTCATTCACCTTCGATATTAGACGTTTTTCTTTTTTAGTTCAGAGCAGAGTCTGAGTTGTCAAAAAATTTGTTTGTGTTTCTTTTTAACTCAGAGCATGCAGAGCTCCAAATGTATGTTCCTTTTTTCTTTCTAAACATGGGTAGATCGCACTCGACCTGCACGAACATAATTGACTGAGCATGTGAGTAAGTTGCTGAACGCACTAAATGCCATGTGTGCCAAGAAGGAAAATGTGAAAAAATAAATAATGAGATACATAAGTTGACGAAAGAAGTTGATCGCTTGTTGATTTTCTGTGCCTGATGTGTATCAGTGTACAAAAAAGGGTAGGTATTGCTTTTTATGGTTAAAAATGAAAATGTATTCTGATTTACTTAAAAAAACATATCAGTGTTCAGAGCTCGCTCTGTGTGGAACAAGTTCAGTGCATAATATATGTGTTCGAACTCTGTTCAGTGCTCTGTTCTGAACGAAAAAAGAAAAACGCCTATTGATGCAACGATATTTCATTGACGTAGATGAACATTGCTCATTCTTAATCTGAAGTATTTGTTTTGTTGTGAATTTTTATATGCAATTTGTTATTTTTAAAATGGAAAGTACAAGAATACTCAAATTTATTTTCAGTTTTAAAATAGAAACCTTTGAGGTTATGGATTGTGCATAGGGTCAAAGCAAATGCAAAAAGGAATTCAATTTAAACATATGTTAAGTCTTAATTATAAGATGACATAACTTGCTTTTCTGCAACATAAAATTAATGGCTCTCTGGTGTTTTTTGGAATTGTGAAAAAACCTGGGTCGACCCTGAGTACAGTTCAACGAACGATGGTATTTGCTGCGATATTTGAACATTTCGCCTGAGCATTGGTCATAAGTTTATACTTAACCATGTTAAAAATAATTCATACTAAATTCAATAAATTTTAAATATCGGCCAACTCCCAGGTGTCAGGTGTTAGATTGCGAGCATTTTTCAAATCATTTTTGTTGTAGCTAAAGGAAAATTATACCAAAATTGGCAAAAAATCATCTCTTCTTCCAGGATTTGTAAACGTGTTAAAATTTAAGAATTTCCCCATTACCCATTTGCTAGTTTTAAAATCTATAGATATTTTTTTTTATAATTTTGTGGTTGGAAAAGTTGTTATGCCATTGATATTTTTCTTCCACTTAAATCCTTACTGCGCCGCGCGCCGGCCGTCACTACGCCGCGCCGTTCATTTCTTTCCGTTGTTTCCCTAAACCAAAAATCAAATATAGAACATTTCTCTCAAGACAACCGAAAGCCTTTTCATCCATCTATGTCATGGTCAATTTCTCGGCACGAAAAATCCGATGTAGTTAAGTCGAAGTTTCGCCATGTTTGCCCAACTACATAGACCTAATTTTTATCACGAAAGTAATTTTTCTGGAGGAATTTATGCTTTGAGCGAATACATATTGAAAGATATATTGACTCTGAAACACCCGTTATATTCGTCCATTTTAGCAATTCACCTTAAAGTTCTGTTTTCCAGTTTTCTGCGCTTTTTATCCTTCCAAATCACAGCATTGTGCAAGTTGCAACCATTCTACATACCAACTCGACATTTAATTTTTTGTTCGTAAATCTTCCTTTTTTTTGGAAGACGTGAACCTGACAACATATTTAAGTCTCTTAAAATGTAGTTAACCTACACCTTAAGCGTTTTAGTACAAAAAGGCGAAAGGTGTGTTTTTATCTTCAACATATAGTTTAGCGTGTTCGACGTTAAATGAAAATCTCGTTTCAGTAATTTTTCCCATATCTTCACAAAATAAAATAAGACCGACTCTGCCACTGACTTGAAGACTTAAGACTGCTTATCCATGCTCAGACTTTTTTGATAAATGAACACCGAGATATTTTGAGCTGTTAACTACTTCTACATATCGCCATTCTCTTTTTCATTTCTGCCGTCCATCCCCGTTTTTGAAAATCATAAGCTTGGATTTTTTAATCTTAACTTCTAGATTCCACAAACGGCATTGATCGTCCAATCGGTTCATCGAGTTGCAGCGAGTCTGGAGCCAGTGAAATCTCGTCATCTCCAAACATCAGATATTTGATTTAAGTGCCGGCATATTCAACACCTCCTGGTGAGCAATCTGTGAGATTTTCCAGAAACAGTGAAAAATGTTGGGGCTTGAGGCATATCCCTGCTTTATGCCAGATTTTGTTTCGCACGTATGTATTACTGCTTTTGTGTGATCGTATACGTTTTCTGTCACAAGGCCAAACTTCCACGACATTACTTTAATATATAAGTTGTAGAACATTGACCTGCTATCAATAGAGTCGAAGGTCCAAGAAGAATACATAACGTTTTTTTTTTGCTGCAGGAATACCTCAGCTATGCTTTAAAGAATAAATATCTGGTATACTGTAGTGTAACCTTCTCTTTTTCTATACACTTCGTCAAACTTTAACACTGCAGTAAATATTTATTAAGAAGAATTATTAATACATTTAAGAATTGTGAATTGGATCAATGAGCGCTTCATTAAGTTCCTGTCTTTAGTCCTTTTCTGTAAAATTTTGTTAAACAAATATTCCATTTTTTCCGTACTTAAAAACTCTATTGATAAACCATCATACCCAGGCGATTTTCCATCTTCAAATATACCGATTGCATCCCCTATTTTTTTTGTTTTGTGATAAAAGCGTCGATAGTAATGTTTTGATATTCTATAAAATGGAACTTTAACTAAATAACATTTTTCGCCCAAAGCAGCAGAGATTAACAAAAGTAAATCTTCGTTTTATTTCAGCGCTGCGAAATCATTTCGGAACCTATGTAGACCAAGTTTCTAACTGCTTCGAAACAGTTTTCGCCCTTATTTTTGAAAAAGATCAGACATCGATATCTCATCTCAGTTTCACATACCTACGCCAGTCTTTTCTTTAGTACTATAGGCGTTTTCCATAGTTTAATTATAAATAAGTACAGGTAGGCCTCACTTTCATTCTAGAAAAATGCCGTGTTAAACGATACAAGAAGCCAGCGAAAAAAAAGAGGTTACGTTCCATGATTTCAAAAAACACACAAAAATATTTTTTTTAGAATTTTATTTATCGAAATTGGAACCATACATAAAATGAACAAACAAAAACAACCATAACAGCTTTTTGCTAGCAATATAAACTTGATAAAATGTTAAAAAAAGAAAAAAAGAACTTTTAAACTCAAGACAAGAACATCGCAGTTCTTTATCATTGCTTAAATAATCCATACGTGGCCCTTTTGGCAATGCATGAAAGTTTTTTTTTTTTTTTGCTGAAAAAATCCGTAATAATTCCGCTTTATTACATACACTTATGGGGTTTTCGTTTGGTAACAAAAATCAATTTATTTTTGATTTAGATCTGTCAAAAAACTGATTTTGACAATTTTTGCCTTCGATTGGCCAAAAAAATTGATTTATTTTTTGATTTTAAATAAATTTTGCAGATCTGGATTTTTCGGCATATCTACCCCTCTTTTAGTAATACCAATATGCATCAAAATTGACAGCCATCAGTTTGACAAGGAATTTTTTGACAATAATTTGTTTCGGTTGCAAGAAAGAATTAAAATAGTTTCAGTTCAAATGGAAGCAGTTTTAAGTAAATTATTTTATTCGTCAAGCTCATATTCGGACTTACAAACTTGAAATTAAAAACAACGCTCGAGTCAATATTTGCCAGCTGATACCTCCAGCTGGTTCACAGACACAAATATGCACCAATAATATAGCAAATACAAATCAATCTGAAAACGTATTCGAATCCTTAGGAAAAAAAATCAATTTATATGTAGATCAAAATATAAATTTACCAAACGAAACCCCCATTACTAATGGGGAAGTCCCTATTTCATTTCATTCATATTAAAAAAAAAGCAGTACGCATGAATATGAATATCTTGCATGAATTTGAAAACAAATATGCAATATCTCTAGAAGCAACGTAAATGTAACATAAGGAGAACAATTTTTTTTTGTTTCCGCGTTCTAACGCGGGAACGAGGTTTTTAAACGTGTTAAACGAAAATTGTTCGCAATTAGTGAAACGTGTTAGAGCGAGGCCGTGTTAAAAGAGGTACGCGCTAAGAGAGGCCTACCTGTATACGAAATTCTTAATCGCATTTATCTCGAAACATGAAATTGAAAGCTGTGGCATTGTCCTTGCAAATGAACCATACATAATACAGATACATATATATTACCTTATTGAATTTAAATTTTAACTTAAATCTCATGCTCATGATTTTTTTCAATACATTTTATATTTTATTTTCTCAATTTTTCTTTTCAGTTGGTGAATGAAAACTCAAAAATAATAATGTTTTTGAACTGAACTCCGCAATAATAAAAATAAAATAAAAAAAAAACTAAGAAAAATTAATACAATTGATAAATTGCAATTCAGAATATCAAAATAAAAATACATAATTATTAAATTTTAATCAAAAGATAATGCAATTAGAGTTATATAGTGCTAATTTAATTAAAGTGCAAACATACATACAGTTGGAAGTATGCAATAAGTAAATATAATATAAAATAATATACATACACATGTTGGTGAAAATAAGAAACAAAATATTTGTTTATAAGATATAAAAGAATAGCTTAATGTTTAAGTGATTAAGAAGTGAAGTTTAAGAAAAAGAATAAAACTCGTATCTACCGAAAATATAATTTACGCTTGCCCTGAAGTTTGAAACTTTTTATCGGTCTATTGACAGAAAATGACGGATGACAATGGTTAGATCATTTGGAAATTTAAGGTAAGTGATTGAGTTTTATTTTATTTTTTAAAAAAGCATATTTTTGAATTTCTTATAAGGTCTGATCCAGACTTGTTTTGGGCAGAAATTGGCAGCTTATACAATTTTTTGGTGGGTGGGATGAAATTAAGGCCGGCAATTCACGACACAAAAGAACTGCGCAAATTGACATTTCACTCAAGTCGGTTTGTGCAAAACGCGATACAAGTAAACTACACAGTTATTAGTTTTAAAAAGGACTACCTTTGGGACTCCTTTTCGTCATTTTGGCTCCTTTTTAAGGTCTGGACTCCAGGGCACGACTTTTGTAAAATAGTCGAAAATTGACTCCTTTTAAAAGTTCAGGACTCTTTTTAACAATTTAAATAATTTTGTTAATACTAAACTTCGTTGGATACTTCGAAATTTGCTCGGATTCTTCTCTGAATTCACCCCTTTGTGAACTCATTCAAATCTTTGTCTACATTTTCTTATGTTCGACATTCAACTTCATGTGTCTTGTCTGTGTACGTGTGCATTAATTCCTTTCTTATAACAGATTACAGTATAAACAATAAATACAATAACTACAATCGACATTTGTTCAATCTTGCCAATCCATGTTTTCTACCCTAAACGTTTTAGAAGATGAGCAGCTAGAAGATTGGTTTCCTGGCCTAATTTTAGTTCAGAACTATAGGCAAAATATTCCCAACAATTAATATTTTTAGATTTTTATTTATTAACTGACTTTGTTAATCTGTTTTACATATTATTATAAAGAAAACTGAATTGTTTATTTATTTAAGTAAATAAATAAATAAATTGTTTTAAGTTGTAACGTTTATTTATTTTGATAAAAATATTGTTTTGTTATGTTCATAAAATATATAAGAATATATTTGTTGATAGAATGTTTCTTTATTATAGTTCTTATGGGACTCATTTTTTTTTTAGCCAGGACTCTCTTTTTGGTCACCTTCGAAAATATTTCAGAGGTAACTCTACTATCTAGAGCCCCGGCTCTTCTTTATAAAGTTCGAGGAACTCGCTCCAGAACTTTTATTCATCAGCCATTATAAAAAAGAAAAAATGTGAACTGCGTAAATAAAATTTTTCAACTGAGTGGTTGCACAGTTTTTGACATTTACGACACAAATAACTGCACAAATTTAAGACTTGAGCAAAAATATTAAAATTGTTTGATTTTTACACAGTTAACTGCACAAATCGCACAAACAATCCCATTCATAACACAACTAAACTGCGCAAAACCCAGTTTGCACAGTCATTTTGTGTCGTGAATTGCCGGCCTAACTCATTAAGAAATAAAGTCGGAAAAAGTTGGAACATCTTGAGCACGATTTTATGCGAATTTTTAAACATCAACAGAAATTTGTTTATTTTGTTTATATTTCTGTTTGAATAATTTTGTATTTTAGTGCTTCTAAATTAATTTAGTTTTTCAACAAACCTTTTCCCACAACAACCACGAGACGTTTTTTTCTTTTATGACAGACGTCAACCTGACAATTCTAATTTGTCTCCCCAGAATTTGAAGTTGCCTTATGGCAACTCTATTATTAGACCTACACAAAAATGTATTGGGCAAGAAATTGTCAGGAAGGGGAAATATTTTACTCTCTCAAGAGTCCCAAAACCACAGATGACGAATACCAGGATGGGAAACTTTCGTACGTTTAATCCTCCAATACCCATTTGTTTACATTGTTGTATTCCTAAATTTTCACTTTTTATCCATGAATAGATGCAAAATCCTACAACAATTATGTGGTTTAGTGAAATTACACACAGATGCAAAAATATCAGTTTCATAACGGTACTAGCTTATAGACAAACCAAAATAGAAGCCGAAGTTTCCCATCTTTGTATTGCTGACCTGGGCCAGAAATTAGAAGAAATGCCATTTTGTGTCATTTGGCAAAGTGTGGATCAGGGGCCCCAGCACGTAACTTGATACAATCGAGTTTTGTCGTTGCAATCGAGAATTGTAAGCACCTATGTATTTTGGATTTTCTCTATAACGACAAGTGTTTACCAAAACAATTCCTTGTGGTTCACCGTTCACGAGGGTATTTCTTACTCATAAGCAGAGTTAATGCTCAGATGTTATGAATGTTATAGACGGTGGTGACTGATACCAGGAATTTTGTTTTTTTCTCATTTTACTCTGAGAGCGAAGTTGGTTAGATTTGTTGAAGATAATGTGCTTGCTGTGTTTATGACGTCACGCGATAGCGCATCTTGCTTAAACCTTGAACATTATGTACAAGTACATAGTCCGTATTTGGAAAGGTTCAGAAGAGCTATTCTCGAGTTGTGTATTGCATGGTGAATTTCGTATATCACATATCACACAATTGGATCAGTTTTACCGGGTTCCCTAATGTGCCCATCACCATATAGAATTCCTGACGATTAACACAATTTTCCATTAAACATACGTAGGTACATGATTTAACATTCTTCCATTTTAAATTTCAAGATACTAGTTTATTAAAAATGTTCTGCAAAATATAAATACCTACTATATGTATGTAGATACCTCTTTCAAATATCGATTGCAACAAAAAGCTGCGAAACCATCACCATCAAAAAAATAGTCATAGAATTTGCTAATTTATTAGCTTGTACATCAAGCTTTTAAGTTTTGTCCTTCTAGGGGATCGCGCTAAAGCCAATTATAAGCAAGATAAACGTTAAACATACTCCAACATACTCCAGTAGAACGGGTGAGTAAACTATTTGCGTGGTATAACTGTCACTAACTCATGCCTATGTATGTACTTGCAATTATTAAGTCTTGATACATAAATAACAATACAAAGTCTTTCGCATGTTGCACCAATGCAAGCAGCATTCAAATTATCTGTTCCCTCACTCTTGCCCGCCCACATTAAAATTTGTATTTATTTTCAAGATCACCGATCAGGTTGCTTGCCCAGCTTTGACATTCCAATCTCAAAGCCTGCTTGTTGAGTCTAATGGTGATAGTGATTTAAGATTGAAATCGAAAGTACATATCTATGAAATACAGAAAAGAACAAAATAAACCACAACCACATCTCCTCGCGCCAATCGATGTGAATCAGGAAATTTGCCCGGATTTAACTTTCCTATTATCTACTACAGTAGAACAAGATTCTGGCGAGCGCGACATAGATTGTATGTGTATTGTTTTTTTTTTTTTACCAAAGTCTGCTTGTTAAAAAAAAAATAAGATACAGATGCAAAAAAATGCACACGAGACAATTTATTTTTAAATCGAAAGTTGTTTTCCTTTCCTAGCTAGCTATGTAGGTATCTATCCGCAAGTTTTTCCGCAGAAACCTCTTCGTCTTTGTCTTCGTCTTTAACGATCAGCCGGCTTCTAATAGCTGTGTAATATTTGTACGTGCTTACGTCTAGTGAAATCTAACGGGACTGCAATCTAATGTATCTTGCATCTTGTGGATGCAGTAAACTAGTTTTGATTTCATCAAAATAAGCGCGATTACGAAAGGGGAATGTATTTGCAGTGACGTCATAGCATGACGACATAGCCTTCGTTGATATTCTAAAAAAAATAATGGGTAGGTACTGAAATGGAAAATAATTTCGCCATATTATTTCAATTAAAAAAAAAAACAATAACACTGATACTTTTTTAGCATATCTTTTTCATATTCACAACTGCAACTGGATGTATAAATGGGGTGACCATACAGAACACTATACTATGTTTCTTACTAAGTTTGCTTTTATATGTATTTGGTTTATGAATCATAATGTCCGATCAAAAAAACTTTGAAGACAATATTATTGGACCCCATTTAAATCTAGAATTTGATTTATTCCTGAAACATTGGACAATCATTGTACTAACTTACGACTTTTCCCGCTGCTTGTTTGTTTCAATTCAAATTAATAAAAAAAAGCAAACTATCCTAAAAGCTAGGCACACGTTTAATTTATTTTTCCAACACTTTTCTGTCATGTTTTGTTCCTAGAACCAAGAATTGAAACCTGTACCAGCGATATAATTTTTAGCAGTTATGGAATATTTAATTCTTCTTGAGAACCATTCTAAAAATTAAAAAAAAAATTGTTTTTTCAACTTTTGATAAGCTTGTGTATCTAAATATTGCTACATATTTTACTTCAGGTTAGATTAGGTTGGGTAGTTGATCTCGTTTCCGGCACACATAGATCACAATAGATCCATTGTGATACCCCAAAGTGTTGTAACTTCTAGTTATAGATATAACCTATGAGTTCTATGGATAATAATTTTCAAGCCATTTAGAGGTCTAGGGTCAACCCTACCCTGATAGAACCCTTCTTGGCCAGCTCACCTGCTCTCTCGTTGCCGGGTGCATTTTACTGTGACCCAGTATTGAGTATAGCCTAATGTTATGCTTTATTTGGATCCAATGAGGGCAATTCAAATTTTTTTTATCCAGACTAATAAATTAAAAATGACTTATTATTTTTTTAAATTAATTTGTTAGTGTATATAATAAAAGTTGGCATAGCAAATTTATTTTTGGCAATTATTTAAAAAAAATTATTAAAACATATTATCTTTTAAAAACAGTATTAAACTGATTTTATAAATACACACCGAACCACAAGTTATGTAAATACGACGCACTTGTGCCCCAAAGACTCTCCATCACCAAGCAGAAGAAGTAGAATTCGTTCATATATAAATAATAAAAACATCAAAATAAAAATGTATATATTGTTTTACATATGTAATTGAAATTACTTTAATTTATATAGCAACATTTTCGGATCTGTTAATCCATCTTTGGGCTTTATGCTGACGAACCTTAATGAATAAACCAAAAAATTAAATTCTTCTTTTATGTTTTTATAGTTTTCTTATTTTAAACGAATTTCATCATCACAAAACATGGAGACTACACAACAACTTAATAAGAAGAAGTAGTCTAAAAAATCAATTAACTGCCTCATTCAGAAGTGTAGTTGAAAGTTGAATATGTACCAACTTTTAATATTATTCATTAGTTCATTAAGCATAGAATAATTATTTAATTTTTATTTGGAGTACCTAATACTAAAATATTCAATTAAATAAAATTGTTTTTATTAACAATTGCATGTAAATAGAACAAGAATTTTTTTTTTTTTTTTTTTTTTGAAATAAAAAACCCTTGGTCGCCCCAATGAAAACCACAACGAGCAACGGATTGTTGTTTAAAACAGTGAATCACATCTGCGCAAAGATGAGACAAAGAAACTTATTAAAAATAATGTACAAATTATTAGTTGGCGTTGCATTGAAGTGATCTTGAGACATTCTAATGAGAGGAAAAGAATTTAAAATTTATTGCGTTTCAAAAGTCTCTTCCTGCTTTGAGCAAATTGTTTTTCGAAGAAAAAGTAGTGCAAAATCATCATACTATGGAAATTAGACGAAAAGGTTCTTGTCAGATTTTTAATGAACAGTAAATTTTATGGAGAAAATAGGTTATTATTTTCAGTTTCATTGTTAGAATGCGAATATTATTATTGATCATTAAAACTTGAGTTTTGTTCTATAACTAATTTGATTTTACTTAAAAAAAATGTACAATATAGGTAACTACTATTCAATATTATTTAATTAATAAAAATTGATAACCGTTAATTGGTTTGTGGCCTGTAAAATAAAAACGTTGTAGTATATTTTTTTAAATACTTAACTATCTTAGTATTACCTTGTATTACATTGGCATCGCGAATGTTATGATTTTAATTTTGTGTTGATTAATTGTTAAGCCAATACTTTTACATTTGGAGCATAATTCATTTACCGTAGATTATAGCTCTTTACTGATGTTTGATATTAGTTTATTGACATCTGCCAATCGAAGTCTTGAACGACATCTGCCACTTATATTAAATGCCTTGTGATCCCAGTCTAGCTTTGTAAAGACTTCTTCGAGAGCTGCGGAAAATACCACTGGAGAGAGAAAAGATATGTTGCACACCCCAATACACTTACATTTTTATTCGCTGATTGTGATAACAAACTTTTTTTTTTGCAAAGCAGGGACTTGAAATGGTTTTAATAAAGTGGACAGACGTTTTTGTCAGCGTAAATCGATGCTTCGTTCCTTCGAGCTTTTGATGATGAACCCATAAAGCCAAATTTTAGAAATTTTTGTTAGCATTTAACGGATTTGGTTGACTTCCAGAGTGAGATCCATCAAGTTAGAGCAAGTTGAGCAGAACAAATTTTTTGTGATGCAATAATTAGTTGCTAATTAAGTACCCAAAAATAAAATTAAGTGCTTAAGTACTTTTGGAGAAAATTAATGTTATGCTATCTTGATTTCAAGTTAGAAGAGCAATCACCTAAAATCTTAAAACGTTAAATTGGAAAATTTGGTTTGATATAATCTTAAGGTGCTTTTTAAGTGCTCTACGAATCCACATAAAAATTTCCAAAAAAAATGTTTGTTGTATGAAATAATTCCATTTCCCATGCTTATATGCGGTGGTACCCTGCTCTGCTAACATCATTTCGATTTTTCTCAAAAAATATGAGTTTTTTTGATACAAATTATAAGAAGCTACAAACAATTCTTCTTTAAATCAATCATTTCTTTTTAAAATGATTTCAAAATTCTATACAAATTTAAAAGTATCTATATGTAATAAAATATACCTACCACTATGGCTGGCCCAAACTTTCCATTGAATGAAATAAACTTGTGAAATAACGGTACCTACACAGGCACGAATGCAAAACAGTTAGGTACACGAGCGTCTTTTTCCGCACGGTCATTTGTTTATTTTTGTCAAACAATCCATTAGAAAAGTTCACACCGTTTCTCTTTTGTTCGCGGAAACTTGTGTATAAATTTGTACCTAAATACCTACATACCTACCTATTTATATTATGTAGGAACATACCAATACTATAATTGTATACATATGCATATATAGGTAGGTATAGGTAAATAAACAATTGGTTTTCCAAATTGTGACGCTCGAACAAGTGGACATTTAGTGTACTTGTAGTGTACTCGTAGGTGGTAGGTATGTAGGTATAGGCACTTACTAGGTCTTAAATAATATGGTGACAAAAAAAGTATGACAAGTACCTATCTACCTATCTACCTCATATATGTAAATACATACCTACATAGAACTACCTATCTATAAATTTGAACAAATTCCAACGTTCTTCTACATATCCGACGAAATACCTACCTATGGTAGCCATGCGAAATTGTTTATTAGAATAGCGAATCGCAAGTTGCTTAATGAATTACAGTACCTACATATGTATTTATGTAATACCACTAGGTATGTATATTGGAAATATTAGGTATAGGGTAGGTAGGTACCTATTTTATTATAGTCACAGATACGTATGTATATTAAAAAATTCTGCAAAAAGGTCACCCACACACACAGCCAATTTGAATTCAAAAAACAAAACTTATAAGTATACCTACATATATTTTTGTATGGTTTATGTATGTACATAATAATTGAATCTGAACCAAAAGTTCATTGACCTATGTATACATCTCTTCAACTAAAAGAAGAGAATATTTTTTTTTATTTTTGCTCCCCGAATGTTGACACATGATCGTCTCTTTTTATTCAAAATTAGTCAACAAATTTTACATTATGAAATCCAAAGTGTTTTCCCTTCCTATATAATTTAGCCAGAGCTGAAAAATAAAGGAATTAAAACGCTATCTCACAATTCTTACGTGTTACGTATGTAAATATATTTCTCTCTTAAATATTTTGAATGAACGAATGAAATAAAAATAAGAAGAAAAATGATGGTCATCAAAGCTTTCCGTTCTCACTTCAATTAGGAGCAAATTTACAATACTTTCGGAGGAAGCTAATATCACTTAATAATTTTTGTCCATAGTACCTATGTAGAATACTGGGGTCCAATTCCGCAAGCGTGAATGCTTTTCCGTGCAAAAAAATTATTCCCCACAAAATATGCGTGAATAAATTTTGTCTATCTGTGTACACGTTATCTGTGAAAAAAAATATGCACCGCACCCTTGCGGAATCGGAAAAATGTATGTGTAAACAACTTTCGGTGTACACAGATCCAAGCAAGATTTAGATTTAAGGAGACTAAATTTTAAATAGCCTAATCGCACTACTAAAATATTTTCCAATATTAAGCAACATAGGTATTCCTAATTTTGAAAACTTTTCAATTAGGTTGGTACCATCATAATTAAACTGCGAGTCTTGATAAGCTAGAGCTAAACGCGGCTATAAAACTGGAAAAATAAGCAAACATAACTTTTTGACTCTTTAAAATATCAAGGTGTCGTATGGATTTAGTTTTACAACATACAACTAAATTAGGTGGTTTTAACTTTAGAAAAATGGAAAAATAGTATCTTATTCTTCTGTTTATTTTTATTTTCATCTCACATAAAATTCCGAACCCTGGCGTTTGGTAGGTTACATACATATTTTGTTTTGTATTTGCTTCCCACTTGAAGATCTCTTTCTCGATCTCAATTTTCACCTTCATTCCCTTGTTAATATTTTGCTCAGCCTTTCAGCACAACACGACATAAGATAAATATTGTCGGTCGGTTTGGTTCCACTTCGGTTCGTCGACTTGCTTGCTTTGTCGATCACGATTGCTTGGTTGATCGTGAACTTTTGTAGCCTTTTGTATAACTGTTTCATTTGTAACAACAACAACAAGATCGTGTAGCTCGTGATTTTGCTGTAGATCGCAGTTGGATTATTTTGTTACTAGCTCGTATCTCTGGCTTTTTTTCTTTCACTAGATAGGTAGGTATTTAAATTCTGATGACTTGATATTGAATTGTAGATTTTCCCTTTTTACTATAGGTAGATATTTTCTGCTAATGTCGATCGATATTAGCAATGTGATGGAGTCTTGGGTCTGGGGTCAGGTATCTTACTCTACTCTCTGTTTCATACTTTTAAGTAGGTATGACTTATGCAGTATGTACGTACCTACCTAGGTATGCAAAACGATAGGTAAGTTATATCTCCACTTTTCCATAAATGTTAAAAGAGAAAGTCATATTGGGTTAAATCTCTTTATAGGTATTACGTATAGGTAGGTATACCTATTAGGTATTTTTTTTTATAATTTAACGAGATCTCATGCGGAACTTAAAACATAGAAACTTAGTAGAGGTTAGTGGCCTTAATACCCTGTTGTATTTTGAAGAGCAGTCCCATAGTGGAAATACATACTTATGAACATTGGATGGAATGCTACTTTACCTATGTATGTACGGACCTATCTACAAATAAATATTTGTTAGAAGAAAGCCGTGGGAATTGTACATACTTACTTATAAACAAAGGCAGTAGATAATATTTAGAAATAGATACCTGTAGTGTAAATTGAAACCAAAATTGTACATTACAGATGTGAATTTAATTTAAATCGGTAAAAACCTTTTAAATAACCTAAAAGATAATTTGCAATTGTTTCTCCAGCGAATCACATAAAAATGTACCTACCTATCCTTTTAAATACATATGCCCTGCTCCTTTAGAATTTATTTTCCAATACATAAAAATGGATGTTCTAAATCTCGTTTTTCTCAAAACTTTGTGACAGACAGACTAGGTATGTTGTATTTTTAATTCGAAAATAAATATAGTGGTCATACTTTTATTGTGTTATAGTTGAAGTTGAAGTGTTTTAAGTTTCTCATTGGAGTCTTGTGCCACTCGCTAATGGCTTGCTTAGAATATCCTTATATAGCCTCTACCTATACACTCTTTTCCAATAAAATTCACTTTTCTACAAATCAAATTAAACTTTTTGCAAACTAAAATTAATTTCTGGCAAGTCGATTAAAGTTTTTGCAAATCAAATCAAACCTTTTACAAATAGAATTCAATTTTCGAAAATCACATTCACGTGTTTGGAAATTAAATAGTTTTAAATAAATTTATATGTATAAAAAAAATATCAAGCCATGTAAATAGCAATAGCCGTGTTCTTTTGGCAAATGCCATCGGCAGCAAAGCAGAATTTAGACACATAACAAATACAAGAACCTGCTTTCGATAAAAGTAAAAGCAGAAGTCTGTTTTGGATAGATTTGTGACATTTATTCGAGTATCGAATTATATTATGCTGTATAGTTGTCAGTTCCGATGACTTTGATGAATCTCGAAGTCCTTGTTCGTAGAGTTCTTCTCTCTGTCAATGGGCACATTCACCCATTTATTAGATAAGTTATCTCAAAAACCAAACAATTCGAATATATTTGTGAACGATTCGAAAAAGTTAGCTGAAAGTAGTCAAAAATCAATAATTTTCGGTTAATTATGTATTCTGTTCTTAAAAAAATTGTTTCACACCTATTCACGTACAGGAAATAAAAATTACTAACGCAACAAACTGGAACAAAAATACGTTTTATTTATTTTTGTTGCTTTATAAATCATATTAATAAGCATAGGTAGGGGGCGCTCTTCCACTTTAATTAATAGTTAAAGTTAGCTTATTCGTGCGAAATTACCAGATCAAAGATTTTAAAGATAGACTAAATTGGAATAGCAACAAGCATTTAAGGAGCAAGTCCGTGCATATCTTTTATTTAGTAATAAATAAGTACTCATTAGTAGTACGTAAGTGTATGTTATCGATAGAACATAACACGTGCAAGACATAAACTGTCCAATTCGATTGTGAAGATTATTAAGATTTCTTCTAAAAAATCTTAATTTTGATAATATTATAATATTAAATATTTCAAAATATAGTTTATTACCTAGTCAGAAAATGCCAAATTTTATTGATGGATGTGGTAGATAATCAACTTGGCCCTAAAATGTCAAACGTGTCAAACCAGATTTTCACGATCTTACGTCATTTTGAATTCAGAGTCGAGTTGACCTTTGACCAACCAGTGATTATAAAAGTGGACATAATGGTCGTTTTTCAGTGTTTATTTGTGAAGTTAATAATTTTTACAACCACACGACTATTTACCCCAATTATGAGATTCTGAAGTTGGATTTCTGTCCATATTTTATATAACTCATTTTTGATTAACCTTTACTCCAACTCGATTTCTGAGCCGCATGTAAGCGAAGTTAAACAATTAATGTGATCATTTTTGTAAGGAAACACAATGCGAACATACCCTTTCATTTGCACAAGATCTGATTTATAGAAAAAAACGTCAAACACATAAATAATTTTAAAATGAACATTTTGGAACACAGTTGTGGAAAATTCAACTTTTTGTTATTTCTTACTACTTCATATATATATTCCATTTTATTTGCATCTTTTAATTCAAGTTTAAGTATTCTTAAATGCCTTTAATCTGAAGAAATAAGAACAAATCAATTGTTGATTTTTTGCATTTAGTTATTAAACACAAGGTCGGTAATACAATCTTAAAATACAAAAAATCAGGCTGCTGCGGATCGTTCTTTTGGAAAATCCTGCTTTGTTGCAGATAGAATTACCAAAAAAAAAACACGGCTAATGTAAGAACAAACATTTTCTTGCATGCAATTAAAATAATTGCATAATAACATGATATGGACAAAAAACAGAGATAAATTCAATAAATAATATACAACATTAAAACAAATCATATATGTATATTATTTCTGTTGTCAAACTCCTTTTTTCTCAAGTATAAAATAGTCAATTCCACTAAAATAGGTATCACTCGATAGGAATTTACATAGAGTTGACATTGCCGAAAAACTTCATGTTATATCACCTTATTTTCTATAAATTTCGGTAATTTTAAGTAATTCAATAAATGAATAATTCTATTTGACTGGTGGCATCGATAGTGTAAATCTTCTTGCAAATGTAAGCTGAATATTAAAATTCGTCGTCTGAGATCTATACCACTCTTCAATATCCCATTTCACCGTACTGAATGTAGTCAAAATGAACCTATTACTAGAATGCTTCGGAAAGTAAATAATTCTTCCATTTTTGATCTCAGCCTTTCTAAAACGGGAACCAAACATACTCTTCAATTATAATAATCCCCTTTCCTCTTTATCAAACCCTCCTATCTATTTAATTGTAGTTTACTTAGTTTAAGATTTAATTGTAATTTAGATCTAAGATATTTATAATTTATAGTTTTACTTATGCTTGTATTTAGCTTCAAATTAAAATAAAAAAATAAAAAAATGCGCTTTTACATTGAGTGAGTGGAGAAGAAACATTTTTTTCGCTGCGTCAAGAATGAGTGGGGGAGAAACATACGAGTAGTTATTTGTCACTTCTGTTGTTTCTATTCTTTTTTCTAATTTATAAGAAAACGAATGCACTGAATTAGGTATCACTCTTCAAAATTCTAGCTGATTTGATCGTGTTTGCAATTTAGAGACTTTGTAAAACTAATAATGTTCATATCAATAAAGAATTTATTTATTTTGTTCAAACATTCTATTTGAAAATTTAATTGCAAAATCTTATTGAAAATGCAAGACTTTCGCACGGGTCGTCTAGTAATAGTATAAGTTAACGCAAGAAATGTTTGCATCAGCAGATAACTGTTCCACATCCAGATTCGCTTCCCACGACTCATAAGAATCACCAGGTGACTACGTGAAGGAATGTGATGACGAGGCGTCTGGAGACAGCACATGCAACAGCAAATTGCAAACTCGGGTTGGATAGATTAAGTTACTTTTCAGTTAGATTTTAGGAAACTAATTCTGTCATAAGTTAGTTCGTAAGTAGTACTCAAATAAAGAGGTTCATCCTCATAAAAATAAAAAGTTTGTGTTTTTTTTTATAAAATTTAAAATAAAATAAATTTAATTGGCGCCCAACGTGGTTGGCCTGAGGAAGTGTTAAAAAGTGAAACGTGAAATCGACCTAAAGTAGTTCGTCGCGTTCCAAGACCTAGAACATTGAAAGTGATATGACTTAAAACTTAAAATCGACCTAAAGAAGTTCGTCGGGTTTTAGGACTTAGTTCACTTCAAGTGGTAAAGAAAGAAAAGAAAATCAAACAAGAACTCTAACGTGAAAATAGACCTCAAGAAGCTCGCCACGTTTCGAAGAGTTAATTACCAGTGTTCGTGTCACTTCTTCGGCCAAACCCAAGAAGAATAAATTTGCTATAGTCTGTAGACATAGTAAACCACGAGGGAGTGTGAGACAAGGAAGTGCCTGAGTACCAGCTGTAGCTAGAAAAAAGGATCAACACTTAACTCACCAGCGTGGGATCATGTTCTTCATTTTTATGTAAGTTAGACTTAAGTTAAAAGAAAGAAAATAAAAAAAAATAAAAGATTAATAGGTAAAGGAAAAACTCAATTTTGAATAAATTTTTAAAAAAAAAAAATCTGTTTTGAAACAAAAATATTTTAAAGAAAACAGGAAAAGGGTTAGAAATTTCAATTGTGAATTAATTTTTAATTTTTATTTTTACGAAAAGTTTTATAGTGTAATAAATTTGTAATAATTTTCAAACTAAATATCTCAAATATTCAAACATATTTTTTTTTTACGAAAAAACGTTATAGTATAGTAAATTTGTAATAATTTTCAAACTAAATATCTCAAATATTCAAACATAATCATGGTGGCTACACGATCGAATACCGATGGTATTGCATCTGAAACCAATTCTGCCAGTAACCCTTCACAAAATCCGCAAAATCCTATTCCAACAAACGCTAGTACAAGTGCAAATAATTTCCCGCCATACGCGGCATCCACAAGTCAGAGTATCCAACCTACACCAGAATTAGACATACTCATCACGAGTATCGTCAATCGAGTCTTAAGGGAACAAAGCCAGCCCACTCAAAATAATCCCACCCAAAATATCGAAAGAGACCAAGGTATTGACGCACAATTCAGAACAGACATATCAGAAATGGATAGAATCCCCGATATTGTCAAGTGCCTAAAAATTTTCTCAGGTGACAAAGCTGAATTTGGATCCTGGAGAAAAAGCGTTGAGAGAATTCTCGGAATATATGAACCTTTTAAAGGCACTCCTAAATACTTTGCAATTTTAAGCGTTATACGCAATAAAATTGTGGGAGAAGCGGATATCGCTCTAGAATCATATAATATCCCTTTAAATTGGGAAAGTATATCCCAATGTTTGATTATGCACTATGCAGACAAACGGGATATTAATACGTTGGAATTCCAAATGGCTTCTCTTGTTCAAGGAAGTAAAACGGTCCACGAGTTTTATCAATTAGTTTACTCACATCTCTCACTTATCCTCAATAAAATATCTTGTGGGGATATGGGTGTTGAAGCAACCAAAGTTCTTACGGAAACTTATAGGTCAAAAGCCCTTGATACCTTTATAAGAGGGTTAAGAGGAGACTTACCTAGATTACTATCCATAAAAGAACCGATTGATCTCCCTCATGCCCTGAACTTATGTTTAAAGTTAGAAAACCAAAACATTAGATCTAATCATATTCAACACCAAATAACACCAAGAAAACCACAACCACAACCCTTTATACCCCGAAGAAACCCAAATATGATTGGCAGAACTTATCCCTCTGTAGCACCTAAACCAGTTCCGCAACAATACTCAACATACCCTAATCCTCATCCTTCCAGATACCCGACAATGTCAAACGTATTAAACCAAACCCCAAATTATGGACAACTTCCAAATTATTCAAGCCCAGGCTACCAGAACTGGAGCACATATAATAATCAATTAAGACCCATGCGTCCGCAACAACAGAATCTTCAAAAAGGTTATCAGCCTAATATGACTAACATCAAACCAGAACCGAATTCCAGTCTTAACACTAGAAAAGTAAATAACGTGGTTGCAAAACAAAACCAACCACATTTTCACATAGAATCTGTTCCGGAAGATACTCCTTATGAACAAAACCAGAGCGGATTCCTCGAAAATCCAGATGAGGAATTACAAGGTTACATAAATTCTTTAAATCAATATGATGAAAATGGAACGTCATCTGAACATGACTACTTTACGGACTTTGCAGATATCCATTTTTTAGGTTAGCGGACTCTTCGCTTCCATTTTTTGAATGTAAGACGAAGAGTGGGAACATTTTAAAATTCCTGATAGACACCGGGTCTAGCAGAAATTACATTCAGCCCCAACTCGTTACAACTCCTCTAGATAATAAACAAAACTTTCTTGCAAAATCAATTGCAGGCGATGTTTCAATAACCCAACACACCTTTATTAATTTATTCGGTCAGAACATTAATTTAAAATTCTACATCTTACCAAATTTAAAATCGTTCCATGGTATACTTGGGAACGATAGCTTGAAAGAATTATCAGCCGTCATACACACAAAAGAGAATTTTATCACAATCCTCAATAAGATTAAGGTAAAAATTAAACAACAAAACTCTATGACTATCAATTCTATTGACACACAGTTCGAACATATGTCAGAAACTCAGAAAGAAGCTCTTATCACAACTATCAAACATTTTCCCTCACTTTTCGCCGATCCCGACGAAAAACTAACTTTCACGACAAAGGTTCTTGGAGAAATTCGTACTTTCACGGACACTCCGATTTATACGAGGTGTTACCCATATCCTACTTCTCTTAAGGAAGAAATCGAAAACCAGCTTGGGAAACTTCTAGAAGACGGAATTATTAGACCTTCTCGGTCACCATACAATTCGCCCGTCTGGATTGTACCCAAGAAACCTGATGCTGCAGGTAACAAACAGTATAGATTGGTAATCGACTATAGGAAGCTTAACGCAAATACTATCGCGGATCGTTACCCAATCCAAGACATTAACGAGGTACTAGCACAACTAGGCAAAAACCGAATGTTTTCAGTTCTCGATCTAAAAAACGGATTCCATCAAATACCTCTTAAGGAATCTGATATAGAGAAGACCGCCTTCTCAATAAATAATGGAAAGTTTGAATTTGTTAGGCTCCCATTTGGCCTAAAAAACGCGCCGTCAATTTTCCAACGCGCACTCGACGACATCCTCCGCGAACACATAGGAAAGATTTGCTTCGTCTATATAGACGATATTATAGTGTTTAGTAAAAGTGAATCAGAACATTTAAAACATTTGGAAATTATTTTTCAGACGCTATTCGAAGCGAACATGAAAATTCACCTGGAGAAATGTGACTTTTTTAAGAACAAGGTCGAATTCCTAGGTTTTATTATTTCCTCCGAAGGAATTTTAGCTAATCCGGCTAAAGTAGATGCAATTTCGAAATTTCCAGCCCCAAATACCCTTAAGGAGCTACGTTCATTTCTAGGTATGTCAGGATACTACCGTCGCTTCATTAAAGACTATGCGAAGCTCGCTAAGCCCCTGACATCCCTTTTAAGAGGGGAAGGAGGACGTTTGTCCAAAGTAAATTCTGATAAAATAAAAATTAATCTCGACGATAATGCTAGAGATGCCTTCCTGAAGATAAAAAACTCCCTAACTTCGCAAGATATTATTCTCGCATACCCAGACTTTACGAAAAGTTTTGAGCTAACTACTGACGCGTCGAATTACGCGATAGGTGCAGTTTTGTCACAAGGTGACAAACCGATAACATTCATTTCGAGAACACTAAGTACCACCGAAGAGCATTACGCAACTAACGAGAAGGAGATGCTTGCCATAATATGGGCACTCACTTCTCTAAGAAATTACCTATACGGTACTGCTCGTGTCAAAATATTTACAGACCATCAACCATTGACTTTCGCTCTCAGTAATAAGAACCACAATTCTAAGATGAAGCGATGGAAGTCAATTTTGGAAGAGTACAACTATGAGATCAAGTACAAACCCGGAAAAACTAATATAGTCGCCGATGCACTGTCTAGGCCACCAAGATGTTGTCAAGTAAATGCTTTAACAACAACTCTACATAGCCACGAAAGCTCGAATCAAAACCTTATCCAAATGGCGAATCAACCCATAAACGTGTTCAAAAACCAAATCTTTCTTAATGTCGGTAATACTTCTGAATATAAATTCGAAATCATCTTCCCAACGTATCATCGTCATACTATTGTTGAACCAAATTTTTCCTCAGAAAAACTTGTTGAAATTTTTAAAAAATATCTCAATCCTTCTGTAATAAATGGAATCAAAGCCGAGGAAGCGATTCTCGGAAAAATCCAAGAAATATTTCCTTCACATTTTAGCCTCTATAAAGTACTATTCTCAAGAAACATGGTAATAGACCTAACAGACGAAAATTTACAAGAAACCGAAATTCTTAAAGAGCACAATCGCGCTCACCGAAATAACAGAGAAAATAAAATTCAGTTACTACAAAGGTTTTATTTTCCAAAAATGCGGGAAAAAATAAAGAACATTACGGATAAATGTCAAATTTGCAAGGAACAAAAATACGATCGACACCCCAACAATATACCCTTACAACCTACCCCTATACCCGTATATCCTGGGCAGATCTTACATATTGACCTATATTTCACTGACAATAAGGTTGTACTGACTGCCATAGACAAATTTTCCAAGTATGCTTTAGCAAGAATCGTAGCGTCTAGAGCTACAGAACATATCAAGCAACCCTTAAGAGAGCTCATATTATCTTTCGGTGTCCCAGAATGGATTGTGGTTGATAATGAGAAATCATTAAGCTCAAATTCCATTCTATTCATGGTTGAGAATTTTTTCAACATTAAAGTGTTTAAAGCCCCTCCATACGTAAGTTCTGTGAATGGCCAAATCGAAAGGTTTCATTCAACACTTTCTGAACTATTACGTTGTATGAAAGCCGAACAAAACTTTAGTTCATTCTCCGAAATGCTCGACAAGTCCATTTACGAATATAATAGATCCGTTCATACCACCACAAACAAAAAACCTATCGAAGTATTTTTTGCACGAAATAAAGTTAATAACCCCGAACAGTTACAAGAAGAGAGACAAATTGTCACTCAAGCAATCAAAGATAAGCAAACTGCTGATCTTAGTTATCATAACAAGAAAAAGAGAGCTTTTAGAAATTTTGCAATAGGAGATACCATTTATGTAAAAATTAACAAAAGGCTAGGCAACAAACTCACTCCTAAATATAGAAAAGAAATAGTAGCCGAAAACAAAAATTCTACAATAGTAACTAGGTCTGGAAAAGTTGTCCATAAGAATCTAATTAAGAATCAAAATTCCTCTTTATAGGTTATTACCGCTATGCGCAGCGGATATACAAATATTGGATTACTCAAAGTCTCAATTGGTCAAGATAAATGTTGGAACCTCGAAAATACAGACAGGATCTTTCAAAATAATCCACATAATTAACATTGAACATTACGAAAACCTGACAAGGAATATAGAAAATACCCTGATAGAAACCACACGAAATCACCCCCTTTATCCTTACATTTCTCATGAAATAGATAAAATAAAAACCTACCTGGCAGGATTGAAAGTTGAAGACAAGAAAAAGAAAAGATCACTTGATTTCCTAGGTACCGCCTGGAAATGGATCGCCGGTAGTCCGGATCATCATGATTATGAAATTTTGACAGGAAAAATGAACAACGTACTCGAAAACAATAATAGGCAAATGATAATAAACCGTATGACCATAGGGAAAATTAATGAAATCACCAATGTAACAAACGAAATATTTAAAATTGTAAGAAACGAAGTAAAGAATAAAGACACTGAAACATTAAAATTAAAATATGAGCTAGATTTAGTAAAAGAAGAATTAATAAATATAGCATACGCCATTCATTGGGCAAAAGTTAATGTAGTGAATTCTTTTATACTGTCAAATTCTGAAATTAAGCTAACGGAAGAATTTTTTAGAAAACAAAATACACCTTTCATAAATATTGACGAGGCACTTGATTTTTGTAATATTAAAATTGCCTCTAATGGTAAGAATTTAATTTATATAATTGATATACCAACAACAGACTCAGATATTTGTACTATGCTTATAATAAAAGCAGTAAAGATGGGAATAAAGATAAACGAAATTCCTTTTAAAAAAATTTTAAAATGTAAAAATAAAACATATGGTATAAAACAAGATTGTTTAGTAATAAGCGAACATTCTATTTGTAATAGTAGAAATATTGTAGATATAAGTAACTCTACGTGTATCCCCAACCTGTTGAAAAGCAAAATACCCACCTGCACTACTATCGATAACCGAAACACACCATCCATCGAAGAAATCTCGGACGGCATATTATTCCTTAACCAATTCAATGACTCGGTAACAATTAACAATGAGGCTATTCGATTAGATGGAACGTATATCATAAAACACTCAAACACCACAATCATTGTGAATGGAAAGATTTTCAAAACCAGCGAGATAACTAAACATCAACCTTTACCAGCTTTGTTGCAACCTAGATCATCAGTGCAAGAGTTCAAAGAGGTACTTTCTCTGGGAATGATAAAAGAATTACAGATGAATGGCACGGAACAGATTGAGCTACTGGAAAGGAAAAATGCATTAAATATTGGGATTAACGTATTCCTGGTAATAATACTCCTCATAATAATAACAACTTTCCTTTATGGTAAAACAAAGAAAAACACCAACCAAGAATTCTCACCTAAAAACGAGCAAGGATCCATTACCATAGGAATTAAGGATTTGCCAAATCTAATAAAACCATCAACGTCGAACGAGGGCGTTCGAATTTGAGCAGGGAGGAGTTAACGCAAGAAATGTTTGCATCAGCAGATAACTGTTCCACATCCAGATTCGCTTCCCACGACTCATAAGAATCACCAGGTGACTACGTGAAGGAATGTGATGACGAGGCGTCTGGAGACAGCACATGCAACAGCAAATTGCAAACTCGGGTTGGATAGATTAAGTTACTTTTCAGTTAGATTTTAGGAAACTAATTCTGTCATAAGTTAGTTCGTAAGTAGTACTCAAATAAAGAGGTTCATCCTCATAAAAATAAAAAGTTTGTGTTTTTTTTTATAAAATTTAAAATAAAATAAATTTAATTTATACAAGCCTACAATGCTTCTAGACTACATATAAAGAAGACTTCTTATTCGATGGCGTTCAGCATTGGGGAATACGGTGGCAGAAAGATTAGAGTTATTGATAAGTCATATCTTCTTTGTATATGAGTAGAGGTGTCTTTTCTGATCGACAAGATCGCGCACTTCCAGGGTCATATGGATACTTGCGTTGTCCAAAATAATCATACGTTGTTCAGATTAGCATCTTCCAATTTCCGAAATAACCCTGGAAGGAATAAAATAAACTATATGAACTCCATGTAAGTACTTGATTTGATTTACAAAAGGTGAATTCTATTTGAAACAAGTTTGATTTGATTTGTAAAAAAGTTAATTTGATTTTCAAAAAATTGATTCTGATTAGCAAAAGTTGAATTTGATTTGCAAACTGTTGAATTTGATTTGTAAAAAGGTAAATTTAATTTGAAAAGACTGTATTCAACCTTTAACCGCGTTTAGCTTAAAGTGCCTCTAATCAATGTTACATAACTTTTATTAATGATATTTCAATGTAAGTTTACTCAGTCTCTAAAACGCGTTTATGAAAAAAGCTATATTAGTTTAAAAAAATAATAGAATAATAGGCAATCCTTATAACAGTTTATCGCTCTTAAAAGTAGGTGCGCATATCAACGCGCTTCGTACGTCTCGCAGGCAATCTCGAAGCAGGGGCTTGTCCTTGCGTTATCTTAACAGTATCATTTTTCTTAGCACTTTCTTAATTATTTTCACTGAATTGGAATTAGAAAATGCAAGCATGTTTTGAGAATCAATCTCGGTATAAAAGCATATCCATTAATAACTTCTGAAAAAAATTAAAGTTGTAAGTCACAGTATTTCGAATAATAATACATAATATCATTTCTAATAAATACAAATTTCTACAACCGAGACGCAAAGAGATTGATCGAGTTAGTAATATCTACCTACTCAATTCAAGAAAGTACCACACCTTGAAAATCGATTTAATGTCAGGTTCACGACAACGCTTGCAACAACAGCCGTTGCCGCGCCCCCCTCCTTAATGGCGACATAACAACGACACCATATCAACTCTACAATCGTTCTGCTGCTGCGCATAATCTAGCTGTGGGAGAATTTTGTTTAAAAAGTGGTTTGCAGCGATTATAGTTGGTGATCATGAACTTCACGGAATTTGACGTTTAGACATGTTGATCTCTTCCTTGTTGTTGTAGGTATATGAAATTTTATTAATATGCGTAGTTTGTTATACATACTAAGCATGTAAGTGTATGCGTTTATTCTTTAAATGTTAGTGGACTTTTAAAGTGTTTGAAAGATTTTCTCTGATTTAATTGTAAAATAAATTTTCCATTTCTGCTTTACAGATATCGCAAAATAAGAAATTTAAATTTTGTTATTTATTTATGTATGTATTTTTTTAAACTGGACTTGGGAAGTTTTCATTGAAACAAGACGACATTGAAGTGTTGCTTTAAGTGTAATATTTTCTCATGACCAACTTGTTTTTCTTATTTAATCTTACGTGATGACTTATTAACTTCAAAATTAAAATATTTATGTAGTTTCACTTCTAAGGTTCCACGCGTAATATATTAATAGATCGAGAGTATGTGATAGGTTCAAATCAGAATCGATCACGGGAAAGCTCATTGATACGCGCAGTTTCACATTGAATTCTATTTATCGAACTTGACCTTTATATTCCCAATATGTTTCCTTAATTATTATTTTACAAAAGACACTCAACCTAGTTGGGAAATTTTCAAGACATATCGATATCTAGAATAATCAAGGGCATACCAGAAAAACAAAACAACAATGTCATTGTCGCTAGTTCTTGCACCTTGGAGAGTTATGGTAAAGTGGAAGTTTAATTGGGAAAAAAGATTAGCATTACCGTTTTAGCAATACAAAATTATCACACAGTTATCAACATCTTATGTGATGTGCTAACTTAGGAATTTGGAAATATCTATAATGTATTAACAAAGCAAAGCAGATTATAAAATGTCAACCTAAGTACATCTAGTAAAATCTCTTCATGAGACTGATACACTTTTCCCTGGATGCGGAAAAAAATATTATTCTTTAGAAATTATTTTATTTAATTACCTTAGGCGGCCTATCTGTTTTTGTATTGACTCGACTCTTTTCGTTTTCAAATGGCATTCCATAATTTTTTAGAAGCGACGAATTTTTAGCATATTTTTCAGCGATGAAAAAGTAACTATCATCTATTAAAAAAAACAAATGCGGGTGTTATTAATGAAAAGATAAGTAATTAAAATAGTTACTGCAAAAAACGTAAAACATAGATAAGTAGCGATAGTAGTGAGAAAGAGTGTTATGTTTTACTTTCCTGCTGGCTCTACTTCAGCGTCCTGGTGTTGCTGCTGCTCGGAAACTTCACCTTCGAATTTGGTGTCACTATCTTCAAAAATCTTTCTGAATTAGTGTTGAATGAATGAATAATTTGGGTTTTTTAGTTGCACTGCGATCTTAAAACCTATTGTGTTCCATGCAAAGAAAAAAAAATAGCACTGCTGGTTAATAGTACTTCCTCCAATTGTATTGCCTTGATGAACTTTAATATTTGGAGTATTTTTTGGAAGGATAACTCACTTCTTTATATTTGGTGACGTCTTAGATATCTGTGTATGTATTTGATGTATAAGTGTTATACAACTATCTTATGTGTTTTCCTAGTTTGAATGTCGCCTGTGAGGATACCCGTTATTATTCTTTATGGTTGTAGTTAACGAGTAGTAGTTTGGCCCGTCTCAAAACTCCATTATTCTGTCCATATTTGATAGCCTTTTCGCCTCCTCTCTGTTCTGATTTTATTTTTAATAAGATTGTCTCCTAATACGAAATATGGCTCTGTACCTAGTGTTGCTGACCCAACATCAACGTGGTCTGGTACGCAATTGAGTGTTACATTGTTGCTCTTACCCAGTTCGTTAAATCTCTCTACACACTCACATACCAATTTTCATCTAAGAGTGTAAGTGTTTATGAATTTGATCCCGTCTTGCCTGGCCGACATAATGGCAATGTTTTGGTTACGGTAGTTTCTATCGAAATTTTTGTCTGCACATTTTCCAATGGTATTAACTTCTGCTGGAAAACATTAGTAGACTGCCCCATCGGTAAGAAACATTTCGTTCGAAGCCCAAAAATTCCTGACCCCTTCCCTTTGATTGTTTTCGCTTCATCGGTGTACCACTTGGTGGCATTTGCTTTAAGGGTGTGTTCACTCATTCGCCTACCCACTCTTTTTTGCACTTAACTCCGTTTGAAAATTTTTCACAAAGTTATAGTTTTTAATCATGCCATCTCTTGGGATATCAAGTAAGCCTGTTACTATGGACTTGCAGACCGAATTTATTTCCCTAAGACCAATGCACTTCCCCGTTTCAGTACCTTCCCTTGCAAATCTTATGATAGGTCGCAGAGCTGCACTTTATATGACTATGCAATGGTGGTAAGTGAAGAATTACCTCAATTGCTGCTTTCGGGACACTATGTCCTGCGTATGCTTCCGCCGTTCTTTAATTAACATTTCCCTTATCTATCTACATAATTATGGTGATTGGTACGCACTTCCTTATGAGAGCTTTGTCTACAGCTTCATGAAACGTGTTGTCGAAGGCCCCTCGATATCTAAGAGGGAACATAGGACCGTTTCGGTAAGGTGTTTGTGTTGTCATACAAAGCGGTTTCTGTAGATCTTCCCGCTCTGTAAGCATGCTGGCTGAATTAGTGTTGATGTACCTATGTATGTCCTGATTCAGTCAACAGCGGCTTGGAAGCCAATCGAGCTGCGAT
This sequence comes from Philhelius pedissequus, assembly GCA_910595825.1. Taxonomy (NCBI): domain Eukaryota; kingdom Metazoa; phylum Arthropoda; class Insecta; order Diptera; family Syrphidae; genus Philhelius; species Philhelius pedissequus. The sequence continues at coordinate 122,323,755 of OU343162.1, forward strand.
TCACCAATGGGATTTCCGGTTGGTAAGTTTAGCAAATTTGCTACAATAACTTCCACAACTCGTGTATTTCGAGAATGTTCCGAGAATGTTCAGGCTAAGAACAGAGCTTCTCTTTTAGCTGCACTACAAGAATGAGTAATGCTCTATACAACTCCACTTTCCCTTCCTATTTTGAAATATAGAAGTTAAACACCAATGCGCATCGGTATCTCATTTTAATCTCTTCCCTATTTCCCTAACACTCGCGTTGCGTTTAATCATTTTAGCGGTATTTACTACCCCTTTAGCTTATGTATTGTGCGGTTAATTTTCTTTGAATGATCAACCTTGATAAAGATTTTGATTTGCTAATCTTAACTGCTTATCTAAGCAGATAACATTAAATTCTATTAAATAAATTATTGAACACAATACTTACAGATTTACGACCTTCCATTTCACCATCGTTAGCAAATGTTTGACGGTTTTCGTCGGTTCCTTTTATCTTATAGAATGGAGAATGCAAGTGCTCAAAGACGTTTGACGTTTACCCATGACAACAAGATAAGTGACAAAAGTTGAAAACCACTTATGGAATGCAGATCGTATCGCATGGTATATTTTTCCATCGTTTACGATATCGGTGATAGAGGGATGATTAAATTCTGGTTTTGAGCAATGAATGGTTTGAAAAATGAATCTGCATTCTATCACTGAATCTGAAGAAGTGAAGTTTTGTTCTCGTGCGCTTAGAAACAGATCTCTGTAGTTATGAAAGTTTGCTCAAAAATATAATTGACTAAAAATACGTTGATTTCCTTAGTCTATAATGTTAGTCTAGAGCAGTTAGAAAATTGTTGTTTAAAATCAAGTCAATATAGCTAAGCCAAAAATCAAGCACAATTGAACATAAGACCCTGCGTCGAACTTGCCTTCTTCTATAGCTTATTTCTTATTAAAATCTTTGGACTTAACTGCTAAAAGCTATCCGAAGTTCCTCCCAAATGATATAACAGCCTTATCCTTTTTGGAAGAAGTGTTTGAGAAATTCAAGGAATCCCCTTGATTACGAAATGATGGTTGTCCTTCAAACTATGCAGTCCCCGTTCGCGCATATCACATCATAAGGGTATACTGGCTCTACCTAGATACCCTAATTAGCTGTTTTGGAAATATGCGAAGCAAACTTTAAAAGACTACTAAGACGATCATTCGAGGTGCGGATCATGCATTAAAGTTGGTGTAAAACAGTGTCAAACAGTGTAAGCATTTCTTTTAAGTTAAATTAAAACAAAATCATAAAAAAAACGATTATGTTCAGGTACCTATTTTGTTTATTTATTTTGCATTAAAAATAAAAAAAACACGCAAGTAATTTTCTTCAAACTTTGTAGCATTTTGGGTGATTTCTCCGAGCTGAAATTAATTTTGTTTAGTCCCAAAAATGGCGGTATTTGCCAAAAACTCTTTTTCTCGGGTTTCGACCAAAATGTTTATTCGTTAGCGAAAGTTCGTTATATTTTAAATAATACTCAAAAAAAAAATATTTTTTATATTTTAAAAATCAATATTAATTAAATCCTGTGGACTAATTTTTTAATTATGTTTTTAAAAATATATTATGAAACATATACATAAGTTGTGTTTTAAAATTAATATTTAAATAAATATTACTGACCGTGCATCGCGTCGGCGTCGTAGAATTTACAAATAAAACTTTGATACAAAAATTTGTTTTCCCATTTCAATTTTTTTTTTAATAATTGTATTCTAAGCTGACTTCAAATCCGACCTATACTCTCTTGTTTCAACCTACTCCAAACAGTCACCACACAACTACCCTTTAAACACTTCAACAAAGAAGAAGAAAAATAAAATATGAAAATATTACAATTTTTGTTTGAATTTCTTTTGGAATGAAGTAGTAGTAGTAGGGTTGAAAAGAATTTATTTTAAAACATATTTTATTTTGAAAATAATTTAATTACCTCTATATTCTATATAACAATATCAATTTGCACTCATAAAATGGTAGGGATGTCAATGACCCTCAGATGTATATATAACATAAACCCAACTTGTATACCTATCATAGCCAAAAAAATCAATATTTTACATCCCTTCACTCACAAGCGGTGAATGAACTCCTTGGCTGACTGCTGACAAGTTCAAGAAATTCACTCAACTCATTCCATCCCGATTTGGAACTCTCCGGGGAAAATTCTTTTTTATTTCCAAAAAGATCTCTATTTATAAACCCAACATGTCGTTAAATAAATTTTCTTTTCACACAATGAAACGAAATGTTAACGCATCCATTTAAAGTCCACCAATGTCATTGGCAGTTACATCTACGAGTACATCTGATGGCTTTATCGCTGGAGATGCGCTAGTTGGGATTCAAACAAAAAAAAAATGCCACAACACACAACCCAATCATCGTACAATGCTCTCTAGAAGGCGGCAAACGCCCTTGTCCTTTGGCAAGGATACGACATTGAAATAATTTTCATTGCCGAAAATACCCCTTCACCATACCTATACACTCTCACAAATACCATCAAAAGACAGATACATAATATCAGATATGAAAGAAGAACTAGATGTACAAGGTGTACTAGCTACCTACAACAAAACATGAAAATTGAATATCCCTCTCACATTGTTGTGATAGTAGAGAGGGTTGAAAAGACGGAAAATTTAGGATGAAATATTTCCGCAAATACAAACCACGTAGGTACTCTTCAAAGAGAAATTATTGATAAAATTATAACATTTATATTTTGTACTCTGGTCAGCTGCTGTACGCTTTGCTCGACAACGATAAGGGGAAGGCAACTGGAAAATTTTGATTGTGAAAAACCTAAGGGTGACTTGATGGATTTATAAAATGCAAATAAATTATGTTTGGGTATTATGGATTTACATACATATGTATCATCTACATACAACACAGGTTTTGAATTTATTATAATACCTCGAAACCAAGCTTTAAAATACTGGAACCATAATCATGTAATGCGAAAAACAAGCAGCAGTTGAAGTACATTCTTCTACAAATTCTACTGACTGAAAAATTATTTATAAAAAACACTTTCTGATAAGTATACATTTTGAGTTAATTTTTGCTAAGGAGGCGAGGGCCTTACCAGTTCGGTTCAAGAAAAAAGAATTCCGTAGTTTGTTTGACTTAAATAAAATAGACAAAAATTGCAAGTAAATTATATTCTTAAGTTATTTTTAACTAAAATGACAACTCGTCAAGATATCACGATTACAAACTACTCTAGTGAAAAATTGGCGGACATGTATTTCTGCTACGGTTTATCTAATGGTCGAAGTCATAAAAGATATCCCAATATGAAGGGTCCCAATTAAAAAATATTGTTTCAAGATTCCACCAACATAGAGGGCTGGAACATCGAAGGAATAAAAGATCATCTCCTGAATGAATTATTGGAAGGTTAATTTTTGCTTAATGTCCGTAAACTGGTCTTCCTAAAAACAAAAATTGGAGTATAATATAGTTAATCTCAGTACTTTGTAACGTAACTTTATTTAACTTAGATTTTTCTTAGAAAAATAATTAGGTTCTGTTATTTTCGACTATCTCAAAATTACAATTTTTTTATGCAGAATTATTTGTGTAAAAATTTGTTAGAGTTGCCGTTGTTTCGTTTCTTATATTTGTTTAAGAAAATTTCTTACCCGCCTAAACGTGGGGAAGGCCCAATGTTGTGCTTGTCACATTTTATTAAGTGTTTGAACTTGTATATTTTATATATATTTAAGTCCTATTATGATTATCTATTTAGTCATCAATCATTGATCGATGGGGCCTAAAACCCCAATTTATTAACTATTCTTTGATAATTGGAGATTTTCTTGCAATTCACAGTGGTCTGAATCATTCTCAATTACCAAAACTCTATTTAACATGTTGTCTAATATTAAATTTCAGTATTTATCACTATCAATTTGAATAAGGACTATATTTTATTTATGTATTGTATACAGAGATGTGCAAAATAATAGGTGCGAAAAGGAATGGTTGAAACCTTTAGTTTTCTTAAGAAAGACTGAAACAAGTGCTAATAAATGACTTACGAGTATAAAATGTGTCGCAACACTCTTATATCGTCTTGTTGCTGGTTTACGTGCATTCAGGCGTTGCTTTTGATTTATAGTCCCTATTAATGATTACCTTTGTTAAATTTCGCTGTGCAAAAAAATTGTTGTATAATTCTAATACTCGCATTCGTGATTTTAAATAAAGAGAAGTAAGTTATTAGATTTTTTTATGACTGTAATAATATTTGTATTAATTAATTTAACTATCCTTAAACTGGTAGAAGGAGTAAAAATGGGTAATAAATCACATTGTTCTCATCAGTTAAGAGAAGTTATCAAAAATCTTCGAAGTGAAAGAAATACCTATAAAACAATTGCGAGACAGGTTGGTTGTTTTCAAAACATGGTCACAAATGACTTAAAATGGACCAACCTAACATTTACAATTTTTCAAGCGGTTTTGATGATTTTTTTAAGCACTAGAAGTGTTATGATTATGATGAAACACCGCATGAGCGTTTGGAAAATAGGGAAAGATTTATACGGCGATACCGATGAACCTTGTTTTTGAAAAAAAAAATAGTCCGAAATTGCATTCAAGAATAAGCCGATAAGCATTCCCAAAAGTAAATTGTTTTGTTATTTCACTTGTAGATTCTTTATAAAAATCGAGATAAAATAATCAAAACATGAAAAATTGTGTGGCTTTTTCTCAAAATTAAAAAAAAATCTACTTTTCTTATTGACCTTTGAAGCAAGTACTAACGACACTGCAGTTAACTTTATTTTGAACGTAAACGTTTAGAGAACAAAAGAGAAAACTCCTGAAAACAGAGAGCATTACATCCCCTTTACCATCATTTACAGAAGAAATGTTTTTTTTTTTGTTGCTTTTTTGGGTGGCAATGAACTCAAGTAACCCTGGTATCGATGTAAACCGAAAGGACAGTGGCCTTTATGTAGCATTTATGTATGTGTATTGTTTTATATTTCCAATTCTATCTACCCACACATATTAAGAAGTTTATAGTTTGTATTGTATGATGTTGTAACTTGAAGAAAAAATTTCATTAGGTTCAATTTGGTTCAGTTTATTAGTTTATTTTCAATAATATGTGTAAACTTTAAAATCCAAATTAATAAACATGGACTAGAGAAGGTTTAGGACTTATTCCGTGGACTAAGTGCGAATTTCTATTAATAAAACACAATTTCTAATATTTGACGTTTACCAACTTAGTCCTTCGCTAGACCTTCAAAGACGGTGGTCTAGCAATGGTCTAAGAATTGACATTTGAGATCAAAATTGACAGGGCCATAGAATAAAAAGAGGTAGTCAACTCTACTTGTTGTAGTGGATTTTGTTCGATTTCTTATTAATATAAAATTTTAGTCCATGGTCTAACTCTTATTCCATGGTTTTGTAAGTCCATGGACTAAAGGTAGACTAAGCGTTTTTTATTAATAGGCCTGTAAGTATTCAAACAATAGTATATAACACAATTTTTAATTTTGATTTTTCTAATACTTGTGATAGATAAATATTGTGCTATTACTTACTGATATTTATTTTGACGCGGTAGGTATAAATATCCAATATATTTTTTGATTTCAAGCCAGGGTTCAGTCGTTTAAAAACCGTTTCTGAAAATATCATACTGTGTAGTTACATAACGTTTTTTTTTAGTTCAATCGATATTCGAAGTTCCTCAATTAGTAAGAGCGAACTTAAAACTAAATTTCATATTTCAAAATCGCACATTGTAGATTTGTAGGTACTAAAAATCGATTAGAAAGTGTTTAGGCTAGAAAACAATGGCGCATAATTTTACACGATTTAGTGTAATGTTAAGGCATTTTCAGTATGATAAAAGGCCAAAGAGAGTTTTTTAAAAACTCATTTTGAACAAGTTAATAATCGAACTATAATTTATCATTTTAATAAAGTTATGCCAATTACCAAGTGTTTAAAATTACGAATATTTTAATTAAGTACTTCAATATAAGGCTGTTTAAAAATTTGTCGCCAATAGTTTTTACAAGAACCTTTGGCGCTAAAATTTGGAAGTTACGTTTATATCATTAGTAAAATTTCAGCAACACTTTGATTGATTTGAATCATATTCTGTGCGTTTTAAAAAAAATACAGATGTAAAAATTTAAATTATTAAAATATATTAAATGTTTAAACATATGTTTAAATAATTGAAGTTTTTTTTTTTTTTAAGAAATACTAAGCTAAGTAAAACATAAATTGCTTCATTTTGAGTTTTACATAATTATATTATAATGGCTTTAGATGCATATTAATTATATATTTATATTTTAAATTAAAAAAAATAATAAAATGGATAAATGGTTTCAGCATCTTAAATCATTATTAAGTTTGTTTGCAGTCATTTATTTAACAGGAAATGAATTCCAATACAATAAAATGCACGACTGGATCGTACGAACTTGCTCTTGTAACCAACAACTTTAGTGTAGCTAACCACTGACGCTGTTATAGGTTGTCTAGTTATCCATTGCCGATGTAGGAAAGATTTATCTTGATTCTTAATATAATGAATTGCGGAATTCATATGATTCAAGGAATGGTTACATTGGTACCTACCTACAAGTGTATATTTAAATGGATTTGAATTATGAAAATTAGGGGAATAATATGTACCTGCCTATACATAGAGAACCTAGGTATGCAGATATGTACATATTTTTTTTAACTATATGCCTGTAAGACCTAAAGTCCTTTAAATGCAACCTGAATTGCACGGCACTAGTTTGGCACAGTGGATTTGAGAACCAGGTATTGAATGTCTCATTTTAACCCATGGGCGGCATCCAATTAAAATTGGAGGTATAGAAAAGAATGCGCCTAGCGTGGGGATCAAACCCACACGTCTCAGTTAGCAATCAAGCACTTTATCCACTGCGCCATTGCCACCCACATATATATGTATAATTGAAAGTGAATGCTGTATAGGTGGGTAAAAATCGTCATCAATTTATCCGATTTCTCGAAAAAACCAAGAACGCCATTAGATGCCACGGATCAATGAAAATTATATAAAAAAAAGTATCTCGAAAATTGTAGGACGGATTTTAATGAAATCGGGTTTTTTATTTTTAGTTTTTTGAAAACAAACTTTTTTGAAATTTTGGTATGCAGTTTTTTAGAGTTTAATAATATACATGTGACTGTAAAACTTAAAATTATTTGTTTTGAATACTTTCAAAAATAATGATTAAAAATTTTTTTTTTACACTAATTTTAATTATAAAAAAAAAGTTATTTAAAATTTTAATACGCAGAATTAGTTTGGCTGCTTAGCTCTTCGCAGAAATCCAATGTACCGTTACCGAGAAAGCCAAAGAATAAAAAAAAACGTTATATGAAAGGTACCGTTAATAGACTTTTCCCGTAAACTTGATTCATATCAGATGATAGCTATTACCAACAAAAAAATTCTCAAAAATTTTTATCAAAATTCTTGGAGCCGTTTTCGAGAAAAAATAAGATTTTCCCTCCAGTTTATATGGCAGGTACCGTTATTTTTAGGCCTGATAGACTGACAGACTGACTGAATGCATAACTTGCCTTATAAAGGGTGATCTTTGGCGCCGGACACCCCGCTAATTATCGGGGATGCCCGACGTTTCAGCTTATAAAAAACAATAAAGCAGCAAAGCAAACAGTGGTAGAAAAGCGTCCAACAGTGCGCCCTCCTACAACAACGTCCGTCAACCCCCAAATTTCTTACGCCCAAATGGCGTCAGGAAGGGGAAGCACGGTACAGCCTACACCAAAGGTCGCCCAACAGGCCCCCGTGCCTAAGGCGCCGGCGGCACAGGCGGATATTATGGGCGTTCTACTGGCCATCCAGGGCCAGTTGAACGGCCTCCAAAACCAGATCAGGGAGCAGGCGACTAGGGTGGATTATCTCTACTCTGTTTTGCCGAGCTTAACGCAACTTAGAGGTTAAGGGCGCGCTGCCGGAGAGGCCCTTTAAGATCCTAGCTGTGAATGTAAATTCATTGATTAGGACCGAACGTAGAGCGAATTTATTCCAATTGCTTAAAGACATAAGTCCAGATGTGTTTATGGCTAGCGAAACTAAGCTTAACCAGAAACATAAAGTGACTAACAACAATTACAATATCGTAAGAAGAGACCGACCCAACTCCACGCAAGGAGGAGGCGTCGCAATCTTTATACGTAAAGGCATTAGTCATAAGGTAATATATAATAGTGATGTGCGAAAATTTCGGACGTTAGAGGCATGCATCATATGCATTCATCTCCAACAGGGGAAGCGAATGTATGTGATCGCTGCCTATGCACCGGAAACACCTCAGCCCACGCAGTTTATAACAGAGCTTGAAAAGCTTTTTGAATGCTTAAGATTGAGCTCGGAAGAGAATTACTATATATTGGCGGGTGATTTAAACGCCAAGCACACAGATTGGGGAAATCAAATACAAAATCCTCGAGGTAACCATCTATTTAATTGGATGGGTCGATACAACCTTGAGTATCGCATCGATCTTCTAGCCACAGACAGGCCATCGTTCCCAAGAAGCGGTGCCTATCTGGATATATTGCTTAAAGACGCAAGACTAACAATTACTGACGCTGTGGGTCAACGGCCAAGAAATTGTTTACGAACGATCGAGTACGACAGTGACCACTGCGGACTCGCAGCCGTAATACAACTTCCGAACCAGCTTATGGAGTTGGAGGAGTATGTGCCTGTGCATACTTACAATTACAGTAAGGTGCGCTGGCCACGTTTCTCCAATGTCTTATTGAGTGAATTACGTTCAAATGGTATATCCCCACCAAATGACAGGAACCTAACAAATACTGAAATCGACAGATACTTAGAACAAATTGACGAAACGATTCTACGAACAATGAACAGAACAATACCGAAATACAAAGAACGTAACGCAACCGCAGGAGAGAGTGGAGGCTGTGGGGGCTGCTTTCCAGCAAGTGTACAAGGTGAATGCTAGCATTCGCCCGAATCATGACCTGGAGAACAGAGCTCTGCTTCATCACTTATGGCTCCGGAACGATATAACCGAATGGCGATCTGAGAACCTTGGTTTTACCAGGTTTAATGATGAAGATTTGGCAAACGCCATAATCGCCGACCGAAATGGGCCCAGCCCCCTGTTAATTTCGAAGAATGAGCTCCAGCTCATCTTCGATTCATTAAAGAAAAAGAAGTCTGCAGGACTCGATGGTATATCCAACGTTGTACTACGACATTTGCCTCAAGAAGCAGTTGACATTTATACCACACTGTTTAACAACGCACTGAATAATGCATATTATCCAGTGCGGTGGAAGACAGCTGTGGTGCACCCTCTCCCAAAAAAGGGAAAGGACAACTCCAATCCGGCGAATCTCCGGTCGATAAGTCTTCTTCCGAGTATCAGCAAAGTATTTGAAAAGGTTATTAATAGAGCCCTGTTCAAATGGGCGGAGGACAAAAATATCATCCCGGATAATCAGTTCGGTTTTAAGGCGGGACATGACACAATTCATGCCGCGTCTAAACTTGTTTCTGATATCCAATGGAACAAAACTAAAAAACAGTGTACGGGTGCCTGTCTGGTTGATTTGGAGAAGGCCTTCGACACCGTATGGTTAGAAGGTCTCTATCTAAAGCTAACCAGACTAGGTATAAGTAAACCTCTATTGTATATGCTTTATGACATGCTAAATGGTAGAAAGTTTGTTGTCAAGAGTGGCAATGTAACTTCTACTGCAATTTTTAATATTAATAATGGTCTTCAGCAGGGAGCGGTTAACTCGCCGATTCTATTCAACATTTACACCAGCGATCTGATAGGTAGTCTAACTCAGGCAATTGCGTACGCCGACGATCTAATTGCGTACAGAACAGCTCATACAGTTGAGGTCATCAAAAGTCTCTTGCAGAGTGACTTCGACAAGATTCAGCGATATTGTGATGACTGGAAGTTGAAAATCAACTTCCAGAAATCAGAAACTATTTTGTTTAGGACTCCGCTGTCTAGCGCCTCAAGGGATACGAGAAAGAACTGGCGCAAGCTGGTGATCGTAGGGCCACATGGACATCCACTGGCGAGTAAAAGTGTAGTAAAGTACCTTGGCATCTGGTTGGATCAGTACCTGTATTTCGACAGACATATAGGTGCTGCTTTGGCCAGGGCTAGGGGAGCCTTAGCCTTGACAAAACGACTGTTTTATAGCAGCCGTCTTGACAGCAGGGTGAAGGTGATTTGCTACATGGCCCTCATCAGGCCGATGATTGCCTACGGATGCCCGGTGTGGTTCAACGTTGCCCCATCTCAAATGGAAAAGATTCGGGTGTTTGAGAGGCAATGTCTTAGACGTTGCCTTGGATTACACAGAACACCAGAGTCGGAGTACACAAGATATTATTCCAACCAGGTTCTATACAACGGAGCCAACATAAACAGAATAGATAATTTTTTGTTCAAGCTGATTCGGGGTCACGTTGCAAGAGCGATGTCCTCAACTAACAGCTTAATTTTTGGGGCTTATTACCCCAATAACGAATATTTTGAGAGTGCGCGGTTAAGTGGTTACATCCCTCCTGAGGCATTCCTCTATTTAGACAGTCGAGGGCTGATACAGGATGGAGGGGCGGTTCCGCTCATCTACCACGTCAGCCGGAAAACTGTGGATAGGCGACTCCTGTATAGTCGAGACGTCATCGCTCAAGGTGGAGAAGAGCGCCTTCGGTTCAGTAGGACTGTGTCCGATCGGGACCGGAGGGATAGGGCGAAACAGGAGAACCAGTTCTGGTGGCTCTCTGAACAGCATCGTGATATTTAAAGTCGATGAAGATGATATATCTTGGCCGACTTACATAGATTTAGGGCATTAGGTATAGGTAACAGTCAGGGTGGCACCAAAAAAAAAATTAAAAATATGTATGTATGCGGGGGCATGCGTGCATGTATCTGCGTGTCTGTACATGTGTGTGCGTACGTATATGTATGTGCGTATGTACATGTGTGGGTGGGTTGCATGCTAGTGTGTGTCTGCATGCATATAAAAAATAAACAAAAAAAAATTAAAAAACGAAAAAAATGCTGCTGTGGCTGTTCTAGTTTTTAAGTAGTTTTAAGTATTATTAGGTATTTTAAGTAGTTTAAGTTATTTTTAGTTAGTATAAGTTAGTTTTATTTAGTTTTAATTATTTTTAATATATATTTAAGTTTAGTTTATAGGTTAAAAAAAAAAAAAAAAAAAAAAAAAAAAAAAAAAAAAAAAAAAAAAAAAAAAAATGATCAGATACCAAGTTTTCTGTATAAAAGTTTCTTGAAATATAAAATAAATAAAAAAAAAAAAAATTTAGATTTAATTAAAATAGTTTTTAGGTCGAAAGTTGTAAGAGTTATTGTTTAATTTAGAGCGCCCGTAAAGGGCCAGTAAATTAGTTGTAAGTTATTGATAATTAGGCTAGTTTTAAACATTTTTGTCTAGCTTTAAGATAGTTATAAGTTAATATGAAATAAAAATGAATTTAAAAAAAAAAAAAAAAAAAAAAAAGGGTGATCTTTTTGCTACTTGGTTTTTGACGTTTATATTTTTGACAGATCACACATGACAAATTCCACGAACATTTGACATTTCGATTCAGTATTGTTTGCCACTTCATCATGAATAGACTTACGCCTTAACAACGTTTGCAAATTATTGAAATTTATTATCAAAATTTGTGCTCTGTGAAAAATGTGTTTCGCAAGCTACGTCCGTTTTATGGTCGTCATAATCGTCTTCAGCGACGAGGCTCATTTTTGGCTAAATGGATACGTGAATAAGCAGAATTGCCGTATTTGGAGTGAAGAGCAGCCAGAGGCAATTCAGCAGCTACCAATGCATCCCGAAAAATGCACTGTTTGGTGCGGTTTATGGGCAGGCGGCATCATTGGGCCGTACTTCTTCAAGGACGATGAAGGCCGCAGGGTTACGGTCAATGGAGAAAGGTACCGTTCGATGATAACAGATTTTTTTTTTTGCCGAAAATGCAAGAATTGAACTCGGTCGACATGTGGTTCCAACAGGACGGTGCCACATGCCACACTGCACGCGAAACCATGCATCAATTGAGAGGCGAATTTGGTGAGCAGTTGATCTCACGTTTTGGCGCAGTCAATTGGCCACCAAGATCATGTGATTTGACCCCGTTAGACTATTTTTTGTGGGGCTATGTTAAGTCTATTGTCTATGGGGACAAGCCAAACACGATTGCTGCCTTGGAAGCCAACAATGAACGCGCCATTATTGGTGAGATTCCGGCCGAAATGTGTGAAAAGGTTTGCCAAAATTGGACCTTCAGAATGGACCACCTGAAGCTTAGCCGCGGGCAACATTTAAGTGAAATTATTTTTAAAAAGTAAATGGCAGAAATTGATTTATCGATCCAAATAAAAATTTCATTCACTTTTTACAAGTTTCTGTGTTTTTTTGAATTTTCAAAAACCAAGCTCTTAAAAAATCACCGTACCTATAATCGCAAGTAACATTTGCGGAGTCCAAACAGCAATAAATAAAACTCCAATAGAATAACACCGATGGAGTAAGGATTCCTGCTAATGTTGCTTTAATATCAATTGGCAATGAACACCATCGTAGACTGACCATTAAGTCATTAGATTATGGCGTGACATTTGTGTATAAGTCCCAATCCAATTGAAAACTTGCATTAAGCCCTCGTTGATAGAAACCGTTGCAGATTGGCCATTCCAAGATAGTAGCTAAAATATATTTGGACAAAATCAGCCTACATTCTAGTTTTACAAAACTGAAGGGAAGTGGAAAGATCGTTTATGAACATCTTTGTTGAACACCAGTACTGGTTGGAAGAAAAGTGGACGATCAAATATGGATTTCCAAATTCAAATGTTCGTTTAATATTCTTAAAAGAAGATTATGTGGTACGCAATCAAAATTCTTTATGGCGGCCTTTTTCACAGGTACGCTTAAGTTTGTTGCTAAGTATGATGAGAGTAATAAAGCGTTCTATATACAAAAACCTTTGCATAACAAGTCAGCCGTGAAAAGTAGTGAGATCTAAAAGTACCCCAAGTTCTAAGTTTATTAATGTTAAATATCAAATATTTTAAGTAGAGTAATTTGGAAGAACATCAAAATTATCAGAGAAATCTGTTATTAAATGATAACTGACTTAAATTGTGTTGGTTTGCTTGGCAAATTTTCATTTCAAAATTGATTAATTTGTTATAATAAATTAAATTAAATTAAATTAAACAAAACTAACGTGCCCTTTGATCTCTTCTGATAGTAATAGGGTATATTAAACTGAATTATCTTACTTTTTTTCTACAATAATCAAACACAATATTAGTTTAACAAAAAAGTAAAAGAACTTTATTTTTGCGGATACAAAAATTGGAGATCTTCCGGTCTTAGTTGCAAATGTTTTGCACAGCACTGTAGGTAAAATAAGGTAAACGAATTTTCTTAATATCTCAAAAATGGTACCTACTTAAAATAACAATCAATGAGAAAGTCGAAAATCAAAAAATGTTTTACGGCAGTTACCTTTAATAACATTTTATGTTAATTTTTTTAAACTAAAATTTAGGCTGCACCTATAATAGCCCACTGATTTTGGAACCGTTTTTGAGATATGTAATTTAGATTGACAATTGTTGGTACCAAGTACGGAATGTACCGTTATTTTTGGGCTAACCAAAGATTTAACAATAAATTGTCGAAACAATCACCTGAAGCCCTTAAGTACCAAGATAAAAAAAAAATCGCTTTATCTGTTTAGGTTGAAAATCAACCTACAGACAGACAAGCAGACAGAAATAAATTACGGTACCCACTATTTAAAGGGAAATCGATAGGAAATATGTTATACATACATCAAAAAATATTGTCTTCACAGAAACTATTGGCACAAGCAGATATTAAAATATTTACAAATGTGTTACTCATATTATGAATTATTATAAATTAATTTACTTTTTTTCTACGCTACATTTTTCGCGCGCTTAATGGATTTTGTCTACGCTTAAAATGTACAAGCGTTAAAGAAATAAGGAAGGAAAGAAAACCGGATACCGATATATATTGTTTTTGAAGTTCTTAATATCAAAATGGGAGGGAAAATGGAACTTTGTAAGACATTCCACATTCTTGTTGTTGAAAAGAAACACTGCGCTCAAGGGTTAATTAACCAGAATTTCTAGAAACGCGAGTAATAGGGTATAATAAAAGTCATGAAACATTACTGAAGTGTTGAAGGGTATTACATGTGTCGGTTATAGTTCTATCAGAATAGATCAAAGAGCACGTTAGTTTCGTTGGTTTAGTTGGCAACATTTAATTTATTATAACAAATTACTCAATTTTGAAATGAAAATTTGCCAAGCAAACCAAATGCGATGCAAAGATCTTCCGGTCTTAGTTGCAAATGTTTTGCACAGCACTGTATGTGCTTTTTGGCCTGGCGATTTAAAAAAGAAATAGTAAAAATGGAGTTTAATATTTAGGAATTGATATTTTTAATTTTAATAAAAGAACAAGGTGAGATGTCAGATGTTACGCATTCTAATTTATTGTAATTGACACCAAAATTTGAAAACAATTTGCTAATATTAAAGCATTTTGCTAAAATTTTTCTAATTTCAAAAATCAATTTTTAACTAGCACCATACTAAACCTACTTTCCTGACGAACACCAGCCGAAACGCACCTAAAAAAGTTCAAAAAATGTACGAACATTCGTTTTTGGCGTTTGTAAATTTCATATTGTCATAAATTGCATATACCTACATAGTAGGAGGTTGCTAAAAAGATAAAACAGCCTTCTGTTTAAATTAGCAAAATCGTTCTTTTAACTAAGTATGTAGCTTATGTATTATACTATAATTGCTTTAAAATGCGCCATTAATTCTGTAATACAACATTATTTGATTAAAGTTAATGTATTTGCTATGAAATCCTATTCGATAAAATAATAGATACCTACCAATTATCAAATACCAATGTTCAAAAAAGTATTGATTACTTGCGCATTGCCCTAAGCGTAGATTATTTCAACAGAAACATTAACAGGCACATACCTATTTACCTACATACCTAATATATGTACCTACATATGTATATGCTTTGCCCAAAGATAGTTGGTATCACAAATTAATTATAAATAATTAGATTACAGACGTAAGTACCTAGGCACCTATATATATATATATATACATATATCTAGCGGCTAATTATAGGTACTTATTTAAATTTAAGTACCTAGGTAGGTAGGTATGTATGTATATTTCTTGAGATAAAACTTTTCTATCAAAAAAATTACTAAATATATACCTACCTACATGTATATACAATCAGTAGATAATTATGTTTATGTAATAGGTACTTATATAGATACATTAATAAACATTTTTACATATTTCCTAATGTTACATATCTACCTAGTACATTTGGGGATCTCTGTGCTGTTTTTGTTTGCATTAAAAAATTCACAATCTTCACTCAATGTTAAGCTCTTATTTCAATAAAAAAAATTCCAGAACGTTTTACCTACTTCATGACAAATCACAAGAGACGCAGACGATAGTTGCCGAAAATTCTCTTCAATACTTGTATTTGTATATTTTTCTTTATCCTCTGTCTTTCTCCTTGTTATCTTTGTACTAGAGTTCGTTGAACTTTGCTATTGAATTTTTTGGAACTACTCTGGCGCATAACTTTTGTGCGTCAACGTCCACTCACTCACCTACGTAAATAAAGAGAAACATCAGTTTGGATATCCGCAAAATATAGTAACAAGGGCGCCATACGATTAAAGAGATTTATATTCCATATTTTTATAGGTAGGTATAATAATGTATGTAGGTATTCATTACGTGTATATATTTGCTTTTTGGTTTTAGATGGATCTTAAATATGTATTTACAATATGAAGATGTGTTGGTAGGTAGGTACCTATAACTTGATTATGTGCCCGTAGGAATGTAATTAAGATATGACTGATTAAGTAATTTTGTTGGGCCGTAAACTTCGATTTTTGGTTTAATTATACGTACCTACCCACCTGCATAAATGTATGAATGAACATATTAATAAATTGAATGATTGTGTACTTACCTATGAATTATGTACCTATGTATGTATGTATCGATATTTATACCTAACTAAGTAGGGTAATGACACCTGTTACAGAATATGACAAATTAACGAATAGGTATATGATGGTAGTTATAGGTACTTTGGAACAATTGTTAAGATGAAGGGGGTAGGTACATATTAGGTATGTTATACCTATGTAGGTAGGTAGGTAGGTAGCTTTGCTAAGAACGTTTATACTTTGAAGTGTGCCATGATAGTGATGGATCCAGTAGGCAGCCCCTTAAATTTAGAATTGGCTGCTGCTTAAAATTCAGCTTTTCCAGTTTTCTTATTATACATTTCATAATAGGTATAGATAGCTTTTTTTTTGTACAAAAGTAAGTTTTATAAAAATTTACATTAAATCTATTGAAATCGAAAATTAAAAAAAAAAAATTAAAATACATATTTAGGAAACTACTAAGTTTATAACGGGTGATCAATCACTTTTTTCACAATTTTTTTTAATTCGAAATAACTAAAAAAATTAAAATCCTAGGTATATCGTGAAATCTTTAATAAGCTCGCAGTAGCTCGCCCAAGCGTAGGTTCCAATTTTCGATGACTAATTCGAGCATAGGGTAGAGTCCGCAGTGCCCGGCCCATTAAGGAATTTTTCGTAAAAAATATTTCCGGCCACTTATGCTCCTGAATTCGGCCGCACAGATTTAGACCTCAACCAATTTTTGTATATGAAGCGGCCGAACTTAGAAAACACATCCCAATATTCGGCCCCCTAATTTCTACTTATAAAAAGGCGGCCGAATACTGGATTGTATTGATTTGTAATGGCAGTTTTAGCTCGAATGTTCGTCTTATTACTCATTTATTTATTTTTGTAATTTTCTCAAAAAATTAAAAGTTGCCTATGTTCGGCCGGGGGGCCGATTTAAAGAAACTTCAATTTTTTGTGTTTCCTATGTCCGGCCCCTTGAAAACGACTATAATTACAAAATATTTTTCAATTTTAAAGCAAATTTTAATTGGAAAATATACTCTTTTACTATATAAACGTCATATAAAATCATTAACACAATAAAATTCCCGCAAAATCACAAAATTCTGTAACATGTTTAAGGGTTTCCAACAGTTATACAGTGCAAATAATTTTTCCCGATGGGTTGCGCATTTGATTATCTCATAACTCTGAAATTACTATAAATATCTAATGAAAATTTTGACATATTATAAGGATTAGATGTCAAATCGTAATAAAGCTCTAAGCTGAGAGGTAGGTCCTTAGATTTCTTAATTACAACGCTTTTATTTGGAAGGGGCCGGCTACTGGAGGGGGCCGGCAATAGGCGAATCTACCCTAGGTATTCGTGGGTATTTCGCTAATAATATGGGTAATACTGACCTTCAATGCTTCAATCGAAGCTGACTTATCCAAAAAAAAAACGCTGAGACTTTACGTAGCCCCAAAGAAAAAAGTGTTACGGTGTAATATCGCATGATTTTGCTGCCCAATTCACTGGTCCGAAGCGTTAAATTATTTGTTCGGCGAAGCGGTCATATCGGTACATATTGTCGAGATTTCGGCCTTCAATTTCAGGCAAATAATCATGCCGCTGTAATGGTCAATATTTACACTAACTTTAGCGCCAGCTTTATGCTTAAAAAATTACCGCCCATTAACCACACCACACGGTTGCTTTGAGTGGAGGTGACGCCATCTCTTGAACCTCTCCCGGTTGTTCTTCGGCCCATATTCGTTGATCATTGCTGAACAAAATTTTAGTCGCAAAAATAGGGTCTTCACCAAGACTCCCGAGACGATGTCGCAACGGAAGGTCAGTCAATAAATACCGACTAAAAAACACGACTCAGGCGCCATCTGTCAAAAAACGCCCTTTTAAAAAAATACCTCTTGATTGATCACCTATTATAAACTTTTACATATTTCAGCCAAATATTATTAAACATTGCTTTTTAATAAAACTAAAAAAATAAATAGTTGCACTTATGAAAAAATTATTTTGTTAATATTTTTATTCCTGTTTTCTGGAATGTTTTGGGTATAGTATATGATTTTTATAATCAGCTTATCCAGTATATCGAACCAAAATATTATTGGCAAGTCCTCCAAAATGTGTATAAGGTATCTATTTATTTTATGTACTATTTCTGCTACCGGAACTACTCCGCTACTGTTGTTTGGATTGATAAACGGTGATTTTTTAAGAGCTTGGTTTTTGAAAATTCAAAAAAACACAGAAACTTGTAAAAAGTGAATGAAATTTTTATTTGGATGGATAAATCAATTTCTGCCATTTACTTTTTAAAAATAATTTCACTTAAATGTTGCCCGCGGCTACGCTTCAGGTGGTCCATTCTGAAGGTCCAATTTTGGCAAACTTTTTCACACATTTCGGCCGGAATCTCACCAATGACGCGTTCAATGTTGGCTTCCAAGGCAGCAATCGTGTTTGGCTTATCCCCATAGACAATAGACTTAACATAGCCCCACAAAAAATAGTCTAACGGGATCAAATCACATGATCTTGGTGGCCAATTGACTGCGCCAAAACGTGAGATCAACTGCTCACCAAATTCGCCTCTCAATTGATGCATGGTTTCGCGTGCAGTGTGGCATGTGGCACCGTCCTGTTCGAACCACATGTCGACCGAGTTCAATTCTTGCATTTTCGGCAAAAAAAAATCTGTTATCATCGAACGGTACCTTTCTCCATTGACCGTAACCCTGCGGTCTTCATCGTCATTGAAGAAGTACGGCCCAATGATGCCGCCTGCCCATAAACCCCACCAAACAGTGCATTTTTCGGCATGCATTGGTGCTGCTGAATTGCCTCTGGCTGCTCTTCACTCCAAATACGTCAATTCTGCTTATTCACGTATCCATTTGGCCAAAAATGAGGGGGAACACATTTTTCACAGAGCACGAATGTTGATAATAAATTTCAATAATTTGCAAACGTTGTTCAGGCGTAAGTCTATTCATGATCAAATGGCAAACAATACTGAATCGAAATGTCAGATGTTCGTGGAATTTGTCATGCGTGATCTGTCAAAAATATAAACGTCAAAAACCAAGTAGCAAAAAAATCACCCGTTAGTTCTCGAAGATATTTGAGCAACTCATGGTACCAAGTCTGTCATGGTCACCTTAGAATATGTTTTTGAAATAGTCTTTCAATATAATGATTTGACCCGTTGTTAATAAATCTGATGGATTTTGTGAGAATTTACATTTGCCAAATGTCTATGAACCACTTCAAAAGGTTTTTGTTTAAGTATAACCCCCTATAACATGCATGATAATAAAACACAAAAAAGATAAACCAAGAACAAAATTAAAAAGGTATAGTAAAGAAAGAAAATACAAAAAAATGGACTTTCAATTTAAAACATTCTTATCCACGGTTGTCTAGTGGTATAGGTAAACAAAATTTTCTGTATGGAAAAAGTGGAGTAAATCTGGAAAAAACGGAGCGTCAGAGTAGATTTTGTTTTTTCCTCAAAAGTGGATTAAATGTACTACGATCGAAGCAAAGCTCGAACGCCCTTCAGTACTAAAGAATGTACCTCTTTCGTGAAATTATAAAATTTTTTTTTGGTCTTCGTTGTTTCCATTTTTAAATTCATTACATTGAACAAAGTTTCAAAATTTGTATAACCTATCCATGATCATTTCTTTTAATTACACTCGTAATAATTTACGACTTACGAAATTCTTATATAAGTGCCTTACAAGAGCAATTAGGTTAATGGTGAGTGCAGTAATTTCTGTTTACCGTATTTAAAAAACTTATCAATGCTAATAGAGTACGTTGCAAGTTTTCCTTGATTAAAAACAACTTTATGTAAGTTAGTTAATTTGACTGTTACTCACTTATATCTAGAACTATTTTTGTATTAATAATTTTATTTATTTTATTTTATGATAATTGAAAAAAATAAAATGCATGAATGGATCGTACGAACTTGTTCTTGTAGTTAACAACTTTAATGTAGCTAACCATTGAGGCTTAGTTAGTTAGGTGTAGTTATCCTTTGCAGGTTTAAGGCCTATGTAGATAAGATTACCTTGATTCTTAGTATAATGAATTGTCGAATGGACGATTCAAGGAATAGTCACATAGGTACCTACCTACAAATGTATATTTAAATCTAAGTTATGGATTTTAATTATGTAAGTTAGGGTAGTAAAATGTATCTACATATATATATTTACATATTGATGGAACCTAAGTATGTAAACGTGAACATACGAGTATAATAATGAAAATGAAGGATGTAGGTGGGTAGATTGCATAATATGCATACATAAGATTCACGTGATTTTTAAAGACACATATGTAAGGGCTTTTCCAATAAGAGGTGTTATTTTGAATAGCCCGCTAATTCGGTAGCTGTCACTTTTGAAGCTGTCATTTTTTGACGTTTGACAAGTAGAAACTACGCTATTAATAAAAATGGAACGATACACGCTTCAACAACGCAGTTCTTTTTTTTGAATATCAAAATAACACCTCTTATTGGAAAACCCTTTATTATAAATGTATGAGGGTCTACATTGTACTCAGTATTCAGTGAAATACGCAAAAATTAGTAAAAAGGGAATAATAATAAACTGGAAATACATGGAT
Source organism: Philhelius pedissequus (assembly GCA_910595825.1). Taxonomy (NCBI): domain Eukaryota; kingdom Metazoa; phylum Arthropoda; class Insecta; order Diptera; family Syrphidae; genus Philhelius; species Philhelius pedissequus. The sequence goes on from OU343162.1 coordinate 122,344,593, forward strand.
AATACACATATTTAAATGTTTTTATATTGCTTAGTCTTTATAGTTTGAGGAAAAACAAAGGAGCAGTTTGAATTCGTTGATAAATAAGAATATATCAAAAAAAAAGTCAAAAATTGTTGGAGCGGTTTTTTAATAAATTAATTTTGTATGTATAAAATTTTGAAAGCATTTTTCGAAAAAAAAAATTGAAAAGCCATTTTGAAGATATTGTTAATAAAACTTTTTTTTTTGAAAATTTGACTATGCCGTTTTATTAACAATTTTAGGTAGCATTTGTATAAAAAAAAATATTTTAATCGGTTCATCGAATATTGAGAAGGTTAAAATATGAAAAGTGGTTCTATGGGAAGTACCGTTAATAAGTACGCAAAAAAATAGTTTTTATAATTAAAAGTGGGATGTACTTAAATAAGAACACACACATTTTTTTATAAAAATTCTTGAACCCGCTTATGAGAAATACATTTTTTTCTTAACGGTTTCTTAAAATTTGTATGGGAGGTACCCTTGTTTTTTATTTAAGGAAAATAATTTTCTTAACTATTCAAGACAGTGTCAAAAAACTACCAAATACGAAGTTTCGAAAAAATCTATTAAGTCGTTTTCGAAATTTTGAGTTTTCAAAAAAAAAAATTAATTTCTCAAAATTTTTTTTTTCAAAAATTTTGGTTTGCAATAGTGTTTAATCTTTTTAGGAGCTTCTGCGTAAAAAAATTTCAAAAAAATCAAACCAACCGTTTCCCAGAAAATCGGGAACCAAAAAAATGGTTGTACTAGAGGTACCAAAACTAACAATTTTTTCCAAAAAAAATATCAAAAGGTACACTTTCCCATCATTAATGAACTGACTTTTTTTTTATAAAAATCGTAGGAGCCGTTTTTGAGAAAAATAAGATTTTTGTTTATGGCCAAAAAAATGTATGGGAGCTACTGTTACTTGTCGTCTTAAAAAAATGAAAAAAAAAGTGTGGGCATATTACCGAAAAACCAATATGTACCAAATTTGAAGCCAATCCATCCAACCGTTTACAGACTCGAGGACAGACACACAGACAGACGGAATTTGGGGAACCACTTTTTTGGTGTTCTCTATGATCGTAATGTCATGTTTGATTGTTAGAAAACATTTTTTTTACGAATACATAATTTGCTTTATACGAGTAGTACCTATAATCGCAAGTAAAAATTGTGAAGTCGGCACTCGGCACCCTTATAAATAATTTACAAACAATATTTTTACGTTTATTTAAATTAAATTTTGGTTTTACAATTATGATTCTACATAAATAATTATGACATATTATGGTTGCCGTCTACCAAATTGAACGTTTTGCAAATAAAATTTTAATGCAGATACAAAGTTATTTAAAATGTTGCAAAAAGTATTCTTTTATTTTTTATAAATCAAAATGAAAATTAAGGCACAATATATAATTTTTTTTTGTATATAAAACTATTTCTGTTTTCAGAAGTTTGCAAGTTTTTCCAACCGTACGACCCATCGAGCACATATCGCACGCATCCATTGAGTATTGAGTGTGTTGTTCGATAAATATAGTCTTCGAAATTCTCTTAGAATCGGGTATTTGCCTAGGAAGTGAACGATGTCTTCTTTTTAGTTGGGAGTGCACAGGCAGCATAGTATAGTTAGTAGGGGAAACTGGGGCACATTTGACACTTAATTTTGAATGAAGTGTATTTTCGAAAATTATTAATTAATTCCAATGCTTTTTTTTAATATGATGCATTGACTATTCTCGATAAGACTCAAAGATACATTTTACTTCTACAACAACTTCATCAATTTTTTAAAAAATTGTTTTCTAAGAAAAGTAATTTTGTCAAAAGTGCCCCGTGCCTGGGGCAACATAAAGCTGACGCTTTGCTGCGAGAAGCTGGTAGATATTGGTAGAAATAAGTATCTAAATGAATTTATGATTTCTACTTTTAACTTTGGTGAATCCATGAATTTTGTTATTCCCGTCTCAACTAAGTTGTAAAAGTCTTTAGGGTCAAATGAATATTGTGTGTAAATATGTCGAAAGTTTTGAATGAAGTTATCAGTGGTTGATTTTGTAAAACCCTTGAGTCCAGTTGGGCTCATATTTTCGGAGTTCAGGATTTCATTTTAATAATCCGTAAAACCAATCTTCTTCTTTTTTGAAATTTCGCAACTAATGTTATTAGGCTTGATAAAATCAAAAGTCATACACAAATTTCATAAAATATCGTTTTACAAGCTGTATGCCCACTACTTTTTTTTGCAGCTTCGTAAGCGAAAAGTGAAACCTTCGTCAGAGCTTCTTTCATTACCCGAATCTTTCCAAACTTTTAAGGGGTGCTGTAGTTTCATACAGATTATTAATGTGGTTCTATTTACACCTTTACTTGTGCCTCTTCAACTTTTCTTTGTCGATTGTAATCCTATTTGTCTTTATCTTTTAGTGTTTAACCATATCTTTAAAATAAACATAAATACAAAATTAATAAAACAAATACTAGAATAACAGATCAATATTGGACACATCTAACAAATTTCAAATGTGCCCCTGCAACATAGTCAAATGTGCCCCATTTGCAAACGTCAAAGGTGATTCAGAGGTTCTGTATAACTTGGTTACTGTTTTCTTATATTAATGTTTTACTTTAACAGAACTGGTTTTAAAATATTATTAGTTTAGGAACAGTGCTATCATAATATTAAATCACAATAAAAAAAACTCTTTCATTTTATTCGCAAATCTCTTGCATACCGGTGGTCAAAAATTACATCAAAAATTCAAAAATCGCAAAAACACCTGTCAATCGAAGAAGAGTTGAATCAGAACGGCCAAAGTTCATAACGTTCCTTTATATTAAATAATAGTTCGTTCCTCTTCCCAACTTTGTTTCTTAAATGCTGATAAAAGGACTATAAGCCTAAGCTTTAGGATTAAATGTTTAGAATGTACTTTTTATCATTGAAAATTTAACTGGTCGGTTACGGAGACAAAGTGACCAAGTTCTGCTGAAAAAAAATTGCATTTTTTACAAAGAAACTGTTACTAAAAAATATTATAATATACATACGTATATAATATAATTATTTTTCTTGTAAATTTATATTAGTCTAATTGAAATACCCCTACCTATTAAGATGTAACAGTAAAGAAAAAAATTAAATAATAAATTACTTTTCTTTTAAAAGTAATATGATTTGGTGTTCGAAAGAAGTATGTTTTACTTAATAATTTAAGATGATAGGTAATAAAAATAAAATGCACTACTGGATCGCACGTACTTGCTCTTATGTTCGATCAAATCGTATTCAAAAAATTCTTGGTAGAAATGGCTAAATATATTTTTAAAGTCTTTTTTTACTAAATTTCTTTAATTTTTTTTTGAATAAAATTTGGTATGGTAATTTTATGTAATTAATAACACATATAAGCTTAAAAATATAATTTCTAAAAAAAAAATTTGTTTTCAAAATTCCACACAAATATTTTTCGAAAATTTTGGTAAGTATGCAATATTGTTTAGGGTTTGAAGGGAATCCTACATAAACATATTGATCAAAATCCATTAAGCCATTTATGATAATCAAAAAACGGCTGTATGAAGGTTACCGTTAATAAAAAAAATATGTAAACAAAACTTCAGACCTAAATGTAGATTATACTGAAAGTAGTCCACACATTTTTTTTTTTATAAAAATAGTTTGAGCAGTTTTCGAAATAATTAAGATGGTAGAAAAATTTGTATGGCAAGGACCGTTATTTTTAAGGCTAAAAAAACGATTCAATTTGAGAGAATCACTTAAAATGCTTAAGTGGTAAGTTTGAAGAAAATCGCGAAAATCTCGAGTTCGATTTTTTTTCCAAATGCAAAACTTGCCGCAAGTAAAAATGGCCCGTTTGCTGATACACAAGTTATGCATTTAAGTTCTACTTAAGGACTTATGTGACAGTTAACGCAGAGCAAAAAGTAGCCCTTAAGCGTTGTAAGTAGAACATAAATATTTATTATTCGTATCAGCAAACGGGTCTTAATCATTCTTGAAACTAAGTAAACTGTTCGTGAACGGATATAATGATGTAGTTTCTATCTAGCCAAAGCTCAGGATGGACTACGGTCTCAAGCAACAAGCCCTTCCAGCTTACTCTGTCAGCCGTTATCAGCTACGCACACAAAGTTGAGGTCGTTCTCCACTTGTTCGCGCCACTTTTTTGGTTCCTTTTCTTCTGCGTACACCATCAGGCAGGTGCGTTGTTGTTCATATGCTCTATGTATCCCAGCCATCTCAGCTGTTGTATTTTCAGCTGTAAAGCCTGTAAAGTTCATCGTTGAATTTTCTTTCCCAAAGTCCTTCGATTTACATACATACACTGGACCAAAAATTACACCAATAATCTTCTCTCAAAGCACCGTAGCAGACTTTTCTCAAACTTCTGCCCCATAGATCAGGACGGTTATAATAAAGTCTCCTTGGCTCTTTGAAAAGAGGCCTTAGTACTTAAATGCCTTCTTAGCCCGAAAAAAACAGCGATTGCCAAAGTAATTCTATGTTTGATCTGCATTTATGTTGTTCTGCAAGGTAAAAATGGAGCCCAGGTAGACCAACTCCTTGACTACTTGGAAGTTAAATATATCCATTGTAACCTTTTGCCCGAGTATTCGATGTTGATTCCTTTCTCGACGACAGCATATTCTTCGTTTTGTCCTCATTAACCGCCAATCCCATTTTAGATTCAATACTGGTAAATGCGCCAGCCACCGCTCGCTTCGTTGGCCGACAATATCTAATCTACTATGTCATCCGCATATACTTGCATTTATTAAAACGACTTTTAATAAATTGTACCCTTCGATGATGTTGACGTTTGTATTCCCTACAATTGCTTTAATAACGATGTTAAATAGGTTGGATTATAAGCGACGTTTAGGAGACTAATTCCTCTGTAGTTGGCGCATTTAAAAGCGTCTCCTTTTGTATGGAAGGGCATAATATTCCGAGGTTCCATTCATCGCACATACGAGGGGCGTTCAATATATTCTCGGTATTTATATGAAGGAAAATGCGAATTCAATTTAAATTATTTTTATTTTTCAATATAATCTCCCTTAACATCAATACATTTGTTACATCTCGAGATAAGCTTTTTTAAACCCTCAAAAAAATAAATTTTCTCTTTCTCTGCAAAATACCCATTTATTGCCGACTTGAGTTCATCATCATCCGAAAATCTTTTTCCACGAAGACATTTTTTCAAATCCGGAAACAGGAAATAATCACTAGGGGCAAGGTCTGGACTATAGGGTGAGTGTTGGATTTCTTCGAAACCACAATCTCGCGCAGCAGCTTTGGAAACTCGCGCCGTGGCCGTGTGAACTGGAGCATTGTCATGAAGAAGCAACACACCCGGTGCGATTTTACCCCGTCTTTTCTTTTTAATTTCCTCCCGCAAATTATGCAAAGTGGAAGCGTAGGATGTGGCGTTGATGGTTTCACCTTTTTCTTGTACTCAATGAGCAAGATTCCGTTTGAGTCCCAAATAACTGTGGCCATGCGTTTCCCGGCCGACGGAGTGACTTTGAACTTCTTCGGGGAGTGTATTCCTTTTTTATGCCGCTGCATGGACTCTTGTTTGCTTTCAGGGTAATAGTGGTGAACCCACGTTTCGTCCCCAGTAACAATTCGATCCATAACACCGTCCGCGTTCTCACTACACATCTCCAAAAGCTCTCTACAGCATGCGATTCTAACTTTTTTCTGAGGCGCTGTGAGCATTCGTGACACCCACCTTGCACTGACCTTTGAAAGATTAAGATGGTCATGAAGAATGGTCCGACTGCTACCAGTTGAAAGCTTGATGATCTCTGCCATCATTTTCACCTTTATTCGGGCATCCTCAAGAATAAGTTTTTCGACTTCCTTGATGCTTTCTTCCGTACAAGCAGTAGCCGGGGCGCCGGAGCGGGGGTCGTCTTCAATGCTCTCTCTGCCTCTCTTGAACTCACTTGACCACTTTTGCACAGTTGATATTGAAGGTGCGGAACCCTGGTTAACAGCCACCATTTCTTCATGAATAGTTTTTTGACTTTTTCCTTGCTTAGTAAGAAATTTAATTACAGCGCGATGCTCAATTTTCACCATCATTGTCTCAGTTGCCATTATGATTCTGTTTAACTAGAGATAAAACGCGAATTAATAATCACATTTATATGAAATTTTACATGAATGGACTCAAATAATAGTATTACTTGACAAATAAGTCAATTTATATATATAACCACAGCTTCACCCCGATACCGAGAATATATTGAACGCCCTTCGTACTTTCATACCACCAAATTTTACACATAAGATGGGCTTATGCTCCTTACCAATTCATTTCCCGCTGCTTTAAATAGTTCGGCTGTTCCGCACCAGCACTTTTGCGGGAGTCTCGCTGGAGGTACTACAAATGGCTGAGATAGTAAATAACTGTAACATTGTAATAGTTAGCCAAAGATACCAAATCTTTATTACAATTGACACGGTTGAGCAGCAAGTCCAAAAGATTAAACTTTACTTTTAAAATAAGTTCTCAAAAACTTTTATGCAGTAGTCTCCAAAGTCGACTCTCCAACGTTCTATTTGAATGTATGAACACAATTAAACCTCAAAAAATTTGTGTAACTAAATGGATTTCGGTTTCTAGCCCTTCTATGCTGGCACAAAGATTTTCGTTCATTAAAAATCTATATGTGATTGCTTATATGCTTTTCACAAAATAATAGTAAACTTATATCTACTTATCAACAATTAATCTGAGCAATATAGAAAGTAGAAAAACCAGTCAACATTGAACAGCAATTGCACCACAAATTCTAATATCAGTATTATCCAACGATCAATGGTAGGGATGAAAATGTAAAAATTTGTCAGTCGTGTCAACCCAGTTTAATTTCAGTTCTAATTTTATAATCCCTCCAAAAAGTACGTAGGTGCATTGATTTCTGAACAGTCAGAAAGAGGGATAAATGATTCATTAGTTTCTTACGCATTAAATGCCCTCGACTGTGATATGCATCCTTCATTTGTGTAATCTGTATGAGCTTGCAGCAATCTTATCGAACTCACAAGTGCGTCTATTTATAATGTGACCGTCAATGTTCATATGCTCTGTGCACCAGTGTACGAGTTTACCAAACCAATATCATTCCGCGAATAATCTCATGCGGATTCAATAAAACAACCTTATCCAACGTTGGAGGCACGCGCAACCCTCCGCCAGAACCACCCCCACATTCGAGTTACGATCTTTGAACGCTAAAAACTTCCTATAAAACCGACACAAAAAAAGTACAATCAGAATTCCAGCCGGGTAAACAATCAGCGTCAGTCAATGCGACATTGCATGGCGGCAATGACAGTGAACGTTGTGGTGGCGATGTAGACGAAAACTGCGGCGACTATTGTATGTATCGACTTCGACAACGACGTCGACGACGACGCGGCGAGACGCGATGCCGACGGACGCAGGAGTGAAGTGGTTCTGTTGACCGATCGCACACATACATCATAATGCATGTCATGACGATGACAATGTGTATCCAATTCAGTTCTAGCGTGTATCTTCGCCGTCGTTGTTGGTAGATACATATGTGACGGTGTAGTGATCATGGTGGCGGTGGCGGTGACGGCAGTACGGCCATTCAACTTAACGAATGCATCGGCAGTCCATAAACATGGGCTTTTACTTGCCACACAACGGTGCACACTGAAACCAGTAATGTCATATTTTTGTTTTACTAATTATTGAAATCTTAGTTCATTTTTAGTATGATACCGTAAAAAAATGTGTTTTTAACCTTTAAATCTTTAAAAACTTATTTGGTATCTTTACTATCGTACTTATTCTTATTTTTATGCGTAAATCTGCCAAGTTAACATTTAGTCAAAATTGAGATATCGATTTCGTAAGAAAGAAATCTAAATGAATTGGCGAGAAAACATTTAACTCTAGTGAAACTTAGTTATTGGAAAATCTTAATTCATATCTGTGTCATATCGAAGCTCGTCACAACCTGCTAAGTTTACGAGCCTCCTTTTTGTTTTTTTTTTAAACGGATGCGCGCACTAAAGGGGTTTTGACTACTCTTAAAATGAACAAGCACAGTGCGAGCGTGCATTCCTGACGAATTAGTAGACAGATAAACAAAAAATTGACATGGTGATCATTTTGTCCAATGACTCTTAAAATATATACGACCATACATTTAATTTTTACATTTTTACTTCCGATAAAGTTACTATATGGCAAGTTTTGCTATTGGAAAAAAATCGATCTCGAGATTTTAATCAAACTGTCAAGTACGGTGATATAGAACACCAAAAAATTGCGGCCCGCAGCGATCTTCAGCCTAAACGGCTACAGCGATTTTCTCCAAACTTGGTATGTACTTAAGCGTTTTAGGTGATTGTCTTAAATAGATTTTTTAGTCGCATACAAATTTTGTTACCATTCTAATTTTCTCTGTTTATAGTTATTGTCTACATTTGTGGTTATATTTTTTTGTTACATACATTATAACAAAATATTAACGGTACCTGCCATACATTCATTTATTTTGGACTTTTTCATAAACGCCTCCACAGATTTCGATCAAATGTTTTATGTAGGATGCCCTTCGAATTATAATTAATAGTGCATTGAAAAATATTTTTTGGGATTTTTTGAAATCTCAATATTTTGAAAACATATAACAATTGTTTTCGAAATTTTATTTTTAATTGTATGTATATTAATAAATACATAAAGAAATTTTGTATACTAAAAAAGTTAATAAATCGAATTTAAAATATATTTAGCAGTTTCTACTTTAAATCTTATGCACAACGTGTGACACAGGCTTGCATTTTTTTTATTTTAGACATATCAGATTTTTCGATAATTATAATTAAATTTAAGTTGTGACAAATTTTCTATGGACAATACAAATTTGACAAGAAAAAAATTGCCCCGAAATTACGGCTAGCTCTTCCGTAAATCCGAAAATTAACACATACAAATGTACATATATTTAGATGAAAAAATATTATTTTAAAATACTAAAATATAAAGTTTGACAATTAACAAGTTTTACCAGAAAAATATTTTGAGAAACAATTTTTTTCTAAAATAATATGATTTCTTTAAATCATTGAAAATGAGGAAGGTAGAAAAAATTAATTCTTTCAATTTTTTTTTTATAAATTCTTTTTAGCAGAAACTATTACGCGTTTGCATTTATAAATGTCAGAAGAATAAGTTTTACTTAGTTCTGTGCACGAATTGTCATTTTGAGGCGCTCTTGTCCAGCTGCAGCTTACACGTAAAAAATATTTAATGCGATATAGCTAAATAATGCCTAAAAGTAATATAACACTCAGCGAAATGTTAAGTATGTAGTATCAAAACTAATTTTGAATTTTTATGAATTAGAAAAATATTTCTTAATGTCTGATTTATTTATGTTCTCGTGTAGATAGGAAAGATGTGTGGCGCGATGTTTTGAGACTAGAGCTGGTTGTTGTCTCAGATTTATCTCCAGGGATGGCGACTGAACTAATGCGGAGAAAATAACCGTGTCGTATTTATTTATGTCTTAAAATTCGCATTATTTTATTTATTTCGTTGTCATATTTTATGGGTATACTAGTGTACTCAATCACATGTTGTTAGTGTTATGCCTGAACAGCCTGTACTGAGTAAATCAGCAACTCATTTTATGACAATTTTTAGAATTGGTTTTTAATGGAATTTAAGAAGACATAGCAACGGCAGGAATCGAACCTGCGACCACGAGGTTGACAGGCGAGCACACAACTATCGCGCCACGGTTACTTCAAAAAAATAATAATAATAAAGTTAGTTAGCTTGTGGCTTAGACAATTCGACATTCAAGATCAAGAAGGCATACCCGTGGTGACCATTAGGAATCTAGATAGTAGCGGCGGCATCCCTTTTTTTTGTTCTTGGGCGGACCGATTTTCTTTACCAACTCTTCCAGATCAGTTTCTGTCATAGATAGATACCGCATTACCGTCATGACCTCGCATTTCTGGACCCCCCTTTTGGCTGTCCTTCATAAACGGCGGTATTTATTTGCCTGATTTTGGTGCATCTGAAGGGGTAGGGTTGCATTGTTTTCCATCAACTGGGTGTCCATGGCTGTTTCCTTATAAGGACACTTGACCGACCAGCAGATTATTATTGTCTTTTCCTCTTCATTTGAGTTGAGAATTGCATAAATATTTCTTCAGAAACTATGGTTGTTTGTGACTTGGGACAATGGCTTTAACCAAGTTCTGCGTTTGGTATAGTTTTCGGAACAACTTGCTTACTGATTTTATATGTACGTACCACATTGATTTTTTTGTCATCCCTATTATATTTATATTCGGTGAGTATTCATTCAATCCATTCTCGGTATTCTCAGTTAAAGGTGGCAAACCACCGAAATCAAGTTCAACCTCATCGGGCCATGATGATTTGATTGTAGCTACACCCGGCATAATTTGTTGTACTTATTTATGTAGAAAAATTAAAAATTATATCACCACGTGTTTGATGGAATGAAGGGACTTTAAAATTAAATAAATTAAAAACTAAAAGTACATATATCTGCCTAAATATATAAGTGTTTAAATGTTGAAATGGATTAAAAACTAAAATTATATAAATATAACAGTTTAGTTGAACACCAATTTTTTACGTCATGAACAAGTTATTTTAATTCTAAATGAAAGAAATTCTGGCATTGTTACCTGCTTTTGATTTAATTTCTAATCCAAACAAAATCCAATCTACCAACACAGCTCTTCAATATAACAACACTGGCTATCAACCATTTTATAAACCCAAAATATTTGTTTACATTGCAGTTACATCTTTCGAGTTCCGACACTGATATTACTCAGGTCTGCAGTAGAACTCGTTAATGAGGTATTGTAACTCAATGAATTCGGTGTGCGAAATTATATTTATTTGGTGGTATTTATTGTATCTTTTCGATTTTCTTGATAAGAATTTTTATTCTTAAAAAAACCTGCAATACTTGTTATACCTAGTAACTTAAGTTTGAGCATCGATGCTTTATCTTAACTATGTGTGTACATAAATCTTTAGCAAGATTTTTTCCGAGAAAATTTGAAAACGGACTTAAACATTAATACACATTGTGTACTTTTTATGTTGCAGTAAAATAAAATTTTATAATTAATATTCAATATACTTATGTATATGGTATTATTTTAACAATTTCGTTTAGAATTTGAAACATCAATGTTATGGGTGGTTTGTTTACGTATATGAATAAATTTTGTTTACGGTTTATTTATTTTTTAGACATTATATAATTGTCTTAAAACTAAATATGTATTTACATTTAAAAGATTACCTTAAACTTAAATCTATATTTAAATCTGATTTGAAAGCTTCACGATATATAAATAATTCAAAACTTTTATCATATATAATCACCCTTATTACGATAGGTGTTTCGCTAAATGACGAATGTCATTTTCAAATATTTTTCTCAGCGTGACGCCTTACTTCGAGTGGAACTTAAATTTTTTGTGAGAGAAACGTCACTCATCGTTATTACTATATGCGTTACGCGTTGTTTATACGCCAACCAAAAATCTCTTTTTTTGTCGAACAAAATGTTTAAACGATTCATCGCGAAATTACCTAAAAAATATAAGTTTTGTTCTTTTGTATATTCTTTTCTTTTAAGGGAATCTGCTTTACCGGGGGTACAAATTATCCATGCAACGGCAACGTCAAACGTCATTATATTTTAAAAAGCACAAACAAAACACACAGATACTCTACTTCTTTATATTTTTTTTAATAAAACAAGAAACACTGTTCCAAATATCACTTGGAACTTTTTAAATTAAACGTTTTCATTATTAACAACCATAAAATTGAAAAAAATAAAAAAATAAAATTTACAAAAAATACAAAACAAACAAAAAAAAGCAAATAAATTAAACTGTCAAGTTGACAACCGTATACCAGTATTGCCTTATACAAAAAATCCCAAGTCCGCGTCAAATCCGAAACAGCATTGTCATGCATTTGGAAGAATTGTTTATTCTTTAAACACGATGGATGTGATACGAAAACGATACGTGGGCTAAGGAGTTCTTATTTAAATTAGTGTCAAACCATGAACCAAAGAAAACAAGATTACGACATTTCTTTTTTGTCTTAAAAATCTGGAAATTGTTGTTGTTTTTCCGATGTGGATTAATAAATTTTTTTCTCGGGTGACGTCAATAAAATAAGACAAAAAAAGAAGTGTCGTAATCTTGTTTTCTTTGATTCATGTTGTGAAACTCTGAGGAGTATACACAATTCATGTCGTCACGTTATGTTTAATTAATAGATAAAGCAATTGAAAATCAGTTGGCATCAATATTATTTTATATTTTTAAGAATTAATCGATTCGGAAAGAAACATTTTGGAATTTAATTATAGTTTGTAAGTTTTTGTTTGTTTTCTTTTTTTTAAATTTTATTTATAAATATATGCATAAATAAATAAAAAATAAAATACAATTTGAAGTAAAACTTCTTTAGAATAGAAGAAAACGCAAATAATAATATATTTTTGTTTTTGTTTTTGTGGACTGTGTGGAATAAAGCCAAATTGAAGATTTTTATGACCTGTAGTCCAAAATTCGTTTCGCCCAGGTACGATACAAGTAGTTGGGCTCATCAGTTAGATGCTATCAAAACAATGAAAGCTACTATTCCCAAGAAATCGCCAACTTTATGAAGAATTGAAATTATTTACCACTTCCAAAATATTTTGGAAGTTCGAATGTTTCCTCTTAACTTACCCATTTTTATTTTTTAACCCTCTACTGCACGCACATAGATCAAACAAGAAAATGTAATTTTTCTCTTTCATTTTGTTCAATTGAGACTAAAACAAACAAAAAAATTGGTTAAACAAATTTTATTAAAAGTTTATAATATTTTCCATATATGGGCGGGTCTGCAGTTACATATTTTTTTCAAAATAACACAAATATTTCCTCCGTCCGCCTACATGGCATGGTCTCATAAGCAAAAGGCTGTCCTAATTGAGAGTTCAAATGTCGTATATCAAAATACAACTTGATGAGGGACTTGAATAAGGATATACCGACAAATTGTTCCATTTCACTTCGATTAATGTTGACCGGCTTGTTTTATTATCCTGCAATACTTTTCCATTGGCTTCCTCAATAATCATTTCAAACAGTGAAAAGAAAAGACGTCAGGGGGTTCCTTAGAGAGTATATTTCCTATCGAATCTCTTTGGTCCCTAAGAAGGGATAATCACTGTCTATGAGTAATGCACGAGACTTGTTCCTCTATATTACATTTTGCTTCTTCTAATCTTTCGGTATCAAAGTGGTGGACAATAGTTTTTATCATCAAAATCGGCGGTTTCATGCAACTCCAGGTGTTCTCTACAGTCAATATATAGCTCATCCTCCAATTCGAAGATTTCATCCTTACTCTGATATTCATCACCAGGATCAACACAAAATCTTTTTCTGTAGAAACAATTTGACGAGATCATTGTTTTCTCACTTCAAAAAAAAAGCGAAAAATTCGAATATTCATATTTCTGTGAATGGATAAGGAGTCACATATGGATATTGCAAAAAACGCCCCATGTACTGAAATCGACAATCGGTATTGAACATTTAACACTTAAATTTTACTTACAAATATTAAATAAATATTAAATACAAAAAATATAACAACCTTTAAATTATTTTCCAGCTAATAATAAATAAACTTTTAATTATATGTTTTTTCACTGCACTCCGCCGCGCGCACTGTTAAATTTTAAATACGGTTTTTGGCGATTCCGCAAATAAAAATAAAAATTTTTAAACACATACACAAATAACTTTTCTAATGGATAAGAACGGTACTTTTCCAATGGCAGTTGCGTAATTCTTATAGTTGGCGTTAAAAAATGAAAAGCCATATATGGCTACTTATGCAGTAGAGTTTTTTAATTAGTTTTTTTTCTCAGAAAACTAATCGAAAAATTTGTAAGAATTCTTATTATTTTTAAATAAAAAAATAATCAAAAAAAGCGAAAAAAGGTGTTTTATAGAAAATAAATTCGGATGACTTTAATTTTCGGTTTGGAATGATTTTTATTTTCTTCTTATTCGTTTTCTTTGTCTTCTTCTTCGTTAATTTGTACAATTAACTTTGGCCGGATGGGCGCGAAATTCAAATTGTATATTATTTCTTAGAGTTCACAGTAGTTCGTGTATAGTTAATTCATGTTTTAATAATTAAAACGGCAATACACTAACTCTAAAACGAGCAAATATAGTCGAACTTTCGATTGGCTATTAATAATGAAGGACCTAATTAAATAAATTTAAATACTTTTGACGTGTCCAAGGAACGATGAGCTTTTAATAAGCAACAGCGCAGTTGAACAAATTTTTATTTCAATGTATTGTTGCCATTAGAATTGAATCCACAATAATTTAAATGTGTCCTAAGAAAGTTCTTGCAGGATTCGATAAACTGAGTAGTAAACTACAACTACTGAGTAAACTACACCATATATTAGAACTGGTTCACATCATAGTAAACGTGAAATAAATAATTCGTTCAGGAAATTTGTCTTGCAAATACAATTAATGAAAGACGTAAAACCGTGCTCGTGTGAAACTATATTGTTCTGCACATCTTTATCTTCAATTTTATTACACAATAATTCGATTATGGATTAAAAATACTAGGGAACCAATTTCATATTATACTCGAATTGTGATTTTTTGTGGTCTTTTAGTAGTTACAAATGGATTTTCACTTTTGCAAGTACGAACATTTTGCTTGTTAATGTATCAATTTAGTGAAAGATTCGCCAGATTGGCGAGAAAGTATTATATCAAAGTAATACTCAAGCACACAATCGGAATAGATATGTTCTACATAATTATATTGAAAGCTTTTTGAATTATTTGGGTACTTAGTCACAAACCTAGTTAATAGGTTAATTTTTCTACTAAAAACGTCTAATACGCGGGCATCGAATTACTTGTAATTGCATGATCGGTCGTGTCCTCCTTCAATAATTCCAATCACCTATCCCGAACTAGAGCCGATGTTATCATCCAGCTGCGCACTAAGGTTTTGGGCGTTCTGGTCTACGCCATCTCTCCAGCGTAAGCTGAGCCTACCATAAGCCGCCGTCATGAATGGAGCTAAAAACGACTTCCCGAACGACTTCGTGACCTGCCCACCGGAGTCTACCGAACTTAAATTTTGTCGCAATATCTGCTTCGAGGTAGATCACATGCAACTGCAGCGGAATCGTCCTTCCGCACATACCGAAATGTTAGAGGTTAGCAACATGTAAGTACATACGATACTTAACAGTTCGGTTTGACGAATGTGATCAAAATGTGGATGTCAGTTTCGGATCAGGAATTAAAAGACCCAGTATGAGGCTAACCTCGACTATAACATAAAATATCATTTATTCATCTAAATCAAATGAAAATTATTGACCATTTAAATGTTAAAAGTTGCATTCCTTCTTAATAACTAGGCAAGAAAGCAATAAACATAGCATAGATATACTTAGCTAATGGCAGACACCAAAACAACTGTCACCTATACCTACTTACAATAAATATAAAAAGTTTAAAAAAAAAAACAACGAAGACACATTATACGCAAACATAAAAGATGATCATTGTCGCGCACATTTATCCTCTTCCGCGTTTCAATTGAAAACATTAAACAACTCACTACGCGGCAAGTCTCTGGTTTGCTTATTATTAGTTTGTCTCCCTTTCTTGCCGTTTGCGTTGTATCGTTGCACTTCTATTGCATTGTCGGTCAAATGGTGAACACTCGCGCCTGTCAACAAACAGCCAAGAGTCATCCTCTAACTCATCGTGCAGAGATGCCAATTTTACATTATAAAACCTCAATCTGTTTAAAAAATTAAACATGCTTTTAAATACACTTATACTAAAAGCTAATTTTAAAATGTCATTTGTGAAGTACTTGGCAATCAGATCCTGCCAACAAATTGAAAAATCGATCGTTCTTCAAGATTAGATTAAATGTTCAACAGCATACTCAAAGTTTTAAGTTTCTGAGTTAAATGAAAAATGTCATACAAACTTAAAATCGCTTTACAAAGTTTTTGGGTTTTATTTAAATTTCAAGATATTATAGAAATCTTCTTAAATAAAATTCAAAAAATATGATTTCGAAAGCTGAAGAATAATTACCTTGGTATTCAATCTTTGTATGATTTCATACTTGCTTGTTAAGAAGCACTTTTTATTCATTTTAATGATTTTGAATGACCAACAACAATTTGGGTGTGCTACCACCAAGTTTTTCTCATATTATTTTTGGCTGGAATTATAGCAATTTCATGACTTGCTAAGGTCGATCGCCAGATTCATTTGCTCTAGTGGTGGTGTTCTTAAATAGATATTTGAATCGTGTTTTTTTTAACCCCAAAAATAACGGTACTTCCCATACAATTGTTTCTACCGTCTCAATTATCTCAAAACTGGCTTTAACCATTTTGATAAAAAATATCTGTATACTATTATAAGCATATTCTACATTTTGGTATAACAATTTGTTTATATTTATTTTTATTAATGGTATTTGCTATACAACCATTTTTTAGATTTTTAACTTTCTCATAAACGGCTCAACGGATTTCGATTAAGAATTTTATATAGGAGGTCCTTCAAATTCTAAATAATAATGCATTTTTGGTATTTTTGGAAAAAAACATATTTTTTGAAGTGATAACTTCTTATGGGAGGGTAAACCGATTCGTTACGTAACGCGTTACGGCGCCAGTCTGTCTGGCTTTCCTCTCTCACGAACATGAAAAACTTTTGAAATTAATAAGATTACCGAAGAAATTTTGAAGCTCAATTTAATCAATTTCATTATTAAGTAATTCAACTTAGATTAGTTTAAGTTATCAATTCTGTCGGGTGTCCCGAGACGCACATGTTTTTTTTAGTGTACAAAATTTGCCCATACATTATAATTTCACAGTATGTAACTACATATATATGAAGAATGTTAAGTATGTTTTAAATTTGATCAATTACAGTGCAATAACCTATCGGAACTCTTTCTATTAATTTTCCAGATAGTCAGAGCATATGGCAACCCCAATCACCATATGTATAATATATTCTATTGCATCGCGTCGCCAAAAATTTAAATATTAAAACACACTCAATATGCGACATACACTGTGACTGTAGTTACATACTAGTAGTTGCACCTACCACACATTATTACCAAGAACTAGACAGCAGATACATAAGTACTTGTTCAACACCTTTTGTAATAGAACTTGTTGGTATTGGACTCGCTTTATCACTTTTGCTTCACTGCGAAATGTAATTACGACGACGACTATGACAACGACGTGTCCTTTTGTTTTTATTGGTTTGTGCGGTCAAAAAAGTTGTCTTCCGCGCAATACTTACACAAATGTACACTTCACTATGCGCTGCGCAGGCTTATTCTTAGTGTGGTGTGTGTGCTTTTTTTATGAAATTCAAATTAGCATTGCATTATACTTATACTGCAAATGCATGCATTTGTGGAACCTAGTTTCTGCGACTTCCCGGTGCGTATGCCGTGTTTGTTTTTAAATCAGTTCGTCGTTTATTATTTATAGACCCCTTGTATTACTCGGTGCACCGATGCCATGCGACGCGATCCCGAATGTTTAAATAAATTGCCCGGTTAATCGTTGAAAACAGATGCATTTATGTGTGGGTATTAATACAACAAATTTTTTTTTTTTTGGATCTACTAACTATACCATCAAAACAAATTGTTTCAAACAAAAAAGCAAAATTATGACATACATTTCGAATAAAACTTAACATTATTTCTTATACACATATTTATGTACATATATGTACACCTACATGTATGTGCCTGGCATATCATAAGTTGAACAGTTATATTAACGGTTTGGTAGTTAACAAACTGCAAACACTTATAACAAAACAGAATGTAAAAATAAATACAAATTACTATTAAAAGCTTTATTTGCCATTTTAAATTACATAAAATAAAAAAAAATATATTTAAATTTACAAGTTCAAAACTAAATTATTTTTCGGCATAATCCTATGCCACAAATCCGCATGTCTGTCTGTACGGCAGAAGCGATTTTTTTCCAACTTGGTACTCAAGCGTTTTTGGTGATTGTCTCAAATAGATTTTTGAATCGTTGTTTTAGCCCCAAAATTAACGCTGCATGCCATACATTTTTTCCACCATCGAAAACGACTCTAACGATTTTGATAAGAAAACATCTGTGCAAAACTATATGGTATAGTCTACATTTTGGTATACATGTTTTTGTTACCTATTTTATTATTAACGTTACCTGCCATACAAACATTTTTGATTTTCGACTTTCTCATAAATATGTTTATGGATTTCGATTAAAAAAAGGTATATAGAAGTTTTTTCGAATTTTAAGCAGTATTGCATATCAAAATTTTCAAAAAATATTTGTTTAGATTTTTGAAAAAAAAAATCAATAATTCTAAAACGGATGACTCATTAAAAATGTTGGAATTCCTAAACTCTGCGTTTGCCTCGCATGCCGCCTAATCATTTGCGTCTTAAAGTTGGAGCTTTAATCGTTTTGCTACGAAATATCCATGTCCCAAAACTGTGCAATATAACCCGACTGGTTGTGACGAGCTAATGAATGTAATAGAGTCAAGGATTTTGAAAGGGCCGGTCAAGGGAGAAGAATGCCTATTTCCAAAAATACCTTAGACTTCAACCGATTTGAAGTTCCAGCTGAAATGCATTTAGTTCCCAGTGAAACTTGTATTCCCAATAACAATTAAGAGATCAAAAGGGCGGCATCTGTATCTAAATGTCATGCGTTTCACACGGCCAGCTATATGTGTAGCCTATGGCGTGTTCGCGATCCCATAGTGGCAAACACCCTGGAAAAGACTTGTGTATTCAGGAGCCTTAAGTTGAATATTGTTTTTTGATTTGTTTTTTTTTTTAAGATTTCAATTTTAAACGATTAAGCAATATGTTAAATCATCTTTAGTTAAGCATCGTATCTTCTTGACATTTTCCTAAAGTTAAAATCAACAAATGGCTACTTTATTTTTAATTACCGTCCTAAATCAATACGTCATTTAAAAGTATATCACCGATGGACTCGGTATTTTTGTGTAAATAATAACTACATTGATGAAAATATAAACATCGAATACCAAGATAATTATCTAGAGCACATGTTGTGTTTCCATCATATAAAAAAACAAAAAATAATTCAGAATGTAAAAAATAATTGTATTCATTAAAATTCAAACCATACAAATTTTCTGCTATCTGCTTAATTAGCATTTTGGTAGTTAATAACACGTTTAAAATTTATAAAAAGTTAGTAGACTGCTATCTATATAGAGATATGGCCAAAATAATAGGAACACTCCCTAATTTTTGGTAATATTGTGTGTAGTACTTATACTAGGCAACTATTAAAAAATATTAGTGTTACATATTGGTGGTAGATATGTTGTTAATCTATTTTATATAAATTTTTTTGAAATCTGAAAGGGGTTTGCAAAATTTCTTAGCACGTTTGATTTAGGCTTCCCAACAAGCTGGTCATAAAAATAGAAACACTTGATTAATTTAGCAAAAAACAAGCCATTTTGATAACCAAAGCACTTATTTTTTATTTATTAGCAAGGAATATTTAATATTTCGTTGAAAAACCTTTATTTTTCGATTTGGCATAGAGTCTACCAACTTCTGGCACTTTTCTTACGGAATCAAATACCACACTTCTTGGAAAATTCTCCAGAGATCCTTTTTGTTGGAATGTTTTTGCTTACTAACCTCAATATTCAGCTCACTTTAGAGGTCCTCAATAGTATTAAGGTCTGATGATTGAGAAGGCCAATCCATAACCTCCAATTTGTTTCGCTGAAACCAGAGCTTTGTTGACTTTACCGTACGCTTGGGGTCGTTGTCTTGCTGTAAAAGCCATTTAAGTGGCATATTGTCAGCATCCTGCAAGATACTACGAATAGTTCTAGAACTGACTGGTGTCTCTAGTTCTCGCTGCAGATCTTTTGAGGACATAAACGGATTCGTTTAAGCTTTTCTCACCAAGGTAATTCTGTCTCTTACAATCATTTCAGACGGACGCCCTCTGGTTTTTTTCAAAAATTTTGGAGCTTATAGCATTTCACACCATTCTTGCAGAGCGCCCAATGTCTGTTGCGATCGTTCTCATGGATCCACCGTTGTTATGCAGACCTAAAATCGATTCGTGTTGGTCTTCAGTGCAGTGTTTCACTCTTCCAATTTCGAAGTGGCATATGAAAAAAATGTGCGTTAAATTTTAAAATCATTCTGGCATATTACAAATACCGTTTGTTTAATCACAAGATCATACGTTGTATAGATTGACAATATATAAACCGTTACAATAACACAGCAATTTGTTACATTGTTCGCCTAACTAAAGTGCTAGATACAGTATTACCTAAAAGTAAGGAGCCTTTCTAGTATTTTGTCCATGTCTGTATGTAGTAAATTGTTAGCTAGTATCGTGTAAAGTCCTTAATAAAATGTTTTTTTTTTTTTTTAATTTTGTGCCAATGAAATTAATTCGTACTTAATTTTATTTTCCCGAAATATTGGAAGGAACGAAGTCTGTCCGGTCGGCTAGTCGACCATATGTATGTATTGTTTAAATATTATAGGATTGATACTGTTATGAAGTTATAAACCCTTTACAACCTATTTAGATGTATTTACAAAGGTATCTAGGTTTTTCTATCTAGAAGAAGGAATAACTTTTTTATTTAGGTAGGTAACTGAGGGGGTATTTCCTAATCTTTGCAAAACTTGTTCAGAAATCTGAACTCTCACACACATAAACAAACTAAATTCAATTTTAATGCGTTAATTTTTTTTTGGTAAAAACAAATTAGTCCCAACGATTGATGTGTCACGCCCTACCTTAATAAATTCATTTGGAGCCAACTCATTAATTTAAGTGGGTATGTAGGTAGGTACCTAGGTAAGTACCTACATTTATATTATGTACATTATTATAATTATCTAATACATACATGTATGCATGCATGCACCTAGGTACCTACATGTTTTACTCAAATAGGTATGTATGTATGCAGACCTTTGTATGTTGACCTTTTGTTTAAAGGCCAAAAGCAAGAGTAACAAAGCCATAAAAGAAACATTCACCTTAGGCGGCTACTTAACGGTTGAATTGACAAAAACTTTGTAAGTCTAGGTACCTATACCTACCTAAGTGTATGCTTAGGTAATTAAACCCACTTTTGCAAAACACAATCACGTAGGTACATAGGTACCCAACGTCATATCTACCTACCTATCTGTGCTTTCCAAACTCTTTCAATCAATGCTTACAAGAAAACAGTTAATAATTATGCCCCAAAATAATACCGGCTAAACACCCTGATTACTCTAAGTCGCAAAGTCACTCAACTTTCAACCTTGTCTTCCGTGTTGCTCCAAATGCGACAACAGCGAGGGAAGACAAGTCGTCAAGTTATCGATTTTTATTCTAAGTTATTTTCTTTCGCAATATGCGGCGGTGGTGAAATAAATAATTTCCTTACCTGTTTCACATTACAAAATAACGTTTAAGCATACGAGAGAAGTCTTTATAAAAAGAAATATAAAAATATATTCAAGAAATAACAACAATACAAACCCCCAAGTCATTCAACTTTGATCGATACAGTTTAATCAATTTCCATTTTTTTCTGCTTCCTGCAATGGAGAATAATTGTAGAATGACTCGTATATATAAGAGAAAATCATAAAAGAAACTCTGTGTCAGGCTGACGTTTTGCTTATTCTCTTTTTATAAGTAGCTAAATCTTAGCTCTTACCTTTGTTAGCTCTTACATAAGAAGAGATTCAAAAAATTTACAAATTTTAATAAAAACGTCATTGCAATTTCCCATTTTGCCTTTCTCTTTATTGTAGTTTTTCTCATTCAAATTGGAGGGAAATTATAATTCTAGTAGAAATTTCGACTGTGAAGAGTTTGAAGTATTGAAGAGACGGAGCGTTAGTTGAAAGAGATATTTTGTTTGTTTGTGTTCATGCTCGACCACCGCTTCGTTTACTATATTGAAGGTGAACGACCGACCTAGCCATTTGTTTCTGCTGATGTATCAGTGTGTATTGTAGAAGTATGGAATAAATTAATTTAATGAGAAATTTACCCTAATATCTCTTTCTCATACAGCAATATACCTAATATGAAATATTAACAAAAATATAAAATACAGCACAGATTAGTATGACAGAACATTTCTGGTTGAAAATTGAACATAATGGTGAAGTTATGGGTGTATTATCGCAGCACTGCCAGAGTTGAAATGCATGGAAACAGTACGTAGGTATATACCTAAGTTATTTACGTACCTTCCTAACGTAAATACCTAACATATGTAATGTAGCTACAGCGCTACCGCTTCATTGTTAAACTTTAGGTAAGTAGGTAGTTGTAACAAAAAATGTATGGTGTAGTTAGTAGGTAGCACAAATTGAGCAAATATCTACATACTTTTTGCTACAAGTGTTCCCAGCTATAGGCAGGTATAACATTGGGTTCAGCCAGTGACAATGGTCTAAAGTTGGACCCCCATAGGTACACACATACTTATCTAGGTACCTAGGTGTACTTTGCAGATGGGAATAAAATAAACTAAACAAAACATTTACAAAAACAAATAGGTATATTTACCTAGGTACCTACGTAAGTACTTACCTGTCCCTACAAGGTGGCGCAAAGTTGACTTGTGAACTTGCTACCATTTTATGAGAACATAAAAAATGTTTTGTTGAAGATGAAAAATTGATGACAATTGACAAAATATTTCAAAAGAGAGTTGGTTCACCCAACAAAATCACAGTTTTAATTACAGACATTTGAAAGGTAAATAATTTGTTCTTAGTCCAACGCTGAGCACATGTGAGTAATACCCATGAATCAAAGAAAACAAGATTACGACACTTCTTTGTTTTTCTTATTTTATTGACGGCACCAGAGATCAAAAATCTGCAAAATGTTGTTGTTTGTGGATTAATGGATTTATTTTAATCTCTGATGACGTCAATAAAATAAGACAAAAAATAAGTGTCGTAATCTTGTTTTCTTTGACTCATGAGTAATACCTACTAAAATGTGAAACTTTCGTTGGTTTCACATTTCACCCTCCAAAACCCGTTTGTATACTTTGTTGCATTTGAATAGATGTGAAATCCAACAACAAAATGTGGTGTACTTGAAATGAACACAGATGCAAAAATATCAGTTTTATAACGGTACTAGCTTGTAGCCAAACCAATTTAGCTGCCGAAATTTTCCATCTTTGCATTGCTCATCTGTGGTTCTGATTACCTATCTAGATATTTAAGGCCCGTTTGCTGATACTAACTAAGTGCTACTTAAACACTTACGCAGAGGAAAAATGGACATAAGCGTTTTAAATTGAACATAAAAGAAGTATCTATAATTTGTATTAATATACGGTCCGTAAAGAATTGTTGGTAGGTAGGTATGCAATAATATACATATTAGATTTATAAAATATTTATATAATTTAATTTGTTTTCTTCTTTCCAAGGAACATTCCCCGAATATCTTAAAACGTCCATAGTTGTTTGAATATGCAATAGGATTGAAGAAAATAATTGTTAAAAGAGTGACAAGAGTCACAAGGGCGATTAAAGCAGAAACTAAACAAATTAACAAAGTTTTTTTTTTGTAGAAATTTGCATTCACATTTATCAAAATTCGTTTAATAAAATTTACAATAATAGAAACATGTATCAATTGACATTGGTGATATTAAAACTCTTACCAATTGATAAATCCTGTCATTTATCAATTCTTTATAAATAACAATTTTGACGATGAATTCGGCTGTATGCGGTAAACAAATTTCCAATTCTATATCTATCTATTTATCTAATCTAATAAATATATAGATATAGAACCTATTATTTTTCTACACGTTTTCCGAAATTGCAGAAACTTACATCCCTATTATAATTGTCAATTGCAAATTGATAGTTGATAAATATTGAAATTTAATATTAAATAACATCATTGATAAGAGTTTTGGTAATTGAGAATGATACATACCATTGTGAATTATAAGAAAATCGATAATTACCAATAAATAGTTGTGCAGTTTTTAAATATACCGAGGTTTTGAAAACAAATGTCAGTGTGTATCAATAATCAAATTGATAATTGACAGTTGTAATAGGGCCCTTATATTACATTAAAAATTGCCAAAAAATTGTGATTTAACTTTTGTGACTTACAAAGCAAAGAAAGAAACTTGGAAAAGAAATCTTAACATAAGACATTTTTAACTTCTTAAGGTCGAAAACTTGTTCACTAATAAATAAAAAGCTATGTTAGGACTGAGGCAGGCTAGATTTAAATAAAATGAAAACTCCATCCACAAGGACCTGACACTGTAAATTAATACAAAACACAAACGTTAAGAGTGAAATAATATTATTACTCACAATCATGAATTACTCACCAATTGCTGGGCTCGCATTCGCATTTCTAAAAACATATGGATGAGTAATTATATACATTGTCGTTGTAGTTCACATAATAGCTAAACAGCGAATCTGAGTTTTGAAGCAACTTGGCTCATTCGAGTGCAATGGCACCGATTTACTTTGATTACTTAATTTTATTATCGAAATTCAGAACTGGTGTATATTAGCACGTTATGTACCCAGGTATCCGAAAAAATTAATTCATAAGTGCATGCGGGTCGTTAACCCATATTCTTTTTCTAAAGTGTACAGTGCACTTCATTCAGTTAGACCTACTTTATATTTTCTTTTTTTTAGTCTTGAGTGAATTGAGCAAGATTATTATGAATATTGTTCTATTATAACTAAAATTACACTTTGGAATGTTTTATGTTTATACATAAATAATACATATATTTATGTTATGCATAACCCAAACTAATGCGGCCATAGAAGTAGTATTAATAAAAAGCGAATCCTTTTAGGTATGATGCTGATACCTAATTTTTAAATTTTTAATAAAACTTAGTGAATACTGTTTAATTTAGTTTAGAATGAATTCATTAATGCTATATAATAATCAACTTTTGTTGTAGGCATTCGTTTAATATAGTTGCCTCGGTCATAATTCATAATAAATCATTAGCCATCAGTATTGTACTTCACACCCCAATTACTGTTGTCAATCATCAACTAGTTGACGATATTTGTCAATCAATTTAACATTCTGTATTAAATAATTGATAGTTTGAAAAGTTCCGTGCAAATTGGTTAAAGTGAAATAATGGAGTCGAATTTGGAAAAGTTTTTCCTAATGGAAACGTAGTAGTTGTGTACAAAACTAAACCGAACCATGTATTTCATAATATTTATACGTTTTTATGTTCATTCTTTTTCAAGTCCAGTGCATTAGATCTTCCTCGTAATTTACATCATTATACTTAACCGAAAAACTTCAATCGCAGACGCTTTATATTGCTTAGTTTCGACCAGACGCAAGAGTGTTGAAGGACTTATCTTATAAACGGGTGTGACTATAGACATGAACATTTATAACATTTCTGTTTGCAAGTACATATTATTAATGCCGGATGCACTGTTTATTTAAAAATATTCTTGTTACTGTTATATATTGTCATTTATAAATTTAGTATACCATAACAACAACAAAAAAAAAATATTTCAGAAACAATGAAACTATTCTGAAATGTTTAAATGGAAGCTTCGCGAAACATTTTTGAAATGTTCCTCTGTTTCCTATTTCTAAAGGAAAGCTTTATTGTTTTCCAAGCATATACAAAGAAAGAGTGATTTTTTAAAAATATAAAAATTCGGGATTATTTTCACAATGATAAAACAGTGATATACTGTGATCTTCAAGCAAAAAACTGGACAAATAAAATTGGAATCAAAGAAATCTTTCAGAAATTCAGAAACGCTCCTCGAAGCAACCACACCAACCAATATATCTGAATGCTTCTGAAGTATTTCTGAAATGTTTTTTAACTAATGGGAAACATTTCAGAAACGTTTCTTAAACAATGTTTTCTGAAATGTTTCTTCGTTTTGGACACATCTTTCTATATGTACGCTAATAATTTAACCATTTCTACAAATAAATAAATTAGAAAATCGATTGATTGGCTCGGCGCCCGAGGAGAACAAAGCCAACCGACTTTAAATATTTAGTTCGTAATAATACGTTTTCGATCCGTTTTTGTTGGTATCCTGGTAATCGTGCTATTAATAATGTTATAATTGAAGAAAACGAAAATAACAATTTAATATTATAATTGTTTTTGTGGACTGTGTGGATTAAAACCAAATCGAAGATTTTTATGACCTGTAGCCCAAAATGCGTTTAGCCCAGGTACGATAGTTGGGCTCATCAGTTAGATGCTATCGTACCCTTCTAAGACGTAACGTTTTTTGGTCAATAATTACGGACTCTTATAAAATTTACAGCATTTACACACTGCTCAATTACACAATTGCAGTGTGTAAATATGCTGTAAATGTTTTTAGTAATGTTGATTAATTCACGTGTTGTAAAACTCTGGACCATTGCCAATTGCAAGCACTTCCTTAGGGAAGACATTAAGATACAATTTAAAAGCCCTATTAATCTATTTAAGGGTGGATTATCTAAGAAGTTTTCTGAAACTACCCTATCGTCCACCTAGAAGCGCCTAGCTCCTTGGAATACATTTTAGGGCTCGTAGATGTAAATCAGTTTGGTGTACCATATGTTTATGTTATAATCTGTTTGGGGGTGTCAACAAAGTTCAAAATGGTTAGATGACCGCGAAATGGCTCCTTTTCTTAATTTGGGCAAACATTTTCTCTTGAAGAAGATCAAGTCGGACTTGTGAAAAAATATTTCTTGAGCTTAGTTGGTTAGTGTAGTTCTCATAGCACTAGTTCTACCTATATAAAATTTTCGACAAGATTTTAGGATTGATTATCTATCTATCTAAACTTAAAAACTGCTTTAAATCGAACTAACATATTTACAAAGTTTTTTCTATTTCCTTTGGAACAATATCAACACACACACTTAAAAAGTAGATAGTGTGTAAATCGATCATTTTGGGGACGATAAATTATACATTTGGAATTTTGGTTGTAATAATACTGTATTTAAGGTATTTTTTAAAATAATGGGTTATCCATTTTGCGGTTTCAAAAGTAAACGTAAATAAAACACATATAAAATATTTTTTTCATGATATTTCTTTTTTATTATTAAGTTTAAACGTTGACATTATGTGTGAAATACTACATCATTTAAATAACCACCACGCGAATTGTTGCAAGCATCGATTCTTTTGAGGTAATTTTCGACCACTTTTTGACACATATTTGGCGGTATCTCAGCCACAACTTGACGAATGTTGGTTTTCAAGTGCTCAAAAGTTAAAGGTTTATCTGCATAAACACGGTCTTTCGCGTAGCCCCACAAAAAAAAGTCCAACGGTGTCAAATCGCATGATCTTGGTGGCCAGTTGAATTCGCCAGTTGATTTCTCTTGCAATAAAGCCATATTCTCTCGAGTTGTGTGGCATGTGGCACCGTCTTGTTGAAACCACATAGTCTCCAAGCCGTATTCTTCAATAGCATGCAAAAAAAAGTCGGTTATCATATGACCATAAAGCTCCGAATTGACGGTGACAGTCGTTCCATCGTCGTTTTCGAAGAAGTAAGGCCCAATCACACCTCCGGACCAAAGAGCGCCCCAAACAGTGACTTTTTGTGGATGTAATGGCCTCTCTTCAATTACTTGATGATTTTCAGAACACCAAATACGACAATTTTGTTTATTAACATACCCACCGAGTTTGAAATGTGATTCGTCGCTGAAGAAAATTTTGTTCGAAAAATCGCCGTCCACCGCTTGTTGTTCAAGCAGCCATTCGACGTGTCTACGACGTTGTGAATGGTCAGCTGGCTTCAGTTGTTGTGTGAGCTGGACTTTATATGGATGTAGGTGTAGATCCAAATCCAAAATACTCCATAATGTGCCGCAAGACAGTCCTTTCACTTACAGCAGCAATAGTTTCAGTGGTACGAGCGAAACGATGATGCACAGGCCTTACAATATATGTAACCAATCCAGTCTTTTCAAATTTCTTCACAATTTTGCCAATTGCCTGCGTAGTTGGACGATTATAAACGGTGATTTTTTAAGAGTTTGGTTTTTGATAATTCAAAAAAACACAGAAACTTGTAAAAAGTGAATGAAATTTTTATTTGGATCAATAAATCAATTTCTGCCATTTACTTTTTAAAAATAATTTCACTTAAATGTTGCCCGCGGCTACGCGTCAGGTGGTCCATTCTGAAGGTCCAATTTTGGCAAACTTTTTCACACATTTCGGCCGGAATCTCACCAATGACGCGTTCAATGTTGGCTTCCAAGGCAGCAATCGGGCTTGGCTTGTCCCCATAGACAATAGACTTAACATAGCCCCACAAAAAATAGTCTAACGGGGTCAAATCACATGATCTTGGTGGCCAATTGACTGCGCCAAAACGTGAGATCAACTGCTCACCAAATTCGCCTCTCAATTGATGCATGGTTTCGCGTGCAGTGTGGCATGTGGCACCGTCCTGTTGGAACCACATTCGCCTCTCAATTGAAGCATGGTTTCGCGTGCAGTGTGGCATGTGGCACCGTCCTGTTGGAACACATGTCGACCGAGTTCAATTCTTGCATTTTCGGCAAAAAAAAAATCTGTTATCATCGAACGGTACCTTTCTCCATTGACCGTAACCCTGCGGCCTTCATCGTCCTTAAAGAAGTACGGCCCAATGATGCCGCCTGCCCATAAACCGCACCAAACAGTGCATTTTTCGGGATGCATTGGTAGCTGCTGAATTGCCTCTGGCTGCTCTTCACTCCAAATACGGCAATTCTGCTTATTCACGTATCCATTTAGCCAAAAATGAGCCTCGTCGCTGAAACGGACGTAGCTTGCGAAACACATTTTTCACAGAGCACGAATTTTGATAATAAATTTCAATAATTTGCAAACGTTGTTCAGGCGTAAGTCTATTCATGATGAAATGGCAAACAATACTGAATCGAAATGTCAAATGTTCGTGGAATTTGTCATGTGTAATCTGTCAAAAATATAAACGTCAAAAACCAAGTAGCAAAAAAACCACCCGTTATAATCCATAATCCCCTTTTAAAGCACGATATATTGCTGTGGCAGAATCACCATTTTTTTAGTAGTTTTTAACAATTTTTATGCGTTGTGCGATAGTTAAGCGATCCATTTTAGTAAATGTCAGACTTTCAACTGAAGAAAAAAAATGGTTTAACAACTTAGTTTGACAGATGTCGAATTCCAGCCCTATAATTTTTTGCAAAATGGATAACCCTTTACATTATAAAAAGATTATTAAAGATTAGAAAAAGTATTATTTTTGTGTTTTCCCGGTAGATATAATTCTATGGAGTTTGGTCAAAACAACATAAGTCGATTTTTGGCCAAATTGATTTATCAAAAAAATTTACTATCAATTGGTCTTGACAGCACATCTCTATGTATACAAAATCTGATGAAAAAAATTTTGCTCAAATATTGGACAAAAACTTTTAAACTACTAATTTAATTTTGTTCATAATTTTTTGATGTTATTGCCATTGTCAATATCCAGTTTTATTTGCTGTTTCTATTCGAAACTCATTCAAAGAACTTTATCAGTTTGCAACCCACTGAATTTCCTTAGTTATATGTTCTTATCTAATGTCCTTTTTTTCTTAACGCCATTTTCTTGATCATAAGGTTTGGACTTAGGAGATGTCTGGTTAAAAAAAATAATTTTGCGAAATAATGAACACCCTAATATTTATAATTTATTATGTATTGGGAAAAGAAACCAAAATTTATTTAATAGGCGCTTAAAAGAGTTTCGTTGCTATTGAACAGTGAAAACAACCCTATTTTTACCAAACAATTGTTTGTATGAATGTGTAGATATATATTTATCATAATTAAATAAAAAGAAAGTCGGCACAGCGGGCGTCAAGGTCAATGTGCGTTCTTTTTATCTCTATACTTATGTTATGTACATACCTACTAAGTTTGGTATTATATATTTGATTAGGTGTTTCTTTTAATATTTTTTTGCCAAGTAAATTTTTGACTGCGCATTCTGAAAAGAGTTCACAGTGCGTGATGTTTTAAGAGAAATATACCCCACACTCACCCACTCATATTCTAATGAAATATGTATATATGTATTTTAATGGAAAGTTCGACACACTCAACAATGTTCTCGGAAATTAAATTTATAAAGAATATTGAATATTGCTTTTGCAAACAAATTTTAGATTATATTCACATATATTCTTAAAACAAATGTGGGAGACAAAAACTAGGTAGCCAACAATGAAGAATTAGGGTGTATTTGTATTTTTTAATGCGGCCCCGCATTGTCAAGATCCTTCTAGTTTATTTATTTATTTATTTTTTTCGTCTTTCAAGTTATATGACTTTATAGAAACTACATACTAAATATGAGGATTTAACAACAAATAAAATAAATTATTTAAAATAAAAAATTACATAAATTTCAATAAATCTCTCTTAACATCTAACCTATTTTTATTAAAATCAATAAAACGATCAAATTCATTATAAGCAATACAAGATGCAGTAATTGGATTGTGTTTTGCATAATTTGCGCTGTGAAAAGGAACATATAGAAAACTACCATCTCTAGGAAGCAAACTACGAGAAGGTACATGAATATTAAACATTGCTAACAAATTTGAACAGTCAATGTTAAAATTAAGAACATCAAAAGCAAAGAGTACCGAATATAGTTTTCTTCTCATTACTAGAGGTTTTAAATCAATCAAAATACACCTGGTCTCATAAGACAGAATACTTGAACTTCTAAAAATCTTTCGTAAGGCAAATTTTGTGAATCCTTTCTAAATCTTTTCAATCCTATGGATACTTGATTGCGTAAAGGGATTCCATTTAATACAACAATACTCAAGCAAAGTTCTAACAAGGGATATATAAAGGGTCTTAAGAGTATAAGGATCTTCAAAAGTCTTAGTATTTTTAGAAATAAAACCCAGCATGGAATTGGCTTTAGAAATAACATGGTCAATTTGAATCGAAAAACTCATATTAGAATCAAAGATAACTCCAAGATCTTTTTGAGTTGCTAATCTTTCTAATGATTGATTCTCAATTTTGTAATCAAAACAAAATGGATTCATTATTTTTGAAATGGTTACAACACAACATTTTTTAATATTAAAATATAACCCATTTATATTACACCAGTTAACAATACAATCAATATCTAATTGAATTTTACTGGTATCCAATGGAGATCTAACAAAACTAAAAATCTTAAGATCATCGGCATACAAAAGACACCTGGAATGAGAACTATGTTGTGGCAAATCATTAATAAAAAGGATAAAAAGGAGTGGTCCAAGGTGGCTGTCTTGATGTACACCAGAAAAGTTTTGAATTTCATTTGATAATACATCTCCAATTTTGACTATTGTTTTCGTCCAACCAAATCGCTTTTAATCCAATTAAGGAGAGCAGAGTGAAAACCAAACATCTCCAGTTTTCTTATTAGAATATTGAGTTGTACACGATCAAAAACCTAGGAAAAATCGGTATAAATAACGTTAACTTGTAAGCGATTTTCTAAACAACAAAGACAGTAATTTGTAAATATTGATAAATTAGTTTCCGTCGATTTTCCGCTCATAAAGCCATGTTGATGCTGGGATATATGATTTCAAACTAAACTGTAAAGCTTACCTTTAACAATTGCTTCAAATATTTTAGTGATAAGCTGAAGTTTAGCAATGGGTCTATAATTTTCCACAGATCCCTTAGAACTAGAAAACCTAAAAAAATACGTTGTTTTAAAGACATATTAAAGATATAACACAGAATTGGTGGGATATTATCCGGTGCAACAGAGAAACTATTATCAAGGGATGATAAAACTGTTAGTACATCATCTATAGATAAACACAGGCTACCAGTATTTATAATGGAATTAAAATTATCAAAATTATGATTATAATTAATTTTCAGGTCAGAGAAATTAGATTGGAAAAACTTAAAATAGCGGTATGTACTTGCCATACAATTTTTTGTACCATCTTAATTATCTCGAAAACGGTTTTAACAATTTTGAATAAAATAAAATGCACGACTGGATCGCATGAACTTGCTCTTATGTTCACATCGTATTCAAAAGATTTCTGTTAAAAATCTAAATATATTTTTAAAGTCGTTTTTTACTTAATTTTTAATATATACAAAATTTCTTTAATTTTAGGAATAAATGTTAAAACAATACAAACGCATGTGCATACGTAGGTATTACTTTTGTTCTTTTTTTGTGGACTCTGCTTTTAATTTTAATTTTTTTCTTTTGTGAGCTTTAGTCCAAATTATGCGTTTCGCCCAGGTACTACAGTTGGGCTCATCAGTTAGATGCTGTAGTACCCTAGAAAAATATAATTCACAGTGTTTGAAAGCTGTTAATTTTATTTGTGTCGGTAGCCATCGACTAATATTTTGCGTCTGACAAAGGTCACAAAGGAAAAAAATTAAAAAAGGAATCAAAATTTCTTTAAATTATTTCTAAAAAAAAATGGTATGAGAATCTTAAATATTTAATAATATAAACTTAAAAAACAAAAGATTAAATCGGCTTAATCTGAGAAAAAATAATTCAAAATTCTGAAATAAATACTTAAATTAATTTGATCATATAAAAAAGTTCGCCATTTTATTTCTTGGGTAAATTTGAATTTTTGAGAAAAAAAATTTAAGAATCTGTGGAGTGGTTTTTGAGAAAAAAAGTTTTTTTTTAACTTTTTGAAAACATTTTCAAAAAAATCCAGAAACGCCAATTCATAGGTATTCAGTAAATACATATAACTATAATTTTTGGAAAAAAATTATTTAGCAGTTTTCAAAAATTTCAAACATTTTTTTGAATGCTTATAAAAATACAAAAAAATATTAATTCAAAATATTGGTACGCAGTATAAATTGGGCAAATATGTATGTGTGAAATTTCGAAAGAATCGGTCAAGCCGATTACAAGATTGTTGAATGCAAAAAAAACGTTTTTAGACAATTTTACATTTTTTTTCTGCACTGATTTTTTAAATCAAAATCGTTAGAGCCGTTTCTGAGAAAAATAAGCTTAAACGTAACGGTTATATGGCAGGTACCGTTATTTTTTTATCTAAAAAAACTTCTATTTCCCCTCTGAACAATGCCTAAAAAACTTTATTTTTTTTGACGAATGCATAACTTGTCTTATAGTACCTATAATCGCAAGTTATAAAGTATGTGCACAGGTTTAGGTAGATATATTCTTTTTTTGTTTCAAATTCTGTTTTTGAATTTATGTTGTTAAAAACTTAAAATCATATGCAAATTTTGTGTATAAATAAATTTAAGAAATTTTGTTACAAAATAGGTAAAAAACGACCTTAAAAATGTATTTTGACGTTTCTGCTAGGAACCTTGTGCTTACGATATGATCAAACACAAAAACAACTAAGTGCGATCTAGCCGTAAATTTTATTTTAATTCAATACGCACTAAAGGGGGGTTGACTCCCCTTACTATGATCAAGCATAGTGTCCACCGATGTCCATTAGTTTTGAAGTTCAGAATATCATAATGGGAGGGGAAAATAGAGCCTGGTAAAGCATTTCGCACTTGATAGTACGTTCGAAGTTGAACTCAAGGGTGAATTGATGAGCATTCTTAGAAGCGCAAGTATTACGGTTGAATAGTTTAAGGGGAGGAATGCAACTGCCTATTTCGCTAGAACATTGTTTATGCAAATATCGATAAAATATAGAGACATATAACATTTCGATGGTGTTCTAGAAATGTAAATGTACCATTATAGTTCCATCGCCTATCATTCCTAGAGCTCTATGTTGAATTATGTATATCTAAAGTATTCAAATGAGTCTTGGAATCTCCTGTTGAAATATGAAAGTTATACTCGTCCTTTGGGCGAATGAAGGCAGTTTTTCATTCCCCATTGGACAATACCGTCAAGATCAGAATTTAATGAGCTTTAGCATACACTGCCGTTGTAGCTTCACATGCGAAAAACAAGCAGGTGAATCTGAAAACGAATTTCAAAACCTGAGAGTACTATCGTCAGCAAAACAGTTTAGTTTATTAGAAGTTTCAGATAAGAGACTATTAATGAAAATGAGGAAAAGTGTCAGAAACAGAACAGAGTCCTGGAGCACACGAGCATTTATTTTGTGAATTTCAGTCTTGAAACCGTCCAGAACTACTTGTATTGAGAGGTCCGAAAGGCAATTTCTAATCCAACGAAAAAGAGATTCATCTATACCAAATGCACACATTTTTGATAAGAGAGCTTGATGCCAAACTCTATCAAATGCTTTTGAAATATCAAGCGCAATAATCTTACTTTCTCCAAAACGATGTAAAAATTTGGTACGCTGAAAACAAATTGCCTTTTTTTCACATGAGCTGACAAAAGGGTGTCATTAAGGACGAGCGTAGGAACCGAAGACAAAGAATTTCAAATGATTTTTACAATTGACCAAAAATGCTTACTACCTTTGAGACATATTGTAGTATTTTTTGCCATAATGTTTGGTCATCCAAAAAATGTTGGTTCTCTGAATAGGAACGCTGAAAATCTTTTTGGCATGCTTGAACTTATTCCGGTTTTCCTCGGTAGGATGGCCTTTATAATTCTGGAAACTTACTTCTCTAACCCTGGCCGTGGCGGGATAGTTGCGTGTTCGCCTGTCAACCTCATGGTCACAGGTTCGATCCCTGCCGTAGTCTATGAACTCTTAATTTTCCATTAAAAACCAATGCTAAAAATAAATGTCATACAATGAGTTGCTGGTTTACTCATTACATGCTGTTTAGGCATATCACTAACAACATGTGATTGAGTAAAACTAGTATACCGATAAAATATGACAACTAATAAAAAAATAATGTGAATTATAAGCCAAATAGATTAATAAGACACGGAGACTTCTCCGCATTAGTTCAGCCGCCATCCCTGGAGATACAATCTGAGACAACAACCACTTACAGTCTTAGAACATCGCGCCACACATCTTTCCTATCCTTCATTGTCTTCCTTAACCTCACACCTGCGCTGTGTTCAAAAATTTAAAGGGTAGTATAATCCCTTGAGCGCGTGTAGATTATACAAAAAAAGATAACAACATTAAACAATAACTATCTAAGTAGCTGTCGTATTGGGTATATCTTATAATCAAGGCTATTTTATCCAGAATCTAACAAAAAGTTCCAGGTTACTACTGAGAATTTAATTATTTTAATGATTCAATGATGTGAATGATGTGAACACTTCACATCTTAAAAAAAACTGTTATAAATTATCATGTTTCTAGACTCTAATATCCAAGAAAAAAGAAACAATCGAGTAAACATGTTAAACTTATTTTCCTTTGATTCATATTTGAATACGCACATCCTGTTTGGATATAAAATTGGGACTTTAATTTCCATGAATTGCATTGCTTTACATTTCAAAACAAGCTATACAATAGATTTTTCAATTCTTGAATACAAAAAAAACTGGTTGTCTTTTATTGTGTTATAAGAAATGCATTTTCTTTTATGCTCTTATAAAAACCCTTAACTATCAATCTACATTTCAATGCATGTGCTGTACACATATTTTTTTTAATCCTTTAATATATATAATGCTCGCTTTGTTTTTTTCTTTTGATATTAACCCATTTACGAACTTGTTCCAAAGGAAAATAAGGATATGATCAGCCATTTGTTTTGTTGAACAATCAAAAGAAAAACCCTTTGACAAAATGACAATGAATGCATAAATTCATTTAAAAAATTATGAAAGTATGTGGAAAAAATTTGTGCACGTTTTTTTTTCACATCTTCACAAAAAGGTAGGTAACGTGTAGAGTTGAAAGGCTGAATTATTATTTAAAAAAGCGCCATATTTTTTTTAACAAAAACTGCTTAAAGTAGGTCAATTTGCGATACTGAACCCGTCAGGGTATTCATAGGTACATATGCGCAGAGCACGGGAAAATTGAATTTGCAAGTCCAAACTTTTGTTAATTCAAATATAAATAAATACTCTCTTGAAGGATGTTCAAGATGTCTCTAAAGTATGAGTTGAGATTTGCTCCGGGAAAACGTAATTTTAGAGAAAACGGATGTTGGAACGAAATACACTTCCTGTCACAAAATGTAGTATGCCCCTAGCTGTCAAAATCCCTTTAATGTTGGCTATGATGTCGATGGATTAAAAAGCCACTAAAAACTCTAAGTCACTTATTTTCATACTTCCTATTTTTTACACCGTCACACTTTCGGACTGTTACATTTTAACACTAGGTATCTATCTTTTCAAACTATACTTTATTTACATATATTTTACACTGTCAAATTTTCATTCTTTCATACTATCCGTCTTCTACACTTTCAAGCTGCGTATCTCTTTCCTTTCCTCACTATCTATATTTCACACTTACATAATTTTACACTGTAAATGATTCCACATTATATTTATTTCACACTGTCTGTCTATAAAACTATATCTTCACTGTTTATTCTTACAGTGTCTTTCGTAGACTTCAACACTGTTGCTTTTAAAACAGAATACACAGTTTAATACAGGTACATTTTCAAGATTCTGATAACTGAATATTTCCAGCAGTGCCACATCAGACAAATGGTACACTTCCACTCTGTTACACTGGGACAATGTATGCATTTTATATCGGCACACTGTAACACTGGTAGCATTAATGTTAACCCGTAAGTGCCACACGGACACTGTCACACCAAAGAAACCCGACACACTGTCACAGAGTTTGCACGTCCATTTCTTTTAAATACATTTTTTTCGTTTACTTACCCCCAGTTTCACAGTGCGAGTTTAAACTCCACTTTTGGTTTAAACTTCAGTTCAACAATTTATTCGGTTTCACAGTGTCATTTAAACCTTGAACTGAGTTCAATTTGTAGTTTAAGTTAACCGAGATTATTCTGCCGTTTAAACTTCAGTTCAGCGTTTGTATTGTTTTTTTTTTTTTAGAAAATATTATTAACAAAACAAAATTGTGTATTCAAATGTTATCGAGTTATTATAGTGATTTTGAATATTATTTGATTTATTATTCTCGTTATTTCGCGTGTTTTTTTGTGTCAGAGAGAGAGAGAAAGGGAGTACGAGGCAAGAAAAATGCCGCCGACTATTTTTCATAAAATGTAGTTAAACGAAGTTCAACTGATCTGAAGATCAGATTTCACTGTGAATTAAACCAAAAATTTAAACTCAGTTTGAGGTTTAGTTGATCTTAAACTTAAACTCGCACTGTGTAACTGGGGGTTAATGTACATAATAATGAATTTGAACCAAGATTTAGCTTTCCTTTTTTTGTCGGTAGGAATCTTCAAACGATACTTGGTAAATAATAAGCGGTACAAAGTAGTATCAGACTCTTACCGCACCAAAATCACCGGTCAATTAGGTCCAATCCATAAAACAACGATTTTTTTCTTGATTTGGAATCACACATTGGGGCAAGAACTTTCTTATACCTTCTACTTTCCTATAGCTCTTAGACAATATCGCCTCATATAGCTTGGTTCTTGCTAGTCTCTGGACATTGTCGTTTAGTTTAAGTACGGTGTCCATTTTATATTTTCTGATACATTATGTGTTTTAGCCACTATTTAAAAGTCTCGATTTATTGCTACACCAAGGAATTTCTTTTCGAATTTTTGGATAGATTCAGCATTTGGTTTTTGTGTTCAGTCCTATCGTTGGATGCCTCTCCTTTCTGTTTGATGTGCTGTATTAATGTGAGCTGTGTTGCAAAAGTCATTCGAATGTATTTTGCATAGAATGTGTCAGTGAATACAAGTGCCCTG
This sequence comes from Philhelius pedissequus, assembly GCA_910595825.1. Classification (NCBI taxonomy): domain Eukaryota; kingdom Metazoa; phylum Arthropoda; class Insecta; order Diptera; family Syrphidae; genus Philhelius; species Philhelius pedissequus. The sequence continues at coordinate 122,382,733 of OU343162.1, forward strand.
GAGTAATTTTATCAAAAACCCTGAACATGTAGAAGTAAAAACATGTCATGGAAAAGATGCTTTTCGAATGCGAATATCCGACATCAGTAAACATAAGTTTTTTAAGCAGTTGTAGAGAGTATCCTTTTGTATGCCTCTATACATAAAAACTTTGAAATTACAGCCGACTATCTCCTGAACGTCTTCAATATGTCTGATTCACGACTGGTCAGAAAAGATGTCCTTAAAGCCATTCGAGATCAGAACAGTTGGTACAGAGATTGGGTTAGCCTTGCATGCAACTTAAACTTACTTGAATTATAGAGCTGAAGCTTCTGGTTCAATATTAAGAACAACATACAATAGACCCAATCACAATATGGCAAAGAAAAACTACTTCTGTGATTCAAATAGTGTTCAGGTGATTGCTACCATGGTAAAGCTTCGAAGAGAATTATTAACCCTGAGCCTCAAAACACATAGAAGTGACTTACCACTTGAATGTAGCATCTGCAACTTACTTGAAACTTACGTGATATCCTTTCATTCATTTCATCGGAAGATGCACAACACTGAGAGAGACAAGGAGAATATTCGGAAGTGACTTTTTAAAAAAAGAAGAAGTTATTAATATGAGAATGAGATGGATATCGCTAGACTAAATGAATTTTGTAAAATAGCATTGAACTATAGATATAGAATTATCAATAAAGATTTTAGATCTGTCAAAGAGTTATTAGTTAAAATTTTGTTAAATTACATATACATATTAGGGCTTATTCACGGTAATTTGTAAACTGTGTCTAAGTTAAACCTAGTCTTAGTTGCATTATCGGACGCTGATTCTATTTGTAAAAGCTTCTCAGTCCAAAATTTTTGAAGCTTGTAGTAAAACAAGTTAATTATCTTATAAAAATAAAAACCAACAATTTGTAAGTAAAATTTTATTTATTGATGTAAAATTGTCTTAAACTGTAGTTTAGTAAAACCTGGGCTTATCAGCGACTATGAATATGCTCCATTGTTACTGAAATACTTTTTAATCAGAACTTAGAAGCTTTAGTACATATGTATGGTAATAAAATTTATTTTAACGCAGTATGATACTATCATATAAATATGACTAAAAATTGTCATATAAGTGTGATGGACATATTTATATGATAACATTTATATGAGTTTAATACTACTTGTCATATAAAAAATATTGTGCCATATTTTGTATGAAAAAATTAGTAATACCGCCTATGTTGTCAATTAGGCAGACGACAAGCGACATGTTATACTGATTCTTGTAATTTATGTTCGCTAAGTTTAAATTAATTTAGTATGCAATAAACATTTAAATTACTACTACTACTATTACTACTTACTACTACTATTTGGCAGCATTGGTGTGAGCTACAACAGCTCTACAATTTTATTTTTTGTTTTTAACATTAGCCTTTTGTAAAGTTTAAATATATTTTGCGTACAATTAATAACCTTATAGGTGTATTGTGCAACATTTAACAATAACAGTGTAGTGGTCCTAGGGCACTTGGTTCAATATTATTCTACTTTAAATATTTGGTATTAAAACTTCATGTAGTAAGAACTTGCCGTCCTTTAATATTTCACTACTTTTCACGGCTGACTTGTTACATTTTAACATTTAACATTTATGTTTTCGGTCTGATCTCTTCTATCCTTTTCGTCAAAGATTTTAAGAGTTAGTAGTTAATCAAGAAATCGGAAGCTCTCCATATAATTGATAACAATTCTGAAAAAGTAAGCGGATCCCTGAACGAAACACCTCAAATTTTCTATTTTTTTTTTGTATGTAATTAAGCCCTACCGCTATACCAGATTTCATCGTGTTACATGGAAGTGCTCAATTCAACTAACACCAATTCTAAGGAAGTGGGCAAATCTTCGATTTATTCCTTTGCCTGCATTGCAAGAGCTACAGTTGCGCAAAATTACAAGATTCTGCGATGTCGCGAAGTGCATCATAATTTTGATGATATGTCAGTTATACGGTTCTTGTGACTTTTGAGGCCTTATATCTCAGGAACAACTAGCTTAGGAAATGTTCGGAATTTGAAGTTTCTGAATCGAAAATCGCCTTGAGTTTGTTCCTGATGTAAATGGGTGTAGTGCCAGAACTTGGATGTGCACTAAGGTACCCTTTGATTAATGTCCAGTGCAAAATTTTGCCTATGTTTTGCATTTGATTCTTTTTGATAACAAGTTTATAAAAGAGTTGAAAACGGTTTCATTTATTTTCGTGAACAAAATTTCAATTAATTCCCAGCATTTTATTTGCCAGAATACAACAATAGAACTTAAAGGAACTGATTTCTTATCCCCGAATTTCATACTTTAGATGCTGAATTTTTTTATTTCCCAGTGGTATATAAAACATTTTTCATTTTTCTTAAAAAAAAAGTACAATTTTTGGTGTCGCAAGACGTTCGTATGAATTCAAAAAAAAATTACTAATCACAAATTATACCTATAAGTTAGGGTTAGGTTAGAATATCTGCTAGATCACTTAAATACTTTCAATGAAAACTGATGCCAGTCAGTAGTGGTTTTTATATTTTTGTAAAACCTACCCCAACACGCAAGTTCTTACGAAAGTCAATGGCTACTTCCTACTATAAAAGTAGAACCTCTAATGAAGAACTCTGCCAATGACCTCCTATGGCTTCACTTAACTATCAAACAAAGAAGCCAATAACCTACCCTACCACTTTAAACCGACTAGAGTACACACAAGCAGCATACAACATTCCATAAAGAGTATAAGGACAAAAAAAAATAAGTAAATCGAACCGATCAAACAAAAATAATGCTGAAAGCCAGCCCCTTCAAGACCACTATGGTGGATAAAAAAAATTAAACAAAGGACGAAATAGCTACACACTGATGCCAGCAGGACTAAAGTAAAAGCAACTAGCTAGCTAGCCAGCCAAGCCCAGGATGCAATTCAATAACCCGTTCCATTTGAATGTAGGGTGCATTGTACATGTGCAAAACAACCCCTTTTTTCTTGTCGGGCGGCTGGCTTTCCAGGAATAAAACAAAACGAACCTGGAAATAGGGACAGGACAATAATGGATTCGTCTTCTTTCTCACAGGCACAACCATAGCTGTGCTGGCTGTGGTTGCCATTATGCCAATGCCGAGCAAAAAAAATGTTTTATTGAAGAATTTAAGCGGGACGAAACGGACCTACCTCAAGCGAATCTCGATTGTTTTCCCTCGGGAATATTTTCTGGCTGCTGCACACACTCAGCCAAGGGGTTGCAAAAACTAGTGCAGTTGCAATAATTTAATGTGTGACTGAGGGTTATATTTCGTAATGCAATGCGCATTAGGGGCAATGAACCAAGAATGTGCAAGTTGAAGCATCAAACTTTAATTTAGCCGAGATTCGTTTTGCTTTGTTTTTTTTTTGTTATTATTCTTTACAATGAAATGTATACTTGAACATTTTATAATTTTTTCTACTTCGACTTAAAATACAATACTTAACGAAATTACCTTGTGAAATTAACTACAAAATGGCTGATTGTAGTTCAATCGAAATATTTTATGGTGAGTTGATAGAAGCTTGTGAAACTACTTTTAACTCAATCTTTTATTAATTTGTAGTCATACATAAGTCGCCGTAAAAACACTGGGAATATTTTTTGTATTTCTTAGTTTAAAAATAATTATTAGCTTATTTCACATTAATTCAATGTTGAGGCTTAAAAATAAAATTGCCTAAAAAAGAAAAGTCTATTGTGGTCATGGGCCTCAACCAACAAGTCTTCGCCATTCAGCTCGGTCACTAGCTAGTTTTGCAGCCGGTTGTAGTCTCTTCTACAGAGTCGCGGTTTTCAGAGCAAATAGCTTCTATTTGAAAAGGATCAGAAGCAATATACCAAGTGTTTCTTCTGTTGCAGTTATTCCTCCAAGTGTTGATGTGTTGTGCGTGAAGAAACAGTGGGGTAAGAAAGCGTTTGAAGCAAAAGTAAATAAAATGCACGACTGAATCGCACGAACTTGCTCAGATGTACGATCACTTCGTATGCAAAAGATTTCTATTAAAAATCTAAATATATTTTTAAAGTCGTGTTTAACTTAATTTTTTATATATACTTTAATTTTTGTCTAAAAAACTTTTATATATAATATTTAAACTTAAAAACAAAGGATTAAATCGGCTTATCAAAGAAAAAATTATTAAAAATTCTGAAATAAATACTTAAACATATTTGAGCTCAAAAAAAATATGCCACTTTATTTCTTGGATAAATTTGAACTTATGACAAAAAAAAATTTTTAAAATTATGTGGAGCTGTTTTTGAGAAAATAAGTTTTTTTTTTTAATTTTGAAAACATTTTTCAAAAAAAAAATCAAAAATACCAATTCATTGGTATACAGCAAATTCATATATGTAACTATAATCTTTAAAAAAAATTTAATGAGCAGTTTTCAAAATATAAATTTTTTAATTAAAAAAATGCTTTTAAAAATACAAAAAATATTGGTATGCAGTATAAATTGATTTACCTAAACCTACATATATACATATATATTTAAGAAATTTAGAAAGAATCGGTTAATCCATTTATGAGAAAAATTTCAACCATATGATCGGTCGTACCTAAAAAGCTGCATTGATTTTTCTTAATCAACATCGTTAGAACCGTTTCCGAGAAAAATAGGCTTTAACGTAACGGTTATGTGGCAGATATCTTCGCTAGCATCGTTATGTCCTGTTTGATTGTTATCTCAATTTTTTTTTATAGTACTTATAGTTCAAGTAAAAAATCAGAGAACCTGGAAAAGCAGCTGACATTGCTAAAAAAATCAAAAAAAATATTTTTCAAAAATTTTGGTAAGCACAATTATTTTGAATTTGAAGAGCCTCCTGTTTACAAAATGAAATTGAAATTCTTCGGGCCGTTTATAAGAATTTCGAAAATAAAAAAAAAATGGTTGTATGACATGCACCATTAACAAATTTATAAACAAATAGGCTTTTGCTGATAGTTGTATAGATATCGATTAGAATTGGCACCTTGGCACATTTGGTAAAAAGTAGGAACAAAAAAAAAACAAACGAAGTAAACACTAGTAACAGAATACCAACAAAAGCACTTACATATATAAACTCAGTATATAACCAAGTATTCAAGAATTTATCAATAGAAATTGAAGCCTGTAAGAAAATGTAGTATAAAGCTGAGCTAAAGAAGAAGCTTCTAATTATACGAAATAAAAATATAAGAACCACTGATACTAGGTACTGAAAAATATGTAGCTCATCGTATTAATACATTTTGCATTTCTGTAACTGGAAATATAGATGTGAAGTGCTCTAGAACAGCACTGCTCTTTCGAGTTATAAAAACTTTCTTTTCCTTCGAAAAAAAAGCTTTATTTTATTTCAGAATTCCAAATTTCTTCCACTAAGACATCTGTCCTTCTTTAAGGTTCTCAAGATATTCTCTAAAGTAAACTCCAGTAATGTTGATACTGACCCTTCTTATAATAAAATGCACTTTAACAATTTTATTTCTTCAATGGTGGTTCCCTAAGTCCATGACAAATTACCTCTCCTTTTCTGTGATTTATCAAAGCGAAATTCTAGTAGGAACTTCGTAGATGGGAATAGTAAAATTAAATTACTAAATGACACAATGAAACTAAACCAAAATTTGTTTTGTTTGTAGTCGTGCAGAGCGTAGTGCTATGAACGAAGTTGACAATAATTGTAAAAGATCACTAGGAGTCGTATTTATTTTTTTCGCGGAAAACTGATATTTGTTTTGTTTTTGTTGTTTCTGTGTTTACGGAATCGCTTTCAAGAATTTTTCTTACAATATTTATTTTAACAAAACATTATGATGGAGAACACCAAAAAAGTCTGAAGGTCAATGTACAACCTAAGCTGTTAAAGTGATTTTCTATAAACTTGGTACCTTAGCGTGTGCTTAGGAGATTGGCTTGATTCCGTTTTATAAAAACGAAACAGTTTTTGGTAAAACGAAATTATCTCAAAAACGTCTTTAACGATTTTGACAAAAAAATCAGTGCCCTTTATTTTCGTAATCTACATTTTGGTTTAAGCATTTGTTTTTTTTTTACATAAAATGCTCGTAACGGATCCTGCCATAGAACTGTTTCTTTTTTATTTTGACTTTCTCATTAGCGGGTCAATATATTTCGATCAAAACATTTGTATCTTCAAATTCTAAATAATTTGGCATACCAACATTTTCGAAAATAATTTTTTGAATTCTTGAAAAAAAAAACAACAAAACGCTTGGAAGATTTATTTTCCAATTTAATTTTTAAAAATACATTTACATTGTTAAATCCTTGAAATAGCCATACCTACCAACTTTTTTTGAAGTTTTTTTTTATCAAAAAAAAAAAAAAATAAGTAAAAAAACAACTTTAACAATATATTTAGCTTTCTCTACTAAAATGGTGCTTATTATGTGATGAATATACATATACAAGAGTAAGTACGTGCGATCAAGTCGTGCATTAAGTTCCCGTTTATTTTGGATAATTAATTTGTCCGTTGTTTGTAAAGGATTGTGTTTTCATGCTGAAAATCAACTGAAGACTTTGCTTCGTGAAAAGTCACAAATCATAAGCTCTTGTGAAGATTGTTGTGACTCTAATCTCATCAAATTTATAGATTTATTTAACTTGGTTTTTGAACGTTCTTGATGTTCTGATTGTGCAGATATAATAAAAAGTAAGTTTTCAGAGCTCAAGGTCTAAACGTGAATTAAAAGCACCCATTTTTCGATAGCACAAAAAAACATTTTATTTTTCAAAACTTGTTTAACCCTAAATTACAGAATAAAAAATATTGTTTATTTTTTAATTAAAAAAAAACAAAAAAAAAGACACCCAAAAAACAAGAACAACAACCAATCAAATTCAACACTTTTCCCTTTTTTTTTATAATTTACAATCTAACAAAGGAATAATATGTTAGGATTAAAATTCCGATTTGTCTTTCTTGTTCCCGTTTTCGTTGGATGTTGACCTGGTCTGGCATACGCCATACCAGCATGGTTCCTATAGATACAATTTTAGAAGAAGAAGAATTCGAAAGAATTTAAAAAGATCGGTGTTTCTTATGTTAAATTTATGTTCTTCACTTTTTGTTTTCCATATTTTTGGAAAACCACTGTAAATTTCAAAGAATTCCCTTCCAAAATCGCAATTTCCGAATACAGCCGTGTGAGAACTTCTTGATAATCAAATTTCTTTCCGGCATCCGTTCACATTTATCAAATATGCTTGCCACGACAGTTAAATATCAAATTATTTTGATATCCATGATCCACCCAGCATGCTTGATAAGCCGAATGATTTTTCAATATAGAAGCAATCATGAGTGAGTGTGACGAGATCTCGTCGTTCTTGTTAAATTAAATTAGTATCAGACTATAGCGAGGATCAGGATACACATACAATAAAGCATTTCATAACGTCAGTTTCGTTACATTAATAGATTAAATCCTGTTTGCTGATACACAACTTACGCATTTAAGTTCTACTTAAGCACTTATGTGAAAGTTAACGCAGAGGAAAAAGTAGCCCCTAAGCGTTTTAAGTTGAACATAAAAATTTATGATTCGTATCAGCAAGCGGCCTAAGAAATTAAAAATCAGTTGGCTTCAATATTATTTTTCTAAATCTCGTCGTGAAATGCCCATAAAATTGTGTAATGGTTTTATAATTTAATTACAAAATGCTTGCAGTGAATCACGTCAGGCTCTCGTCTTGTTTTCTTGAGCAATGTGAATAATTCTTTTCTAAAAACTCGCCCCGATTTCGTAGATTTTATTGAGGTTAATCAGTCAGATTAAACCGTTGAGTTGCAATCAGTGAGTTAAAATTGATAAACCACGGATCAACATTTTAAGAAAAGTTAAACCTCACTTAACTCGCAGATATCGGTGAAATAAAATAGCTGAACATGGATCAAAGTTCGAACGACGCGACAGTAACGTTTGTCGTATGTCCTTTAGGGGGATATATTTGTGCAAGTCCGGGGCTAGTATCAAAAAATGACAACTTCCGTGTTCTTTAACCGATTTCGATGAAATTGAAATATGCTGTAGCTGAAATATAATTATAAAACAAAATTGTTTCAAATTGGGAAATTTTTACTTCTAGAGCGGGTATATAAGTAGACACACTATTTTTGATTTATAGACCTTCAGATCTTTGTCGAATAAAAGATTAGCCAACTCAAAACGTGTTTATCTGGCTCGTCACTTCATGCAGTGTTTGTAAATTTGTACTACAAAATAATGATTAGAAAACAATTACGAATATATAATACAAAATACAAATCGACCAAGCAAAAGCTTGCATATGCTGGTAAAAGGGTCACACTCACCAAATTTAGTACGGCGACGGGATAAATCATCAATTTGCAATATACGAACATTGTGATTCCCAACTTGTGATTCGATACTTGTAAGTTTAGTCTCGGATTCGATGAAATCAATATCAGTGTCGGCTAACTAAGTTTCGTTAGCAGTTAAATGTTGATAGTGAAGGATTCAATTTTATATTTTGTGTGAAGAACACTGCGATGTTTTTAAAGTAAGTAGTACTGTCTGAGCCGAAACCAGTTTTTCTCAAGTATCCAGTCCCAGAAAGATCAAAATCTGGTACATTAATGTTGCATTTAAATACAGACGGTTTTTATGTTTTAAACTCTTTTAAACTTCTAAAAACTCCACACATAGGAATTGCGAGTTATGTATATGCACTTATATTCGAAGAAGCAGGATATCTTAGATCTCTTCTTTTGCGGATTCTATATGACTCTTGCAATACGCTATCAATTTATTTTATTTTTTCAGATCAGGCGACCATGAAGCTTGGTGTACCTGTGATCTGGAGACTACTATTTTAGCATGCAGACAAATAGAATGATATTGCAGAAACTATATATGCACATACGTATGTATGTGATATATCTGCACAACCTGGACCGTATTTGAACATTCTTATGTTTACAAGTATCCCAAATAACTTCTTTAGAATTATGCATGAACATTGAAAAACAATTCTCACTGTTATATTTCTTTCTATTTCATTTTCTGTCATAGGTTTTGTATTAGTTTTACGAGTATATACATGCATACGCTACATGATCAATTTTTTCAATTTACAAATGAATTTTTCCCGGACATTGTCAGTAATGTGTGTGATGATGGGTGGTTAACAATTGCACCAAAAAATACCTAAATTCCATAAAGCAAGCAGCGCTAAGGTTTCCAGGGATTTTTCAATGAATGAATAATGGTATAGGTATGTACATTCCACATCAGAGAAATGGATACTGATAAATACACAAGAAGATTCGAACCCAATATTAATTCTAAAATGCTTACAAAATAAAACAATTAAATAAGTCATATAAATGTGAAGTATGTAAGTTTTCTGCACTTGTAGGTTTGGGTACCTAATCCACGTTTTAGGTTAATTTCTTTTCCCCATATCGACTCACGCGGGAACAAGAATAATATTTCTTCCAATCTGATTGTTCGTTTCAAAATTCAGATATGAGGAATTGGTCAAATAGTAATTGTGATTCAAACATGAACATATCTACGAATATATTTAAACAATTTTGGAGAGGTGACAAACATTTTTGCTGCATTTTTCCGGACTTACAGAGCTGAATTATTTGTTGAAAATTGGTGTATTTGGCACTGGTACCATCAACAAGGTTAGCTTTGACAAATTTTAATTTTAATTCCTTAAAATTACGAGGTCCAAGGGCGTAATTAATATATCAAAAGAACATGGAAGACTGTTTAGCAACATAGAACAACTTCTTCATTTCCATAATATGCTCTAATTTGGTGCAATACATGGAAAATTTCATTCCACAAATTTTCCTCAAGATGAATTCGAATTTCTTGATCAGAATGAGTAAATTATCTTCAATGGATAATCAAATGATCACACTCGCCTGGCATCATGGGGGGTGGTCGTGGCTCGATAGTTGTGTGTTCACCTGTCAACATCATGGTCACACATTCGCTCCCTGCCGTAGTCTATGTCCTCTTATTTTTCCATTAAAAACAAATTCTAAAATAAATGTCATACGAGTTGCTGGTTTACTAATTACATGCTGTTTAGGCATAGAACTAACAACATGTGATTGAATAAGACTAATGTACCGATAAATCTGCCAACAAATTAAAAAAAAAATAATGCGAATTATAATGGACATAGATAAATAAGATACGGACATTTCTCCGCATTAGTTAAGTCGCCATCCCTGGAGATAAAATCTGAGACAGCAACCACCTCCAGTCTCAGAACATCGCGCCACACATTTTTCCTATCCTTCTTTCTCTTCCTAACCTAACGCCCGCGCTGTGTTAAAACATTTAAAGGGTAGTATAAAAATAAAGCTACATCTAGTTCTGCCGGAGAAAGCTCAGAAACACATTCTTATATAAGTTGAAGATTATATTTACATAAGATTTTATTTTCTGCATTAAGCTTAACAAAAGATGGTTTCATATATATATACATGTATACTAGATAAAATTAAAACATAAACCAATTGAACAGAAGCTTAATTATTAAAATACTAGCTGACCCGGCGAAATCTGTTCCGCCTTAGAGGCAATAAATAAGCAGATTTTTGATTTTATTAAGTTCAATTTTTTATTAGGAAATACAAATAAAAAATTAAATATTTTAATGAACAATAAATGTTCATGTATTTTGGTGCATACCTTGTGATACACGACATTTTTTGTTTTATTATCAGGCGCTAGACCGCTTCCGACCCGTGAATAGGCCTCATATAATTAACCATGGGACAAACATGGATATTACAGATACAAACCACAAACTTTCAAGGATTGGCCTCGTGATTTGTTAATACTCATGGCGATTGCAAGACGGATCGGAAATTGAACTCTTTTAAACTCAAATGGCATATCGGTTTTGATCATCGCGATGCTCAGAATGAGAACTTTCTCACCTTCAAATTCGTCGCGTAAATCACATTGTTTATCAATTTACTTACCACCAACCACGTACCGTTGCACAGTTTTGGTTTATATATGTTTCCCAGTGTGATTACTACGGAGTAAATTGTGCGGTAGTAAGCCAGGCACATCCAAGGATTTTAAAAATTCAATTTGATAGTTGGTGGCTTAACCTTCATTTGTTACACAGTCAATAGGTTTCAATGAATGCATTCCAATGATCTCATTCTGAATTATGCAGTTAAGGTCATCTACATCTTTATTCTTCGTCGCTAAAATTGTTCGCTCACTCAACCGGTCATTATTTTTGTAGTAGTAATGATGTTTGGGAATACTTTGTTGATAAGTTCGTCTTTCGATGACAAAGTTTCAGAAATTATGAGGAAATGAAATCAATCTGCTCGATTCGTCGTGATCGACCATTACCGATAGTCAGCAATTACTTAGAGAAATCTCAGCAGATGTATCATTAAGTAATGCCACTCTCATGTTTGTTGTCAGCTGAAGTTTTTTTCACTTAGCACCATATATTCGATGATTTGATGTGAGCGTTTATTTCGTCGGCAGCCGTTGATCTTGGAATTACTGACAGTGTTTGGCGGAAATCGCCAGACAGTAAAATAAAATAAAATATTCTTGTGCGTCGAAAATTATCTACTTGCTGATCTCTGTTGTGCCCTAGAGAATTCGCATTGCCAACAAAGCTGTTTCACGGGCTACCTCACTTTGCTCTTGTGATTGAGAAGCACGAAGTCGAGCCATACTAACGCGGCGCTCTTTCTTGTTCATCTTTAGTCCTTTCATTCGCAATGTTTCGTATCCTTCTTGTATTACGGCTTTGTCGGGAAAGATTCGATCGTCTTGGTCACGGCATTGTTAATGACGATTCAAAGAGAATACAAATTACTAATTATTGATTTTTGAAAAAAATTATAATTATCAAATTTTCAAACATACTTAAGGATAGACAAAATTACGTTTAGGTATCATTTGCGTTTTGTGTTCTATGTCAGTTGCGTTTTTGTTATACCTACCAAGTTTTATAGTGACGTGTATTCTTTTTGACTTATTAAGTCGCGTCACATGGCAACGCGTTCGAACACCCACCAATTTTCAGCTAAATGGGTTCAGCCGTTCTTGAGTTATAAATAGTGTAACTAACACGACTTTTCTTTTATAATATAGGTATAGATACTTACAGAGTTTGTTTACAAAGCAGTTTGATGCTAATTTACAATTTCAAAAATTGACAATTTCATGATTATATTCGTCTCACTGAAAAAGTAGTAGTGAATTTTATTAATCATCATAATATATTAACAGTTTAAATATTGTTTACAATTCATTAGAGCAATGGCAAAAGCCGTCAGCCAGATTGACAATTTGGATGATTTTTATGAGTGTATGGTAAATACATAGCTTATGGATACTAATTTTAATTTAAATTCACATACATTTTTGTAGTTGTACTAAACTAATAAGCTATTGATTAGTAGCAGACAAATTCAATATACATTTGTGGTTAGTGTTGGAGGGTAATATTGATGATTTGCAACATAAAACAGATTTGATGGCTTTTTGACCTTGTGACGTTGATTCCAATTATCGATGATTTGAAGCATAAATTAATATATATATATTTTTTTATAAGATGTAATCTTCCATAAATTGGTTTCTATAAGCAAGCGCTTCAATAACATATTTACTGAGAATTTTTCCAGTTTGCTCCGTTCAAAATAGCAACGAATGCTTCCCTCGTCAGAAAGGATTGGTTATAATAATACCTTCTAGTCATTTTCCTATTAGATGAAAGACATCTCCCTTTTCACGTAAGTTGCAGAGGGTACAAAGTGTAGGTAGATCTTCCCTATGATGTCTGAAGTTCAAAGGCAACAGTTCACCTCTTGTCTTAAATATGGTGCTGATTTCATGCTGGCTATAGTCGTCGTGAAAATAGTTCCATTCTAATAAACAGTGGTTGAGTTCCTTGTAAACTAAGCGACTAGATGAGTTGGCAGCTTGTTCCAAAAACCAGCTTGGATTTTTTCGTCCAGCTTCTGAAGAATATTTTCGAAAGATGCTCTCCATGTCAATCTACTCTCCCAGCTAAGAGACAACTCCACTTCTAGCTCCTCACTTAATTCTCGCCATTTCACGAAAAAACCTGTTTTACTTCTCAGAAGATGCAAAGCACTATCTTTGGTAGGCGGTTTTGGTCTGGGAATTGAACAATTTTCATGACATACTTGAAGTGCATTTTCAACGTGAAAAGACGCAGCAATGGAAGACCCGTTTCAGCATACAGCATATAGGTGGGGGTATTAGTAAGGAGCCTGAAGAGATGCTTTATAAAGTGTCCTTGTAGCTTTTCAACTTCGTCGTGTTCTTCGTATCCTCAAACTTGACTTCCGTAACACATTATGACTCTTGCCGTTGAATCGAAGAGTTTGAATTTAGATTTGCTCGTAACATCTTTCCTATTTAAAATCTTATTGCAAGCGCAACTCAGAGCTTTTATTGATTCTTTCAGTTTAGCTTGCAGGTGTAGAGTGTTAGTAAGTTTTTTGGCGAGCGTAATGCCAAGATATCGATACTGTTTGACAGCATCTAGAGCATCAAATCCTAAGAACCATCTTTTTTCCCTCGTGAATCGACCTGTGTTGTTGCGGAACACCATTACCTTCGACTTTGTTGGATTAATATGGAGATTCCATTGGTTGCAGTACTCACCGAGCCGATTAATCATGAGCTGAAGCAAATCAAACCTTTTATCTGGACTTAATTAAAAATTATTCCACCAGGTAAAGATTGTAAAAGATCGTCCAAAAACAAGCTGAAGAAAAGCGGACTTAGCTGACACCCTTGTTTGACTCCCGAGGAAATATGTATAGGTAGATACATATGTACGAATGAATTAACATCGCTGTTTTCTCTACAAAAAAAACTATTAAAAAAACAGTGATATCTTAAACTAAAAGAAAAGAGAAAAGCTTCAAAAGTTCTTCGTTAATCTGATTAATCTCAAAAGTTCTCCGTATGCGCGAGGGAAAGAGAAGCCATAACCACTGGCGCCGTAACGCGTTAAGTAACGAAGTGGTTTACCCTCCCATAAGAAGTTATCACTTCAAAAAACTATACCCAGTATAAAAAAAATTATGCGGCTTCAAGGGTACCTACCTATATTTTTTCTTGAACGAGTAAACCAAAAAGTGTTATACACCTAAGCCGCCTGGAGGCCCAAACATACACCAAACAAAAATAGTCTTTTTGTTTACTTCTAAAATGGCCAGACATAATCCTAATTGTTTACATTAACTGCATCCTTCTTCCGTAAATATTACATGCACCTTCCACATCTGCACACTCACACACCTACAAACCCACGCTCTTTATAACAGCATACTCCCCAAATTCAACTTTATTCAACATACACCACATAATACCAACAAAAATAAAAACGATATCGAAGATAAGGCGCATCTCCACCTCGGAGGCTGTGGTGAATTTATTTGAGCGCATGACTGACAACACTGTTCCATATAATTTCTGGAGCCGACAACTATATGACTGCAGGGATGTTGGCGGTTTTTTCCCTTAAGTCTGTCTGTTTAAAGTTAGTCCATATAATTTTTCGTATATAGGATAACGACTGCGGTGTCGTTGGCTATATAGGGGTTGGTGACCTCGCCTCAGGGTCGACTTCGGTTGTTCAACTTTGCTTGAAAGATTGTGTTGTGATGGGGATGGTGATGGTGAAGTTGATGATAACGAATATACCTACATTATGTTTGGAGGTAGTAGGTATATACTCGCATATTATAAAAAGAAAGACTTCAGTAGGTATCTATGTGAAGAGAATATTGAATTCATGTGGTATTGTGTGTAGGTAGGTAGGTAGATGCAGTTTTGTTACTCCTATGAACAGCTGCATTTCAAGCGAATTAAATAATTGTTGTTGTCATCTCTTCAGTGCAAGGGCTGAATTTCATTTTATTAAAAAGGTAACAAGACAAGGAACAAAATCAAATTTCATATTTTATGTGGTTGAAGTGGATTTTCCTCTTAAACCTTAAAAAAAAGATATCTTTCGTTAGGTGTAGGTTGCTGCGAACAAAAAAAAACTTTCCTAGAAATATATGTTGTCCATATCTAATCGTTTATTTAACAAAATAACTAGTAGACTGCGCTTGAGCTTCTTTATTTTTAATTGGTAGGATAAGAAACCCGAAGCTTTTAAAACCTAACTTATTTTACGTTGAGACAGAAAGTAGGTATGTATATCCATTTTCCTATTTTCTTAACACTTATTATATACCTACCTATATAATTATTACAGTAAAATCTCGGAAACATGAACGGCTGTATACGATGAACATTTCGGAAAAATTAACTGGGCCTGCTTTCTGTTTATCTTTCTGAGATTCTACTGTATTTATGTACGTATATATACCACTGTACTGTATTTATGTACATATATAAGATTCCAAGTATGTAGTCTAAGGGCCATATCTACAAACTTGGTATTTGTTCCGTAGTTCATATATTTTAACTCTCGATTTCGGCGGATTAACACACGTTTAACAATTTTCAAAGGGTCAACTAGGTAGGTACACACATACATATGTACGTAATAACAGCCAAATACATAGGGTAGAATCCCCAGTGGTCGGCCCCTTAGGGAATTTTTCGTAAAAAATATGGCACAGAAGCTGCAAATATCAAATACCTTTTTCACTCATTCTTGAAGCAAATTATTCTTTATTTATCGTTTAACCAATGAAACTAAACAGAAATGTGAATTTTCAAATGGAACAATTATTAATTTAGGTTTTATCAAAAAAAGACATATTCCCCAGTATCCGACCGCTAAGTGTCCTATTTCCGGCCACTTATGCTCCTGCATTCGGCCACAAAGATTTAGACCTGAACCAGTTTTTTTTTTATATGAAGCGGTCGAACTTAGGACACACATTCCAATATTCGGCCCCTAGTTTCTACTTACAAAAAGGCAGCCGAAAACTGAATTTTATTGAATTTTAATGGCAGTTTTTGCCCGAATGTTCGTGTTATTACTCATTTATTTATTTTTGTAAATATCTCAAAAAATTAAATGTTGCCTATTTTCGGCCGGGGGGCGATTAAGGGAAACTTCAATTGTTTGTGTTTCCTATGTCCGGCCCCTTGAAAACGACCATAATTACCATATATTTTTCAATTTTAAAGCAAATTTTAAATGAAATATATACTCTTTTACAATATAATCACTATATAAAATCATTAACCCAATAACTTTCCCTCAAAATCACTAAATTCTGGAACAAATGTTTACTAAGGGTTTCCAACAGTTATCCAGAGCAAATAATATTTCCCGGTGGGTTGCGCATTTAATTTAATCATAACTCTGAAATTACTATAAATATCTTTGACATATTATAAGGAATAGATGTCAAATTGTAATAAGGCTCCAAGCAGAGAAGTGGGCTCTTAGATTTTTTAGTTACATCGCTTTTATTTGGAAGGGGCCGACTACTGGAGGGGGCCGGCAACAGGCGACTCTACCCTACCTACTCGTACATAAGTACTTACCTATCTAAAAGACTACATTAATCTAAAAATAATATACCTACATACATATACATTATATGTACATTATGTAGACACATGTTTATATAAAATAATATTTAAATTAAACTAGTCAAATGAAAGGAAAGCACCAAGTTAAACAAATAGGTAGTAGCTTTGCCATAATATGCCTGATCGGTCCTCTGTTTTTTATTCTGGCCCTTGGCCCGGGACCAATAAGAAATGGCCCGCATATCTCATTCTTTTGTAATATTTTATAAAGTAATCTTTTTTACTTCATCACACAAATTTTCAATGCGTTTCCTCAAAAAACAAGTTCACATATTAGGCGTTTTTCTTTTTAAGCTCAGAGCAGGGAAATAAGCTCTATAAAAAAAAGATCTGTTTCTTTTTTACCTTTTTTCAATCCGAGTCAGCTGCGATAAACCTATGTGCTCAGAATAAAATGTACGAGCACTGGAGTAATTTTTTTTTGTGATATGACAATACAGGCGGGAAAAAAAACAAACATATGAAATTGGAGATTGACGCCGCGCCGCCGGTTGGTCATTCTCTGTAGGTAGGTAATTAATATTTATTATTTTGCAATTTCAGTGCTCCAGTTTGTTTCATAAATAAATCGGAGAGCTCTGATCAAGCCCCGCTCATAGCGTACTTGTCATGTTCAAGCTCTGCTCAAGCGCTTATTGAAAGCGCACTGAACTCATTCATTCAGACTACCGCGACTATACCTACCTATGAATAAATATTTATGTTGCCTAATAATTGTTAGTTTTTTTTTTTTGAAAAAAAATTAGGACACAGGTAGTTATATTCGTCCTCACTTTTTGGAAAAGGCCCTCATTTTTTTTTCCTTATTGCAACTCTGCTAGGTAGGTACCTAGGTACCTCTATTTCTTTTCAAAGTTTCGGGTTAGGTAGGTATCTAGGTATCTACAAAAAAAAACTAACTACATACCTATGTACCTACCTACCTGGGTAGGTAGAAATATACATTCATATATAGCAACCTACTTATAATCTTAGATTTAATTAAATTATTCTATTATCTTACATAATGTATACCTACATAACATATGTACATATCTACCTACCTATAACATACCTAATTAATTCCATTAGTCTATATGTCGTCATAATGACGTTGACCCTTCCGTTTGGGGTTAATGAAACCAATTGACACACACAGCATTATTATTTACTCGTTCTCTCTTTATACAAATCTAAAGCCGAAAAGATAAAAATAAATTAATATCCCCCAAACAGAGAGCATTTCCCATAACAATTATTTATTTTTATCCCCTCAAAAAAATACTCTTAACTTGTTTTAAATATAAATCGGTTCTCTTAAAATAAATTCCCACATGACGTCATTACCCCTACGTCAATGACACCAACCTGACCGATTCATAGTCATCATCTTAAAGTCAACGTTAAAAGAGCGCGCATTCTCTTTTCTACTACAACTCTTTGCTTGTGGCATATCGTAGAGTTAGACTCACGTATTTGTATTGAAAGCGAATTAACTTCCGCATTGCATGCGCATTCTCTATGACTAGCTGTGTGGTTATTTTCGTTATTTCTATGCATTTATCAACAACAAAACTGTTTGCTTCGCTTGCACTGCTTGGAAAAATATCATCTGTATCCACACCACATAAAAACGTGGTAAATACGCACACTCTCGAAACGGTAAACTGATAATGAGATGGACGTACTAAAATGTTTACGGGTGCGAAAAAGAGATAAAAAGATTTCCACAAAGGGATTTGCTTGTTCGCTTTACAGTTTCACTTCCAGATGGAGCAATGTGTCATGTGCCTGTTTGCAACCGAGGGATAATATTTGAATTCCAATGTAACGGTTGCTAACTTTGAAAGCCTCTTTAATTTAAAAAAAAAATTAAATTAAACTAGTTATTTTCGAAAAACGGTGTAGGTACGTATGTATGTATGTATGTATATCTATTTATGTAAGGTTTACCAATTGCAAGTCTGTAGGTAGGTAGACATATAAATACATACCTACCTAGCCTTAACCAAATGTTTTGTGTATTTTGTCATAAGGTAGGTACTTTATATATTGTAGATTTCGAAAAATATTTCATGGTTGGTACAAACATTCAGGGTTTGTAGGATACCTACTTACCAATAATGGGTTTGACAATACTTTCAATATATGTAGGTATGTACATATATTGAAAGAAAATAAAGGAATTGTCAAACCCATTAGTGGTATATAGGTATGTATGTACATAGTTATATTCATACTTTTAAATACTGTAAATAGAAATAATCAAGTTAAGGCAGTGTATTTCAACACTACTCACTAGATTTTAATAAGATAATAGTAAGCATAAATTCCCACTTATACAGGGTGTTTCGGGTAAGCTTCGAAAAAATCGAAAGCGTCAAGGTTGGGACGGGACAATAAAGAAAATGCACGACGTATGTATGTTCTACCACACCGTAAACACAAAATTCTTAATAAATACAACTAAATTAAGTCGTATGTTACTTAATTTTGTAGAGGTACATGTCTATATAAAATTTCTTGTATTTTTTTTTCTAAGAAAATGTTAGTTTGACAATTTTAAATATTTGTTAAACAATATAAATTAAAAAAATATAGTTTACAAAACAATCGTTGTTTTTGAAATATGTACATTCATATTTAATTTTCAAAAAAAAATAAATATTTTCTCTTTCAAAAACTCCAAAAAATATTTTTTCCAAAATATTAGTATGCAGTTTTATTTAGAATTCGAAGGACCTCCAATTAATCATTTAATGAAAAGGACGAACATTAAAAAAAACCGATTTTATGGCAGTTACCGTTCATATAATTTCATGTAAACATTTTTTAACCCAATATGGTGACTTTATTTATATCATTTTTGGTACAACATATTATACTATTATTTTTGACGCTAAAACAAATTTGAGCTCATCATCTAAGACGCTTAAGTACAGAGCTTGAAATAAACCGCTTCACCAGTTTAGGATGTAGATCAACTTTCAGGCAGACAGAGAGATGGACGGAATTGCGGGACCCATTTTTTCGTGTTCTTTAGCATCTCGGGTTAAATTTTTTTCCAATTGCAAGACTTTCACTATAGTACCTACATATCGTCGGCGGAAAGCAAAATTGTTCTATATCTATATAATGATGCAGTTCTACTAATTTGACGGTGCTCTTTTAGAATTTCAAACATGTTTTTTTCTAAAAATTTCCATGAAGCAGATAATTGGTAGCGACTTTAGACCAAGCGCGAAATTTTTCAAGTGAAATTCATTCTAAATTGTTTAAAGAGACAATTTTGCATAGGATAGAATAATTTTGCAGAATTTCAATGAAGAACATTGAAAAATGTTCTATGTATATCCATTGACATTGATGCTTTAGTCTAAAATTGTTTGTATTTCTCAATTGATAGATTGAGAGTAAATATCTCCAATGATAGTTTGAAACATTTTTGAGAAAAAAAAATAAAATTTATTGAAAAAGAAATGTTTGACACTTGTCAAACATCTACAGTGGGGCGTCATCTTAAGGTAAACGTACCAAGTGTAAAACAAAGTTTGAGACAATATTCCCTTAAACATATAAAAAAATCAGCTTTGATAAAGTAACGTGGTTGGGTATGCACTTTTAACACTGTATATATCAGAAAAGCCCCAGCTTTGAAAATTCGGAATGTCCATTTGTTCCTATCTACTTTAGTATCTATTCACAGAAAACAAATTCAGCTATCTGCCAGCCATGGGATCTTGGTCTATTAGTGAAATGATTGTATATTATTCCAATATAAGTTCAAGTGTTCTTTATTCCAAAAACTAGAATAAAGAGACTTGATGCTGTTCACAGCGTAATTGTTCGTCATTTAAAAAATATTATGTACATTTCAGCCCTATTTCGCTTGTGCGTAACCTATAAATTATGGATTATCCTAATGCCAAATTTAAGCTTATGGAGCTTAGGAAATCCGACTTTTTTAACTATACGTATACGTAGTCTTGCTACACAACTGTTATATTTCATCTCTTAGTAAAAATGTAATGAATAGTTTATGAAAAAACAAATTTACATCAATTAAACAAAAACTTATACAAAATAAATGATAAAATAAATAATGTTCGATAACATCTTAAGCACAAAATTTTTAGTAGAACCAGTTCAATATATTTTTAGCCTTTTTTACTTAATTTCTTATATACAAAATTAATTTATTTTCCAAAATTTTTTTTAGTACCTATGACAATTTTATGTATTTAATAATATAAATTTAAAAACAGAATTTCAAAAAAAAAAAACGTACACCCATTTTCGGAATATTGAATTTTTTTTTCAAAAATCCAAAAGAATATTTTTCAAAAATTTTGGTATGAAGTTTTATTAAGAATTCTAAGGAATTCATATGTAAACAATTTAATCGAAATCCTTCGAGCCGTTTATGAGAAAGTCGAAAATAAAAAAAAAGGTCGTATGGCAAGTATCGTTAATAACAAAATATGTAAATTACCTAAAGTAGTGCACACACCGAGTTTACCAAGTTTGAAGAAAATCGCTTCAGCCGTTTAGGCTGTAGATCGATCTACAGACAGATAGACGGACTTGCGGGACCCACTATTTTCGTGTCCGCCATCCTCGTAATTGCAAGTTTGATTAAAATCTCGAGTCTGATTTTATTTCCAAATGCATACAAAACTTCCACTAGTACCTATGTATATCGCGAGTAAAAAGGTGAGAAAATGCCAAATTGCCAAAAGTTCCCAAAAAGTTCTGCCGGAGGATCAATATCTAAAGAGAAATAAAAAGACATCGAATCAATATTTCCTTGGATGAATAAATTTTAAAAGCCAATTTTTAAGTAAAAGCAATATTTTAATTCTTAATTTTCATGTTTTTTTAGATTTCTCTTGTTTTGCTTTTCTAAAATATAAGTATGAATATACACTTTTTTGTTTTTGTCGAAAATAAACAAATTTTAACCTAAACCTTAAACTTTGGATTTGTTTTTGATATTGATTGCCTATTTAAGATTAAACAAATAATTTAATGGGACATCGAACAATAATATAGTTCCTAAAATGAGACCTCAGCATTCTTAATAATTGCTCTAACTCACATATTTTGTTCTAAGTCCACATTTTGTTTTAGAGAGTGCGCACTTGTATAGGAATTGTTCTTGTATTGAATAATGAAAAAAATATGTAGGGTTAATTCAAACGAATTAAACAAACCTTATAACAAATATAAATCGAATGGGCGATGAATAAAAAAAAACCTGACTATAATTAAGTTTGAAACTTAAAATCGTTCCCTGTAAAATATGTTTTTTGTGACTTAGAAAAATGTTGCTTTCCGCCGGCGATATGTACATATCACATCGTAAGTAAAAACGATTTAGGGATTAAAATTTGCGTAATAATGTTGATACGCTCACTCTTAAATATTAAAGGGTAAATGAATACCTATCTCGATCAACCTAAAGAAAAAAACGCTTTAGTTAATAGTTTATTATTATTATTATTATAATAGTTTATTAAATATGTGAAACAAGTTACAAAATATTAAAATTACAAAACGTTATAAATTTAAAGACCAAACATGGCACCAGCCGTCTGCTTGTTAGGTATCTTAACCATTTTGTTTGTACACTTTTATAAATTTAAATGAAAGATAAATGATAGTATAATAATAAATAAATACAAACATACGTTTTAATATAAAAGTAGATACATATATATAAATAAATACATTTCAAATTGAATTCTAAAAATAATGAAAACCATACTTTAGAAGTAGGCAACAAAATCAATGATTTCTCTCACAGAAGAAAAAGGAATATCATGAGAACTCACTTTCTATTACTAACCGATATTTATAAGCTTCAAAACTATTGTATAGTGTATTACAGTCAGAACCATTTAATAATTCTTTAGTTTCTTCCATGCTCAGAATTTTGTAACCAAAATACAAATAGCTAAAAAAATGAAAACAATCTTCTTTTTGATTCAAATTACAAATTGAACAGAATTGGTTATCGTTTGCAGAATATGGAGATCCATTAAGAACAAGTGTTTCCGATCTTAGCCTAAAAAGCAATGAAATCTTTTTGTAACTAAACTCATCCTTAAAATAGTTTAAAATATAAAGATTATAATTAAGCTCTGAATACAAAATTCTGCTGGATGAGTTTCTTGCGACGTAAAAAATCACTTCGTTGCTCTTCATCTAATCTTTCCATGATCGTAGAAAAAGAATTTTTTAGAGAAGATAGTTCAATAATTGGAGGAAAAATAAAGTCAACACTGCACATTTGTCCTAACTGCTTCCATTCATTAGCCCAAAAATTTCATATTCAATAAGTTTTTCTGCAACTTTGTTTTCATCACAACTCAGAATTTTTTAAAATGTAACCGGCTTGCATCCTAAGTGTAAAATTGTGAAGAAGAGGCATTCCACTCTCCAGATAAATAGCGTAATTGGTATTTGGTACATTTGCTAGAAGGGAAAACATTTTTATGATGAAAATACGAAGCGCTTTTTCAAGATTTTCATAACCATAACAACCCCAAACCTGTGCAGCATAGCAAAGAGAGGATCTAACAACAACTTGGAATTTTGTTGACAAAAGAATGTTTTTGCTGGATAAGACATTTTTCCATTTTTAGTTAAACAAGCCCCATTAAGGATATTGTTAAAGCTAGTATTAAATAAAAGGCTAGATTTTCGACTCTACGAATCTATTGGTCAGGCATTTCAAAGAATTTTTTTAAAGAATGATTGTCCTTTTCAAGGTTTTATAAAATTTGATCCTTATGTGTTATGACAAATAATTCCATTATCTTAATCGTAGTTTCACAAATGTTTGCTAATATTTCAGTTGATTGATTTTGCTTAACAAGAGGTATGCACTTAGTTTTCGAAAGGTATTTACTTCCATCATTTTTTAAAAATGCTGAACACATGCTTCGTACTGAACTTCAATTCCATAATAGTCATAAAAATATCTGGTTAAATTTCGGACGTATCTCGAGACAAGTTAACAGGTTGAAGTGTGATAAAAAAATAGAGTTTATGCTGCCCTGTAGGGTTAAAATTAGTTGTTTGCTTTAGCCCCCCCCCTCTTCCACACAATATGCAACACTTTTATTGTTGATCAACTGTTATAAAACTGTTATAAATTGGCATTTCTCTAGACTCGTCCTAAATTTCTAGCTCATCCTTGGGAAAACAACTCTTACTTACAATTTTTAGAAAAAAAACAAATTGTTTTTGACTTTGAGGGACATATGTATGATTTTCATATGCGTTTGTTTATAAATGTAGGCATAAAGAAATTGATCCGAAATTAATTTATATTTGTAAGTAAATCGAATATTATTATGAAATAATAATATTTTTATTCGAAAACAATAGCTTCTAACTGTATAAACTGTACTGAACTTGATGCTTAAACTAGGTGTTAGCTTATGGTTTTTTCCTACCAGCCAGCCTATCAGGCGTTTTTGGAAAGGAAAATCTAACTCATTTAGAATTTTGAACTGTTTTAAGAAATGAAAATGGAAATTTTTATGAAAAAATAAATCGTTTTACAAAACTAGGAAGGATATGTAAATATTTCAAATCTTTTTTGTATAATGGTTCGCGCACTAAAGGGGTTTTGACTACTCTTAAAATGATCAAGCATAGTGCGAGCATTAGGAAATTAGGGAAGGACGTAAGAGGAGATACCGATGCACATTGCTTTTGAAATTTTGAATATCGAAATGGGAGGGGAAAATAAAGCATTCCCCACTTCATTTGTAAAAAAATTAAAAAAAAGGAATTGTTCTTAAAATATTCCCAAGAATCACGCTCTAAAATATTAAGGCATAAGCTCCATAACAAAATATTTTATTTTTTTAAATTATTATTGCGCCAGTACAGATATGCCTTAGTTTTTTTTTGTTTTTAGATACATTGCAAGTAGAACTATAGGCTTATGATATAAACGTATATTAATATTATTGTTTTCTTTCCTTTTCCAGAATAAACAAAACTAATAATTTGGCCTTCACAATTACAACAAATGTAACTGCCCAATTCTACCAGTTTATGAGGTACGTAAAATTAAAATTATTCTTATTACTATTCCTCTTAAGCTTAATACAGCGGTCAAACATTTCCAGCAAAAGTGTCATTAATCAAAGGAATTCAAAATTTGCATGCAATAATTGTCGGCTTCATGTTCGGAAATATGTTTGCTTTGTCATTTTGTTTTTATTTCCTGCGACAGCAATTAGCTTAGAAAGTGTCAAAAGTGTGAAGAAAGATAGAAACATGTAATAGCAGCAGTCCTAACTTAGTTGAAAGGACTATTTACATGGGGACGAGCGAATGACGTGTTGTTAGTATGTCAAACCCGAACAAAGTTTGACAGTTCGTAACAAACAGATTACAATTCAGGCAATTAAAAAGCAAATTTCAATTGCAAAGCTTAAATATAAACTATATATGATTCAATAGCTTTAACGGCCTTTAGTGCACAAAATTTGTGTTTCGCGCCGGCGATCTCACATGGACTCATCAGTTGCTATTTTGAATCAATAATACAATGGCACGAAGTCATAGTCATTTTTAAACTGTGTCTAAGTTAAACCTAGGTTAAGTTGTATTTTCGAACGCTGAATTAATTTTTTAAAGTTTATCATTAAAAAATATTTGAAGCTATTATTTGTGTAGTATACCAAGGTAATATAATCTTATAAAAATATAAAACCAACAATTTGTAAGTAAAATTATATTCATTGATCTAAGATTATTTTAAGCAGTAGCTTAGTAAAACCTGTGTTTATCAGCGACTATGAATGTGCCACAATAAGTCCAATTAATATAATGCTTAGTCTTCTACTTGGCTGAATAATTCTGCCAGTACGGTTTTCAGAAGGGTACAAATGCAGGAAAGTTACTTGGTGAGTTTGCGAATTCTGTCAACGAAAGCTTAGATAAAAGAGATCACGTATTAGTAATCTTCATGGACTTCAGTAAGGCGTTCGATACATTAAATCACTCAAATCTTATTGAAGCTCTAAGAAGAATTGGAATTCGGGGCTCTATGGCTGATTGGCTGCCAGAATATCTTCAAAACAGAACATTTTGTGTTAAAATCAAAGAGGATGTGAGTGAGAAAAAAGTAATGAGACATGGAGTCCCGCAGGGATCTAAACTGGGTCCAATTTTGTTTGTCTTATACACTAACGAACTGCTACGACTTCTCAAACATAGTATTCCATTCGCTTTTGCTGATGATACTGCTATTGTCGTCCGCCATAGTTCTCTTGATACGGCAACAAAGATAATTCAAGAAGAATTCAACATGGCAGTTAGATGGTGTCACGACAACGGCTTGGTAATGAATGCAATAAAAACAAAAATGATGCATATCAGAAGTCCGCAGTTCAAACCAA
The DNA here is from genome assembly GCA_910595825.1 of Philhelius pedissequus. NCBI lineage: Eukaryota > Metazoa > Arthropoda > Insecta > Diptera > Syrphidae > Philhelius > Philhelius pedissequus. The sequence goes on from OU343162.1 coordinate 122,408,790, forward strand.
CAAATCAAAGGATTTATTTACAGAATGATGACTGCCCTAAAACGCAAAAAGAATGCATCGAATTAGTAAGCAACTACAAGTATCTGGGAGTAGTAATAGACAGTCACTTTTTATGGGAAAAACACATAGACAAATTGAGGATGGACCTAAAGAAAGCGATGTTTGCACTATCTCATCTAAAATACCACACTAACCACGATGTTTTAGAACAAGTTTATTACTCATTGATGGAATCCAGGATACGGTATGGTATACTAGCTTGGGGCAATGCAGCTAAAACCCACACTATCAAAATTCAAAAACTCTAAAATGCAGCTATAAAACTAATCAACAACAACTATCGACAATCATATGATACACTTTTTAAGCCACTAGCCACTACAAGTTGAAAATATTTTTAAGATGACTACCATAATAGAATACTTTGATGACAACCGATTTAAGCAACCAATCCAACACCAACTCAACACGAGAAGACGTGCACAAGGAATGTTACAGATACCAAGAAACTACAACAACTACGGAAGACGTAAACTTGAACACATTGTACCAAGTATAATCAACGGACTACCGAGAGAAATTATCACTATTCAAAACTTTAAAAAAAGAAAAAAAGAACTAAAAAAATGTTTCATTAATTCTACAAATTAAAATTTTATATATAATTTATTATAATCCAGACTTATTTAAAAAAAATTGGAACTTTAAAATTGAACTTTATATAAAATCGTAAACTTTGCTGACTTTTATTTTTATATAATTGAAAAATATTCTTCTGCAGACAAGCTTCGGCTTCGCAGATACTATTGTAAAACCATATTAAGAAAAATAAAAGCTAAATAAATAATAATAATAGTAGTATATAAAACTGTATTATAAACAAAAAAACACCTTCTAATAAACTACTAGCCCTACCCGGCGTGTTGTTACGCCCAAGAAAGAATAAATGAAGTATTTAATTTTGAGATTTAAAAAAAAACTGAGTTTAGTTTATCAATGACAATGAAAATGTTTATGTTCTGCTTTTTCTTTCGAATTTTCTTCTCATTATTTCATTTGCTCCTCCTATGTTTTTACAAAAATTGTTCTTATATGAACGTAAAATTCCACGCGATGATAAAATGCCAGCGCCATCTATCGGCAGGGGTCCGGACCGCTCTATAAACCTTCCTTATGACTCGTAGAATAAATTGCTTTTGGCACTCAACAGTGTTGTGTGCATCGGGACTATAGTTCTGATGGACTTTAAGTTGAAAAAGAAACTCTTCTTGAAATAAAAATGTTTAAATTCAAAAGTTTTCCATTTTTTTTAATTCATTAAAACATTTAGGGGGGTGGGCAACTGCTCCCCCTGTACCCGCGCTTTGCCTCTACGCCCTTGGTTACAACGTCACCAACTAAAATAAATTTGTAGGAAAGACATTACACAAATATTCAATTCATTTTGAGCCATTTTATTGATTTTGATGTTTACAGTGGCGTCATCTGTCGAAAGTTTGTCGTACCAACTCAGAAACATTCTTTGGCTCATGCACAACAACTTTGCTATAGATCATCACAAGATTTAATGCATAGTTTTCGAGATTATAGCGTAAAGACACATAAATTTTGAACTTTATATATGTACCTATATGTCTACCATTTGGTTTTGAATTTTGAAAAAATTTGTATAAATAAGATTAATTCGTTCATTTGTCGCTCTCACGTGAAATGAAAGCGGGTGGGTTAGAGATGGATAGCCAAAAATGTTGAACTGCCTATTACAACAATACTACATGCAAACAAAACAGGGTTGTTAACCCACATGCTGGAAATGTTTGCGGCAAATATTTTTGTTTGCAGCAAATAATTTTTTTCTGCCGTTCACACAGACAAATTTTGTTGCCTGCAATATCTTGCAGAAATAATATCCCGTTAGAGTATATTTTTAGAAGTCGTATTTAATTTAGTATGTAGGCGTCAGAAGAATAATGTTACATACTAAATCCTCAGCTTAATTGGGCTGACTATTTTGTCGGGTTATTGGTACAGGATTTTTAAAGTAATTTTTAACTCAATCTTGTATATACTCGTACATATACAATTTTTTAAAAATTTTGTTCTAAAATAAATTAGTATGACAATATTAAATATTTAATAATATAAACTTTAAAACAAAAGATTAAATCGGTTTAATTAAAGAAAAAATAATTCAAAGTTCAGAAATAAATGCTTAAACTAACTTGAGCTAAAAAAAAGTACGTCATTTTATTTCTTGGATAAATTTGAATTTACGAAAAACAATTTTTTTTAATCTGTGGAGCGGTTTTATGAGAAAACAAGTTTTTTTTAAACTTTTTGAAAATATTTAAAAAAAAAAATTCAAAAACGCCAATTCATAGGTATTCAGAAAATACATATAAATATATTTAAAAAAAAAAAAATTAATGAGCAGTTTTCGAAATATAATTTTTATAAATTTTTTTCTTAAAAATGATTTTAAAAATACAAAAAAATATTAATTAAAAATATTGGCAAGCGGTATAATTTGAGCAACCTAGACCTATATATGTGTGAAATTTCGAAAGAATCGGTTGAGCCGTTTACGAGATAGTCGAAAGCAAAAAAAAAAAAACGGTCCTATGGAGAGTACCGTTTTTAGACATTTTTCTAATTTTTTTCCAACCATATGATCGGTCATAGCTAAAAAGCCGCACTGATTTTTTTTTACCAAAATCGTTATGGCAGTTTCCGAGAAAAATAGATTTGAACGTACCGGTTATATGGCAGGTACCGTTATTTTTTGAGCTAAAAAAATCAATTTTCCCTCTGTACAATACCTAAAAAACTCTATATACCAAGTTTGAAGCAATTCGGCCCACCCGTTTGGGCTGTAGGGGATCTATACATGACAGACTGACAGACTGACAGACTGACAGACTGACAGACTGACAGACTGACAGACTGACAGACTGACAGACTAACAGACTAACAGACTAACAGACTGACAGACTGACAGACTGACAGACTGACAGACTGACAGACTGACAGACTGACAGACTGACAGACTGACAGACTGACAGACTGACAGACTGACAGACTGACAGACTGACAGACTGACAGACTGACAGACTGACAGACTGACAGACTGACAGACTGACAGACTGACAGACTGACAGACTGACAGACTGACAGACTGACAGACTGACAGACTGACAGACTGACAGACTGACAGACTGACAGACTGACAGACTGACAGACTGACAGACTGACAGACTGACAGACTGACAGACTGACAGACTGACAGACTGACAGACTGACAGACTGACAGACTGACAGACTGACAGACTGACAGACTGACAGACTGACAGACTGACAGACTGACAGACTGACAGACTGACAGACTGACAGACTGACAGACTGACAGACTGACAGACTGACAGACTGACAGACTGACAGACTGACAGACTGACAGACTGACAGACTGACAGACTGACAGACTGACAGACTGACAGACTGACAAACTGACAGACTGACAGACTGACAGACTGACAGACTGACAGACTGACAGACTAACAGACTGACAGACTGACAGACTGACAGACTGACAGACTGACAGACTGACAGACTGACAGACTGACAGACTGACAGACTGACAGACTGACAGACTGACAGACTGACAGACTGACAGACTGACAGACTGACAGACTGACAGACTGACAGACTGACAGACTGACAGACTGACAGACTGACAGACTGACAGACTAACAGACTGACAGACTGACAGACTGACAGACTAACAGACTGACAGACTAACAGACTGACAGACTGACAGACTGACAGACTGACAGACTGACAGACTGACAGACTGACAGACGTTTGAGCGCTTCCTATTTTAGGATTTCACTTGGGAGCATTACAATTTTTTAAAAATTTTGTTTTATTTCATCTTCGAGATATAGATAACAATAGGTAATAAATTAAAGTTAAAAAATAATTAGAATATGGTTATAATAAATAATTCCCTTCGAGATCACAATAATGCTGAAATAAAGAGGAAGAAGAAAGAAGAGGAAACCACTTGAAGACTTTCTTATTTACATAAGACCAGAATATTATTTTGTTTTATTATTTATTGCTTGCAGGTCTTCCAAAAACGAACCAATTTACGAGTACATGTTTTTAGTTTATCTGAATATTTTTTTTTTGAAGATCTCATCATTTAACGAAGTCATTAATTAAATAATTACAAATCATAAGCATAAGTAAATGAATATACGAACAATGTTCTTACATAATAGATTTCTATGAATTCCAGGTGAAGAAACTTTCTCATACTCTATATCTAAACAATCGATGTCACTCCAGAAACTATTTTTAATCTTTGAACCCTTTTCGCCGAGAAAAGAAACTCAACTCATCCTCCTGCTCATACAGGTATACAATTTCTATGCCATTAATAGAAAGGGTTAAAGATCGCGCAAAGAAATAACCCGGAGAGTAGGTACCTATAGTTTCTCAAAAAGAAAAAAAAAGGAAAAAACAAAAAAAAAAGAAAAATGTAAGAAAACGAAGCACATCACTAACCAGAGCGAAAAAAATCAGTTCATGTGAAACTAAGCCACTTCCTAGGGGGTTGAGAAACAATGGCTGAATGCCTCACTCCCTGATGGTCTGTGGGATTAATATTAGCATTCACCCATCATTAAACAACACTGTATAGGTATGTGGTATTGCAAGAAGGGGCTTTTATTATAGACCTCCATGTAGCCTCTACTAGAACTGACACTATGTTCATTCCATCCATCCGTATCCCCCTCCTTCAACTGCACACTATCTTCAGCTTAAGGAACACATCAACATTTTTGCAGCGTTGCTGCAATTATTCGAGTCAGAAATAAAAATGCATATAATGAAGAGAACTAATAGCAATGACCCTTATTTGGGGCAACAACCAAGCATCACCCTTACCCCTAAAAAACCACCCGCCACTGGTAGAACAGCGCCACCACCGCACCGAGTCACATTTACCGTTTATCTCCAACTAACGCAAAACTATAATATTGCCCGCTGTATTTTTGAATTGTTTGTACACAAACACGACGACATAAAGACTAGTCAGTTTCAATTCTCCCACATACACCCATACATACATATATATTATGCCAGCATGTGTGTACTGTACCGAGGGGTAGGTCAGGAGCAGGAAACGACGAGCAATTCCATTGCTGTGCAATACAAGGCCTGTCGTAGGGCGCTGGCAGTGAAGGGTGGACGTGGGCAGAACACGAAGCACAGAGCACAGAGCAGAGGGTGGAGATATAATATGGCGACTTTTCACTGAAAAACATAACCTAGAGACAGAATTAGTGAGCGATATGCCGAAAGTGGTGCGGAACGAGAGGAAGAAATTTCTTTGATTTTCATTCCATTTCCAGTTTTCCCCGAGTTTCTTTTTTTTTTGTTGCATTTTTGCCTTGCAAACAATTTTCGCACTTGATTGCTGGCTGTGTGTTAATAGGGGTGATGGGGATGGTGATAGTAGTGGTGCAGGCAGAGAGGGTGGAGTAGGTGCATGGGGAACATACACCAGTAGAAAGCAACTATTAGAGAGATAAAAGCTTTTCCTTTACCTATTTTCCGAACAATAACCTTTTTCCTTCAACTGGGAGTTTTTTTTTGTATTATTTTTTAAGGGTGGGGATGGATGGTGTGTTGGGTGACGTTGTTTTATTTTGCTTTTTTGTAGCGATGTTGCACATTACAATTTCGTTAGTGGGGAAAATGTGCACTTTTGCATTTTAATTACTATTTTTATGCACTGGGATTTTTTTTGTGTATTTTGTATTTGTTTGTGTGTGTTTTTTTTTGTGTTCATTGCAACGAAAAATATACTTCCTGTTGGCGGTTTGGTTTTTGGGTGAGTTCAGTGCACAAATCATTAAGAGTAGGCCTCAAAGTTTGTTTCGCATAAACACAGCACAGATGGCCATTGAACTTTGTATTACTTCTGGGATTTTCTATTTTTTTTTGGGTTTGCTAACACGGGATTGCAGTCGAGAATTTGTGGTGGTTGCATATATATGTACATATTTTATAAATTCGTATTTTTAATGTTTCAACTGGACTGGTATTTAGCGCATGTATGAATGGTATTACTTTTGTAAGTCATTTATAAGCTCGTTTGTTCAATGTAAACATAAGTAGGTATAGTAATGGTTTTGTAAAACGGCTTAAAGGTTTATAATATCATTGGTTTATGCGCTACTTATTTAAGTTTAAATGGAGTTTTCCTTCCGAGTTCCACTTTGATTTTGTTTTGATCGATTACATACCTACGCATTTCTATATACTAAAATATCGTTAAAGATATGAGCAATTAAAATTTGAAAAATTCGTTCAATTAAATTACACCTTAAATAGTAAAATTATTTTGGAATGTAGATACAGTGAAAGCTCCCTTGGGCGGACAGCGAGACACTTTTGTCCGCCTAAGGGAGTTGTCCGCCCAAGGGAAAAAAATGAAAAAAAAACAATTAAAAATAGTTTTGCATATAAGTAAATTTACATATATGTACATATTGATAAAAATAACATAAATTAAATACTTTTAAAAAACAAAACAAAAACGATTTTTTCAATACACGAAAAAATTAAAAATTGTTTCACAAACATAATGATTAACATATATTATCTTTTTTGATAAAATGTATCAAAAATTAAATTATTCCAATTGTACTTCATAGCAAAAACAAAAGAACAAGAATTTATTTCAAAAGGTATGCACATCAATTTTTTTCTTTTAAACTGAATACGTTTTAGTGGCATCCTGAAATTTTTTTATCAAAATAACATGAAGATACATTCAAGAAACAAGATACACAACAACAGACGACAACTGCCGAAATAAAATCCGTTATGCGTGGTGGAGCATAGACCACAACCCACAAACACACATACACTAACAATTTTATTGTTTTACTTGTTAAGTTAGTTAATTTGGCTTTATCATTCGTAAACCATGAGTGCCCGCTTAAGAGATCATACAATATATGGAATTTAAATGCAAGAACCACGGTCGGTAGAATTTGTCCGCTCAAGGGGATTGTCCGTCTATATGGGAGGTATCCGCAATGGGATCTTTCACTGTAGTTTGTAAATTGTTTTCAAACTAGCTGCATAAGTAAATAGGTATCAGATTGCAGGGGCCAATTAGTTAAATTTTTTACTGCATTTTTAAACAGAAGATACATATATACTATACAACCATAGTTTTATGGGACTTAAACTAGGTATTCGAGTTTAAGGCTTAAACAAATCGGTATGATTTAAACATTTTATAGGTAGGCATCTACCTATCTTTGCATATTTATAATACAAACATATGTGCTTACGTAGTAAACTGCTCGATACATATAGTTATATGCCGACGATGTGCAAATGTACCTCAGCTGTGGTCTTGGTCTCATTGAAGATGCTGTTTGCCGTGTGAATGAGGATCTGGAAAAACTATCACTTTGGGCCAACACTAATGGATTGGCATTAAACCCATCAAACTCCAAGTGCTTGGTTATAACTAAAAACATTCTGGATTTATCCTATTTCCCTCATTTAACTTTAAATAACACAACTATTGAATATGTAAATTCTGCTCGAATTCTTGGTATAAACTTTACGCGCAATCTAACATGGGATAAGTACATTAACGGCGCAGTCGGTAAGGCATGCGGAAAGTTACGCAATCTCTGGGTTATTCCCAGTCATATACGCCGATTAAGACACGTGCAATGCTTGCGAAAAGTTTAATTCTTTCCACTTTAGTCTATGGCTGCGAAATTGTCTCTAGTTGTAATTACGCCTGCAAAATAAAGCTCAATGTCGTCTTCAACAACATCATTAGATACATCTTTGCACTACGTAGGTACGAAAGGGTATCAAACTTTTCGAATAGTTTACTTAACATGCCATTCGAGAACTACTTTCAGTTTCGCACCTCATCCTTGCTCTCGGATATCCTCTTCACAACCCAACCAACATATCTTTTTGAGAGAATTACGAGAGTCACTTCAGCCAGATGTTAGATGTTAGATGTTAGATGATTAGCATTTGATTCAAACCCGCCACGCCTCCCTGACTTCTGAGCGCCAATTTTTTATTAATGCTTCACGTCTGTGGAATTTCTTTCCTCTCCGTATTAAAAGAATCAACAACAATACGAGTTTTAAGAGCCAATTGAGACAATTTTTGTCAATATTTTGAAAAATTTCTTTTTAGATTTTCCTTTCTTTATCTATTCTTTTTGTTTCTTTTCTTTTTATTTCCGCTTTTATTCTTATCACTTTTTCTATTTATTCTAATCCCTTCTTCAATTTACTTTTCACAATAAGCAATTCGATTAATTTTTTCTTACATAATTCTTGCCAACAAATGTTATTTAAATATTTTTTCTTATGCATTGCTCTCATTGTTAAATTTTATATGTTAACACTAGTTTATAAGATCTATATCTTAATGTGTATAGCCTTTCGAAATTAATAAATAATAAATAAATAATAATAATGTGGTACAAATGACCTCCGGCTTTTTTTTGTCTCAATGGGATGTATCCATGAAACATCTAACTTAACATTAGCTTTTCCCGACATATTTACCAGGGATTGCTGTCTTTTTCAGGGGAATTTTATTTAATCCCTAGTAACCTTTCATTCCGTTTGCACTATTTGTAAATAATATAGATAAATTAGGTTGGGTGCGAAATTTTGGTTTTCAATGTTCCGTATTTCAAAATTTGCACATTACATAATTTTTCCACAAGCTAATTTTGAAATGTGGATTTTGGAATACAGAATTTTGGCCAAAAATAATTTTGAGTAGCAGGATTTTTAATATGCAGAGTTTTAAACACAGAATTTTGAAACTTTCCAATATAAATTATTATACGTATATAAACATTTCAAAAGATTCTTGCAACAAAAAATATAAATATACCCCTCTATTTCGAAATATATGTATCTTGCTCAGTCAACGTTCAACGATCGAGATCAAGCCTGGCGCCCCCTTCCACACAGATTGTAGTGAGCGTTTGTCTGCTTCGTTCATGCCAAAAACACACGTTTACCCATCCTTGAAAAAGGGAAATTAATATGGGCGATATCAAATGACTTTTCGATGCAAAATTTTTTTTATATTAAAATATTTAAATAAAACTCGAAAAAGAAAAGATTAAGGGAATCTACATCATTCCTTTACATCACTTTTTATTTATTATGATATACTAGAAGAATAAAAAAAATTCAAAAACAGCTAACTTGGCTGTTCACATTTTCATACATCGTATAACTTCTTGAAATTTGGTTGGTAATCTTCGGTGCAAGCCATTCGTTAACATATTTGTGTATTTCGCTTAAATCACTTGATTGAGAAAATGTACGTTGACTCGAAGAATGCTTTAACGATGAGTGCACAATTACGTACGTTCTTGTATTTAATGTGATCCATAAGCTTGAGAATCCGTCATTTTTATGATCATGATATCACTTTTAGGAGTAACAATGAGTATCCATCAATGGATTAAAAAAAAAGAGCCCAACAGAGGTTCCAGAACATTTTCTCAAAACAATTTCTAAATTCCGATTGTACTCTGCAAGAAGAGTTTACTTGAGCTTAGTCAAGGGTGTTTGTGGGCGATTAGAAAAAAGATCGCGGGCTACCAATGGCTATTTTTAAGGGCTATCACAATTTTTAACTTTTGATTACGGAAAACAACAAAATAGTTTGAAATTTTTACATAAAAAGTAGTGGTCGATTACATACGACTACAATTAATGCTAAATTATGTTCGATCACATCTTACGTACAAGGAACGGCTAAATTTTTTTTAAAGTCGTTCACTAATTAATTTTGTATATATAAAAACTTGTTTAATTTTTTTCTAAAAGAAATTTAGTATGTCAATTTTAAGTATTTATAATAATGGGTTACCCATTTTGTGGTTTCAAAAGCAAATGTAAATAAAACACATATAAAATATTTTGTCATGATATTTCTTTTTTGAAACACTACATCATTTAAATGACCACCACGCGAATTGTTGCAAGCATCGATTCTTTTGAGGTAATTCTCGACCACTTTTTGACACATATTGGGCGGTATTTCGGCCATAACTTGACGAATGTTGGTTTTCAAGTGCCCAAGAGTTTAAGGTTTATCTGCATAAACACGGTCTTTCGCGTAGCCCCACCAAATAAAGTTCACCGGTGTCAAATCGCATGATCTTGGTGGCTAGTTGATATCGCCACGACTAGAAATTAGGCGGCCATGAAATTTCTCTTGCAATAAAGCCATATTCGTTCCGAGTTGTGTGGCATGTGGCACCGTCTTGTTGAAACCACATATTCTCCAAGTCGTATTCTTCAATAGCAGGCAAAAAAAAGTCGGTTATCATATGACCATAACGCTCCGAATTTCGGGTGACAGTTGTTCAATCGTCGTTTTCGAAGAAGTAAGGCCCAATCACACCTCCGGACCAAAGAACGCCGAAAACAGGGACTTTTTGTGGATGTAATGGCCTCTCTTTAATTACTTGAGGATTCTCAGAATCCCAAATAGGACAATTTTGTTTATTAACATACCCACCGAGTGAGAAATGTGCTTCGTCGCTGAAGAAAATTTTGTTCGAAAAATATAAGCATAAAACATTATTTGGAAAAACAATCTTCCATCCGTTTTCGAAATATTGAATTTCGAATAAAAAAATATTTTTAGAAAATTTTGGTATGCAGTATCATTTAGAATTTGAACTATTTTATGACAGCGACAGGTACCGTTAGTAATATTTTAATTAAAAATGTTCATTCTTTATTGGCCAAAATGATGTAGATTATACCTATAAAAGTGCTCTGATTTTTTAAAAATTAAAATTGTAAGAGCCGTTTTTGAGATAATTGAAATTTACCATTTTTGCCCTAAAAATGTGTATGTCATGTATCGTTATTTTTGGAGCTAAAGAAAGTTTTAAAGAAAAAGTGAGTTTGCTTATGTACCAAGTTTGAATGAATCGCTGCAGTAGCTTAGGCAAGAGTGCTACCTACAGACAGACAGACAGGCGAGACCCAATTTTTTGGTGTTTTCTATCATCGTAATTTCAAGTTTGATTTTTTTCCAAATGCAAACTTACCCTATAGTACCAATATAGCAAGTAAAAATTATTATAATATTATTACAATGTGAACAAAATTGGCGCATAATTTGATTTAGTTAAACTATCTCTTTTATAATGAGACTAAACCCAATTCAGAATTTTGATAATTTTAAACAAGTTAATGACGGAACTATCTCTTAACAATTAAGTATATTTAAAACCACTCAAAGGATATTTTATCCTTTTATCTAAATAAAAACGCTAAAGAGTTATGTTCAATTCACTTAGTTTTTCTTAATCGGTTTAGGCAGCTTTAGCTGATGTTCGTCAAGGGTAAAGGTTAAGTATGGTGTTATTTAAATTTATGTTATGTTAATTATTTAAGTAAAGTCCTTAAGTTGTACCATACTATCAGGCGGTTTACAATTTTCGCCATTCTTTTATCGTTTTTGTATCCAATACTTTCTTACTATATTCAAAAGACAACAAGAAAAAATATAATTATTGCTGCGATATCCAGAAGGTTTGTTTTTTTTTGCAACAAAAGAAGCCAAACAATGGTAAATGGTGCACTTTCACTAACCTACAGAAGGTGACCCTTCTGAAGATGGTCGTGTTATTATTGAGCGTATGTTAAGTATTTTTTTTAAAGGATATCTTGTTACGGTTAATAAGTTTCAAAAACCATAAGCTCGATCTTAGCTCCATTTAGATAATAACCAAACAGTGGCTGTCAAGTAGTGACACCAGGCCACTTGGGTTGTCACACGCAAATAAAACTAAGCAGCACAAACCAATATGTACTTTTCAGTGCTCACATTTTATAAGTGGTATTGTGAAAGGATATTCAACGTTAGTGTCACTGCTCTCCAAGTTGAGGATGTTGCCCCAAATTTGTTGGTTCGTTTTGTTTCAACATTGGAATTGGGTTAATTCACAACCACTTCCTGGTGTATATCCTGTTCATATTCGTCCTGTTTCTCACCTTTTTCGTTGTCTTCATGATGCAGAATCCTTATTTTTTTTAATTTGCTTTTTTGCCTTTTGTGTATCTTTTATCCATGCTGATGCTGAAATGCTGATGATGCTGCTGCTGCATAATCTGAACAGTGATAGCGGGTGTCAGCTTTTATATTATTCTCTTTGTTTTGTTGTTTCTTTATATTTGTTTGCTTGTGTTTCAGTTTTGTGTTTGTGTCCTATAAATTGCAGACAGATTTTAAGGACGAAATATATTATACGAGTATATTGTAGAACAGAGCATATTTCTAGAGGCGTTTCATGTGGGGTTACTTGAGTTTAGTTTAATACCTTTTCGTTTAAAAAAAAATATGAATCTGGGTTATATTTTGTTTCCTTAATTTAAATTCACCACCCATAGGCATACGGTGAAAGGTGGTAAGATTATTTTTTAAAAAAAGATATGTTGATTTATTAATAAAATATGTGAGAATTTCTAAGTATTCAAACAAAACTCACCTTCTTCAATTTTTTTTTGGTTTTGACTATCCTTAAAATGAACAACCGAATGTTATGAAAATAGGGACAAATGTACATTGGCTTTTAAGTTCAGATTATCAAAATGGAAGGGAAAAATATAGTCCGGCATTGTATTCCACATTCCCGTTATACGCCTGAAGAAAGAATTTCTGCACCTTACAGTAAGTTTGAAGTCATAGATTAGGTACTTAATTGTAAATTGATAAGCATTGCTAGAAGCACGAGTATTAGTATTGATTAGCCTTAGGGGGTCTTCGAAATATGCAAATGATTCTATGAATGAAAAAAAAAAGAGTCGGGGATTCATCGATAGCAATTACACACATTTGCAATTACATATGTAACTATATATATGTATCTATGTCATGCAATATTTTATAGCAAAAGGCGTAAACGATTTTGATAAAAAAAATTCTGTGCACTGTTGTAACGAACAGCATACGTGTTTATTTGTAAGTATTACATAAAACATTTTACATACAACATCGCTACTAGATCTACGGGCGATAAAAAGCTAAAGTAGAATCCTAATGTAAGATCGTATACTATGGCGGATTTACTATATGGATAGATTTCCCAACAAAATGATACCTGCTATAGAACGGTTTATTTGATTTTCCACTTTCTTATTAACAACTGAACGGATTTCGATAAAGGATTCTCTAAAAAGAAAGTCCTCCAAATTTTAAATAACTACTGTTTTCATTACGTTTTACTTCTTGTGTCTTTGATAAAGTTTTATCCCGATAGGTGGCTCTATCGTTGAAAACACAATTACACAGTTAGCATGAAAAAAATACAAATACGTATGTACATACATATATGTATTTAATATTATATGGAGGTATATATGTAATAATAAAACCATTAATTAGTTCCTATTTTGTGTTGTTTTTTTCTTTATTTTAAAGTAGGTAGGTAGGTACCAATCATTAATTTACATTTTTCTTACATACAATTATGCATGTATATATTTATATGTAAATATTTCTAATGAAAAAAGTTTATAAAATAAAAGCGTGTTTTTTATTTTATTAAATAAAAATAAAATTCGTTCCGACACTTTTAATGAGCTGACATATACTATACCGAAGTTCTGAATATGTAGTGGTAACACCATGTATCGAAAAATTATGTAATTGCATCATTGTTTTTCTTTTTTAAAGTAAAACTTATTTTGCGACGTTGGGGGTAAAAATTGTCACGCTGTCAAAAAACAAAAAAAAAAAAATGTACCCACAATATTCTTCTTTCTTTCTATGGCTTTCTCTGTTGTATTAATATGTGTAATATTTAGGTCGCTGGTCTCGTGGTCAGTGCTTCAGTGTATCTACTCCGTAGATTTATATATATGGAGAAGTATAATTGTGTAATGTAAAATGTAATGTATTATTGCTGAAGCATGAATCAATCAATCCAATTGTACAACTGGAAGATGGGCTCGTTATGGGGGATGCATTTATGCAAGTACATTGCCGGTATAAAATAAAATGTACGACTGAATCGCACGTAGTTGCTCATCTTATGCAGAAAATTCTTAGTAGAAACGGAAATATATTCTTAGTCGTTCTTTACTAAATTTTGTATAAAAAAATTTCTTTAATTTTTTTCTGAATAAAATTTGGTATGGTAATTTTATGTAATTAATAATATAAGCTTAAAAATGATTCAAAATAGCTTTTAACGGCCTTTAGTCCAACAAAAATTGGCGTTTCGTCCCGGCGATCTCACATGGACTCATTAGTTGACTAGTGAGGACCTTTGTCAATACGCAATTTTTGTTCATCTTACATAGATTTCGTGAAGAACATCTAGTGTGAACTATATCCAACAAGACTAGAATTCCTAATCATTAAATAAAACTTCTTATATAAATAATGCCAAGCCACGGGCAAAAACAAAAATTTCCAATTTTTAAAAAATATTTTTCGAACATTTTGATATGCAATATTGTTTAGGGAATCCTACTTAAAATTTTGATCGAAATCCGTCAAGCCATTTATGAGAAAGTCGAAAATCAAAAAAAAATCCGCTGTATGGCAGGTATACCGTTAATAACAAAATATGTAAACAAAATTTTAGACTAATATGTAGATGATAATCGAAGTAATCTACACAGTTTTTTAATTGCGATATAAGGTAAGTTATATAGTATGTATTCGTAAAAAAAGTTTTTTTTTTCTAACAATCAAACATGACATTACGATAATAGATAACACCAAAAAAGTGGGTCTCCCAATTCCGCCTGTCTGTCCTCAAGTCTGCAGCCTAAACGGTTGGGTGGATTTGCTTCAAACTTGGTACATATTGTTTTTTAGTTAATATGCCCACACGTTTTTTTCATTTTTTTAGGACGACAAATAACAGTAGCTCCCATAAATTTTTTTTGGCCAAACACAAAAATCTTATGTTTCTCAAAAATGGCTCCAAAGATTTTTATAGAAGGTAGAGAAGGTACCTTTTGATAATTTTTTTTTGGAAAAAATAGTTATTTTTGGTACCTCTAGTAGAACAATTTTTTTGGTTTTCGATTTTCTCGGAAACAGTTAATTTGATTTTTTTAAATTTCTTACACAGAAGCTCCTTGAAAGTTTAAACACTATTGTGAGCCAAAATTTTTAAAAATTTTGAAAACGACTCAATAGATTCTTTCGAAACTTCGTATTTTGTGGTTTTTTGACGTTATCATATATAATAAAAAACAACGGTACCTCCCATAATGTTAAAAAACCGTTAAGAAAAAATTTATTGCTCGAAAACGGCTCCAAGAATTTTTATAAAAAAAATTGTGTGTTCTTTAATTAGTACAGTTCACTTTCAAGTATAAAAATATTTTTTTGCGTGCTTATTAACGGTACTTCTCATGGAACCACTTTCAATATTTTCGATTTTCCCAATATTGGATGAACCGATTAAAATATTTTTTTTATACAAACGCTCAATTGTTAATAAAACTGCATACGAAAATTTTCAAAAAAAAGTTTTTCGATTTTTAAAAAATAAATAAATTTTTTTTGCAAAATCGATTTTTCAAAAAACTAGTCATAGAATATTTTTGAAATTTGAATTTTTAATGTATATTAGTAATATATTTAAAATGGCGTTTCAATTTTTTTTTTAAATGTTTTTAAAATTTTTTCATAAAAAATTAATTTATTAAAAAAACGCTCCAACGATTTTTGAATTTTTTTTTGATATATTCTTTTTACGAATTCTTTTTACGAATTTTTGCGTGCTTCACTGAATACTAAATACAGCGTAGGCCCTCATATATTTATATATACATATGACGTGTCTTTAAAAACCACATGAATCTTATGTATGCAAATTGCACCTAAATTATAAAGTTGTATATGTATATAGCAACCTACCCACCTACATCCTTCATTTTCATTATTATATGTTCCTGTTTACATACTTATGTATATATATGTAGATACATTTTACTCTCCTAACTTACATAATTAAAATCCATAACTTAGATTTAAATATACATTTGTAGGTAGGTTCCTATGTAACTATTCATTTAATCATTAATTCGATAATTCATTATACTAAGAATCGAGGCACTCTTACCTACATAGAGTTTTGTTTACGGTTCGTTTCGTTAACAAAAAAAAATATATATATTGTATTCTCTTGTGAGAATACCACCATCAAATAAAACACTAGTGATTTTTTAATAATATAAATTTATTATGAGCTTCAGATCCCTTACCACTGGTGGGGGGAAATCTTCAGCTATACGTTGGAATACTAATTAGAACTAACTTCTAAGTGATCGAAGAAACCCTTTTATACTTCATATTTGTTTACTCAGCAATATGATTGAAGATCATATGCTGCTCTTTGTTTAATAAAATTGCTGACACAAGAATTCTATTGGAATTATTAAAGATGCTTTGTGTACACAAGTTACTGAAGGCAAAATGTGCTGATATGCAGTTTATGTTTATAGTATCAAATATCATCATTTGTTATGAGATGAAATTATGAATCGTTGTGTGAGCATTACATTTGGTATATGGAAAGATACTTTGTATCTTTCTTCATTATCATAGGGTGTTTAATATTATTACAAAATTATGTGAGGGTGTTCTGATAATGTAACCATAGGCTTTACGCCTGCATAGGATAACTACACCTAACTAACTAAACCTCAACAAGAACATAAGTTGTTAGCTACAAGAGCAAGTTCGGACGATCCAGTCGCGTATTTTATTTCTTAATAAAAGCATAAATAGCTACATAAGTTGTTAGCTACAAGAGCAAGTTCGTACGATCCAGTCGCGTATTTTATTTCTTAATGGTTTATTATTATTTACTATTCCTTGAATCATCCATTCGACAATTTATTATACTAAGAATCAAGTTAATCTTATCTACATAGGCCTTAAACCTGCAAAGGATAACTATACCTAACTAACTAAACCTCAATGGTAAGCTACACTAAAGTTGTTAACTACAAGAACAAGTTCGTACGATCCATTCGTGCATTTTATGTTATCAAAAATAGTATGGCAAGTAGGTATCGTTATTTTTAAGGCTAAAAAAAACGATTGAAAAATCTATTTGTAACAATCGCCTAAAATGCTTGAGTAAATACCAAGTTTGAAGAAAATCTCTTCTTCCGTTTATACAGACAAACGGTTGCGGTACCCACATTTTTTGGTGTTCTCTATCATCGTAATGTCAAGTTTGATTAAAATCTCGAGCTCGATTTTTTTTCCAAATGCAAAACTTGTCCTATAGACTGTAGTACCTTACCTACATATGTAAAGGTATATCGCAAGTAAAAATGTCAACTTCGTTGTTCTTTGACCGGTTTCAATGAAATTGAAATATGTTGTAGCTGACTTAAAAATACAAAAAAAAAATTAGGTAAGTTTTACTTCTGGTACATAATTTAAGTAGGTAACACACACTGTGTTTTTCAATTCGTATTGTCTTATTTAATTGGACACGGACATTATAACCTTATATGAAAAT
The DNA here is from genome assembly GCA_910595825.1 of Philhelius pedissequus. Taxonomy (NCBI): domain Eukaryota; kingdom Metazoa; phylum Arthropoda; class Insecta; order Diptera; family Syrphidae; genus Philhelius; species Philhelius pedissequus. The sequence continues at coordinate 122,426,398 of OU343162.1, forward strand.
TGTAGTAAACTCAAGGAATGTATGAAGATTTGTTAACGTTCAGGATAAATTGCTTATTGGTAAGATCTCTCCACTTTATTTTAACCAGGAGAAGAAGGAAAAATGCGATAACAATGCAAACCTTAGGTAGGTGTAATTTTTGTGGACAGTGTAGGAATTGTATTCAAATCAATTTTCATTTTTTGGGACCTTGATTCCAATAACCATTATTTAATTTATTGGTCCAAAGTTATTAAAATTATGCATACCTACTGTAGGTATGCACATATGTATTTTTGGGCTTAATATATACCTACATATGTAGGTACCCATGCATTTAACATGTGCATACCTATGTACAGGAGGGGTAGGTACAACTCTTAATCAAACCAATGATTAATTTTTTCTTCCGAATGAAATTCATACTAGGTAGGTAGGACCTACTAAATAATGTATTGAAGTATGTAGACCTACATGTTGCAATAGCATTATGTCTAGTGTAAACTACCTATCCCAAGGTTTATGTACCTATCAACATTTCACCAAATTTGTGTTAGTTTACACATTGTTTATACAACACAATGGTTTAGATAGAGCTTTCTGTTGCTCTCAAAAGCTTAGTAAAAATGTGTTCATTTGTATTATATTTATCTCTCTTTCTTAACTTAAAACACATATGCATTTTTATTTTTATCAACTCTATAAAAAAAATGTTCTACTACATGCAACACGTCAAAAGAAATGAAAAGTACACAGATCCACATCGTTTGGTTTTAGTAGTATTAGTATTATTATTCACAGCTAGTTCCTACAGACACATTGAAAGCGAAAGGCCATTGGCCGGAATTTTGTTGACCTACTAAGCGTAAAATACATTGTCATTGCCGTCAAGCTATTTTCCTCTTACACACACATAGTGTCGATGCAGAGTTGCAGGTACCTCTTTATACCAATGTATGTATGTAAGATGTGCGCGCCGGCAGTCTGTTTGGCGAAATAGTCAGACAATCAGTCATTAAGTCAGTAACTGAGGGCCGCTTTTAAAAGCTTAGGCACTTTGTTTTGTTTTTGAAAAATTCAATGTGATGAGAACGAGAAGACGGAATGGGAAGTCGTGGAGCAGGGAGGTGTTGCTGTGTGTTAGAATGGGAATGCAATTCTAATGCTGGCGCTGTAAAGAACTAAAAATAATAAGTTTCGCTTTTAATTTATATAACTACGTATGTACATATGTATGTATATGTAGGTAGGTAGGTACATATGCTACGTATGGGGTCTGGTCCGGGTGTTTATGCTATTTTGTTTCGCACTGGAAGCATTGTGTGTGTTAGGTAAGAGCTTTTTCTCCAGAATACCTACAGTACTTACATATTCATTTTGCACTCCTGCAATTGCAACATAAAATTGCATTGGTACCTACATTACATACCTATGTAGTTTAGCATCAACTAAATTCATTTTAAACAACGCAAACGACTGTTAGACTGTCATTTACTGCTAGTTCTTGACAATCGTCACGTTCTTGCAAAATGGAAAAGTAGAAATAGGATAGGTAGGTAGGTAGGTATGTAGTTACCTACCTTATACATATCTTAATGCTTGAAAGGGCGGCATCGTTTTTTTTTGCATATTGAAGAGCATATCTATAAGTAGGTATATGTATTTAAACGTAAATATGTACATACAAATACATGCTTTATTTTTAGTACAATTGTATGTATGTAGGTATGGAGTTACCTTACCCTCATAATACGTTTGATTGAAACGCAGTAGGTAGGTACCTACATACCTATGAGTTAATATGTTTTAATATAATTATGTGTTTAAACTCTACTTAGGTATTTTTCATAGAATAATATCCATATGTAATTACAATAGTTATGAAAGCAGGATTATAGTATGACTAGACCAACCTGTGAGCTTTTGATATGGATTACCAGCACAGAAACAAAGAATGCTACTCAGTTACGATGTTTTGATGTGCCTAAAGATCTTTATATATGAAAGGGTCCTATACGCAGGACTTTGATCATGGGAGGCAAACAAATGAAATAATAAAAATCTTATCTTAAGTTAAGTTTGTAATAGGTAGTGTAAATTAATCACAACAGTGCTATAATACCTACGAAGAGATAGGTATCGAATAGCTTGAGCTTTTCATGTGTCGTTCCTAACAGAGCTTTTTGGTCATGTTTTTAAAAGCTTTTGAGAATAAATTCATGAAAGTGTTTATATGACAAGTGTTATAAGGTGTTTTTTTGCTTTTCTTTTGTTTGCTTTTCGAATACATATAGGTACATACCTAAGTCCTAACGTAGTTATAGTTAAAACTGAACTATTTTTATCAAAGAGCGAATTAAATAAATTAAGTAAATTTATAAATCGATACATTGCTCTATGTCTTTCAATATTACGACCAAAAATTTAAGAATTAGACATTTTTTTTAAATACTCTTCATTAAGCCAAAGCACAAGTTGTAAAAAAAAAATAATTTAATGGACCATAAATTAAATACAACAACAGTAGAACATTTTAATTGGTTGGAGAAAAAACTCGTTGACTCATTTACGTCGCTTGAACACCGGAGTAAACTTTCTTGTCTCGCCCTTTTCTACCTCATCAGTATTCCCTCGAGCACAACTTCGGTCTTACTGTCAAGTTCAGAGATTCGTTCTTTAGCCGTACTACGCTAATGCTCACACTAATGCTCACACTGTGGATTGGCATAATAAGGGTAATAAAAATCCCTTTGAGTGTGCGCTCATTATACAGAAAAAAAAATCATTGTATAGTTATTGTTAGTTTTTTTATTTATTTAAATTTTCAAACCAAATATTCAAATTGCATTCCACCAATTCATATGGATAATCTACACCTCACAATAACAATAAATAATATGCTGTCCCTAATTTGATCTCAGTAATTTCCAAAGCATCTGCCTCAGAACGCCTTCGGAGCTCCTCTATGGACCTTTTCGGCTTGTGGTACACAATAAAAAAAATGTGGATTCAGGTCCTGTGAACGTGGAGGCCACAAAATTTGCCCGTGGCGGCCTAACTATCAGATGGCATATGCCATCCATCATTTTGAAGCCAACATGATTGGCGTAGCTCTTCAGGTATTTCCGCTAATAAGCTTGGCAAAGTATTTTGCAGAAACTCTAAATGCCTTTGACCATTTAGGTTTCCCGGCAGCTCGAAGGGTCCAATTATTGTTCCATGCAGATTCCCAGTCCAATAACTGATTTTAAATTGGTACTGGGATCCGTCTTCTCTCAAAATATGAGGATCTCAAAGGGCCAGGAATGCAGGTTGGGGAAGTTGGAGTATTCATCCCTTTTAAACGTATATTCATCGCTCCATAAAATTTTGGCCAAAAATTGCGGGTCTTCTTGTAATCTACTTAAATTTTTTTGGCAAAAACTTACCCTCGTTTCCAAATCTCTCGACAAGAGAGATGGAAGAGATGGAATGGGTGAAATTTGTATTTTCCGTCGTGGACAATTTGGGGTACAGAGCTACAGCTGCACTGGCATTTCCTCTACACTAGGGTTGCCATTTTTTCTCGAGACCTCGTCGGGACATTTTGGTGACATATAATTTTTATGGTTAATTAAGCACTAAATGATAACAAATTCAAAATTATTTAAATTATTAATTATTTATTTAATAATTGCAGTGTACATAACATACATATATGTAGGAACCCAGTATAGTTATTATTCATTTTTATATTTATCAGATGACTTCACCTGAGATAATAGCTGTTGATTTCCTTTTACGAATTTATAAAATTCTTCACAGGTCATGTCGAAATTAAATTTACATTGAAGAATAGCTTCCACCGTATCAACTGCCAATCGGTTCCGTTCGTCGGTCCACTGAGAGGACATTAAGGAAAATACGCGCTCTACAGTTGCGTTATGGCCAGGAATACTGAAAATGTATTGGCAAATTTTCTTGAATTGATTAAGCTCGTGTGACTTTTCAGTTGAAAAAACCTGCACCCACCTTTCACTGATATTTTGTGCTTTCCATTCTTCGCTTTCTATATTTTCTGCAATAATGTCCTTTAAGTGAATAAATTCAGGAAAACACTGATCGCCGTTAATAGATATCCCCTTCTCGTTCAAGTGTAAAATGCTCTCCTCTATTTGAATCCACTCCGGAAGTTTGGTTAAATTCATCCAGTCGAATGATTTGAAATGATCCAATTGTGACGCCCATTTCTCAATATAATCAATGGCAATATTGTAAAATTTTATCACCTCCTCTTTAAATTTTTTTATTTCAGTTTCTAGTTCGGGGTTTTTTGTTTTGAACCCATTTACTAATTGCTTAGCCATCATACCAATAAAATTTGAGACTTTACTCTCTTGGAGTATTTTCTTGATATTTTCAATGAGCTCCTTGACCTCAATGATAGTAATGTCTGATTTTTCCATTTTTAATGTATGCTTATGGAAGAGAAAAGACTGGGAATGTATAAATGAAAAATAGACCTTCGCCAAGGGGTTTCTAAAAAATTCAAGTAATAGATTCGGTGCATTTGTTTCATTTTCAAAGAATTCTTTTAGTGGTTCCCACATCTTTAAAATCCTATCGATGGCTGGCATCAGGGAGAGCCACCTGGTACGCGAATGAGATAATACTGTTTGAAATGAGACTTCTACAAATTCGCAAAAAGTTTTAAGTCTCTCTGTTCTGACTGTATAAATTGAGAAATATTTAAAAATTTTGATGACAATTATTTCACAATCAATGGAAAGTGTATCTGCAGCTAATGATATTGAATTATGCAATATGTGGACAGGACAGCCCACGCCTTCTATTTCTCTTTTAAGTTCTGTTTTAAGTTTATAAAACACATTGCGGAGCCCACTTCTTTGAGCTCCACCAAAATTTGTATTTGTGTTATCGCCACAGAAAGCCACTAACTTTTCAGAGGAAATATTCAGGTCCTTAAGCGATTTGAGACAATATTTAGTAATAGTTTCTGAAGTTTCATCCGGTAGAGCTTGAAATCTAATTAATTTTGTTTTTATACCTTCTTTCACGTCAAAAAATTGAATCACTATCGGGAATAGTTTTTCTGCTTTGTGGTTACTTGCATCGGTGCCGATTCCATAAAATGAGACATTTTCCAAATTCGAAACACACTGTGATAAAGAATAAGGTGCCAGAATGTGCTTAATAATAGCAGTTGCTTTTGTTCGGGCCGTAGATTGCTTTGCTGCTATTTTTGAATCTGGATACATTAAAGAATCAAGTTTACTCAAGCAGTCCAGTGATTTAAACGTTTGATGATGGTTGATTACTTTGTATGCTGTTGTAAGTTCAGCTGCACATACTAACAAATGTTCACTTGAATCAATTTTTACACAAAAGCTGTCCATTTTACGTGATGTGGATGCAGACGACATTTTTGTTTTGTGTCCAGTTGTCTCATTATGATGCTTTATATCGCCTTTACCTCCGTGACTCACAGAAATGTATATCTTGCAAACTGTACAAAATGCTTCTTCGTTTGACCTTCCTTTCTTAATAAAAGACCATTCTTTAGTGTATTCATCACTGAAATGACATTTTCTTTTCGGTGGAGCCATTATAATTATAAACACTTAATATTAATTTTAAACAACTATGAATAAGAGTGAAACAATTATAAAATACCGACTGAACGAAACTCAAACACGCGCAAAATTAAAGCGAGCAATGAGATAACTGGAAATGTTCACGCAATGTTACTGGAATGACATTTGGAAAGTGTATGCATAACGGTTATCGCATGTTTGTTTGAAACTACACTTCTCAGATATGCTACACAAATAATTTCGAAGCTACTGGAATGTGTCGGGACATTAAATAGATCGTCGGGACGTCGGGACACCGTTGTTGATAACGGTGACATGTCCCGACGTGTCGGGACGAATGGCAACCCTACTCTACACTCTCCATAGATAAAATGTATTTTAAGTCGTAATATTCACAGTAATGATTTATTTATAAAATTTATTTAATTCGCTCTTTTTGCATACTAACAATAATAATAACCTATTTACTCTATAGATAATGTACAAAATTATACCATTCTGAAATTACATTTGTTGTGCTAATTTTTAGGAGAGTTTGCCACTTGGGTTTCCATACGATTTTTCTTATATCACAGATGTGGTATTTAAAAACGTAAAGTAAGTAAAAACAATAGACTGAACGAAAAAATGATATTTTGAGTACGCTTTGAGATAGCTCATTTCTATTTACGATTTCAAAGCTGTCATAAAGGGGCTATTCGTCGCTTAAGGATTATCAGTTGTTTATCGGACACCCTGTATAAAAACAAGCACGACAGATAATTTTCGAAAAAAATAAAACAACGCGGTTTCGCGGTTCCTCCCTTTTCAATAAAAAGGGCGTACCACCTTTCATTTACCTGCCTGAACTTATTTTTTTTATTCTGATAAATTATTCTGTGGCATATTAGGAACCATGGCAAAAGATATTAACTGTACCCTTTCATACATATATTTATATGTAAATATCTACATAAATATGTATTGCTTACAATTTTAAAAGCAATTTTTAATGTGATTTTCTACCTGTTACCGCCCACTAAAATTCAAGATGCGGTGACCACTTAGAAAATTTACGTACATACTAAAATTTTATAATGGCTATGAAAACACTAATTAAAAATAAATCATTTTGTTGAATTTGCGTACTTGGCAACCCTTTTAAAAGCGCATATCAACCCTATCAGTAAAATCAGTTGTCCTTTAACTAGGTTAAAGCTTTTAAATACCTATGTACGTATTTTTACACGCATGTTAATTTGTTACCTTTCATATATGTGTGTATGTATGTATGGACATACGAACGTGTGGATATCTATAATACCAATTTGTATATACATAGGTACCTATTAGGTAGGTACCATAGATAATTAACTTAGAAGACAAACGCTTTTAAACGAATCTAATCAATGAAGATAAAAAATCAAAATAAAAACAAATATGAATCATTGTTTTTTGTCAAGGTCGGTTTATTTTTTAATTTCAAAATATTAATAAAAACTCTTCATAAAAATAAATATTTTTTTTTTTTAGTTTTTATCATTAAGTACATAAATTGTGCATAGGTATATGGTATGTATACCAGTAATCCGCCCGTTACTACCGTACAAATCCAGTTTATGCTCAGTATTAAATATATGCAACAGTTTTTTAATGGATTTTCTTATTATTATTTATATTACCTTTTTGTATGTACTTTGCTTTTAAATGATGCTCGCACTAAAAGGGTTTTGACTACCCTTAAAATGAGCTTAGATAGAGAAGATATACCGATGCACATTAGTTTTGAATTTCTGAATATTAAAATGGGCTGTGAAACTAAACGGTGATTTTTTAAGAGCTTGGTTTTTGAAAATTCAAAAAAACACAGAAACTTGTAAAAAGTGAATGAAATTTTTATTTGGATCGATAAATCAATTTCTGCCATTTACTTTTTAAAAATAATTTCATTTAAATGTTGCCCGCGGCTACGCTACAGGTGGTCCATTCTGAAGGTCCAATTTTGGCAAACTTTTTCACACATTTCGGCCGGAATCTCACCAATGACGCGTTCAATGTTGGCTTCCAAGGCAGCAATCGTGTTTGGCTTGTCCCTATAGACAATAGACTTAACATAGCCCCACAAAAAATAGTCTAACGGGGTCAAATCACATGATCTTGGTGGCCAATTGACTGCGCCAAAACGTGAGATCAACTGCTCATCAAATTCGCCTCTCAATTGATGCATGGTTTCGCGTGCAGTGTGGCATGTGGCACCGTCCTGTTGGAACCACATGTCGACCGAGTTCAATTCTTGCATTTTCGGCAAAAAAAATCTGTTATCATCGAACGGTACCTTTCTCCATTGACCGTAACCCTGCGGCCTTCATCGTCCTTGAAGAAGTACGGCCCAATGATGCCGCCTGCCCATAAACCGCACCAAACAGTGCATTTTTCGGGATGCATTGGTAGCTGCTGAATTGCATCTGGCTGTTCTTCACTCGAAATACGGCAATTCTGCTTATTCACGTATCCATTTAGCCAAAAATGAGCCTCGTCGCTGAAACGGACGTAGCTTGCGAAACACATTTTTCACAGAGCACGAATTTTGATAATAAATTTCAATAATTTGCAAACGTTGTTCAGGCGTAAGTCTATTCATGATGAAATCGCAAACAATACTGAATCCAAATGTCAAATGTTCGTGGAATTTGTCATGTGTGATCTGTCAAAAATATAAACGTCAAAAACCAAGTAGCAAAAAAATCACCCCTTAGTACCAGGTAAAGCATTCCATATAATAATACATTTTATAAAATAATATTAAAAATAGGTGAATTGAAAATTCTGGCGTTTTAGTGAGATATGATTCTGCAATGTAGTTCTTCTTTAGGTATCTAAGTATAATAAATATGCGTGTCTTATATCATACATACATATGTATATACCAGAAAAATTATTTAAAATTAAGTTTTTCGTTAAATAAATTAGACTCCGCAGTTTTAATTTATGACCGCCACAGTTATATCATTAATGTTTACAGTATAAAATAGAGCTACATAGCAAAATGGTGTAAACGTCAAATTGTTTGTGTTCACTATACAAAATAAATACAAATAAAAACATGATACAACAATTCAAATGAATGTCAAGTGTCAAGATTGATTAAAAATGAAGAAAAAAAATGAAATTAGGTTAACACATTTATTTATTTACAATTATGTACTTTATATGCGTAATCAGTTCCATTATCAAATTTTAGCTGATAAGAAAGTTTCACTTCACCTAACTACTACTTGTCATTCATATTCAACTTCTTCAGAGAATGCATGTTTCGACGTTTAAATGTATTCGCGCAGCAGCAGCTACCCAATATACATGACTGTTCCGTCCCTATGTTCCATACTCATAGTATGTGATCTAGTCTTGGCAGGCAGTAGGTGCACACCCTTCAAGTTGAAGGCTTGTGTATCAAATATTTTATTTCTTCCTTTTATGTACAATTCTGGGCCAGTTGATTTTAGAACTCGCATTACTCGATTTTATTTATTTTTTCAGTGACAAATGATTGAAAGAAATTCAATGACTCAATGAGAAATGGGGACTTTGAATAAAATTAATATAAATTCTATTTATACATTAAGGAAAAATTAGTTAAGTTTTAACTTATCGGCTTTTTCAATATTTGTAAAGTAAAAACAAATATTGTTTCCGTCCAAGGGCAGCGCTAAGGGCCGATACGGTCCGAATTTATATGACGCATGAAAATAATGCACATGTGAAAAATATTGTATATGTGATATTTACATGTTTATTTTAATAAACAATTTTTTTTTACATGGACTCATCAGTTGACTAGTGAGGACCTTTGTCAATACGCAATTTTTGCTAAGTTCAGTTCATTTTACATAGATTTCGTGAAGAACATCTATTGTGAACTATATCCATCAAGACTAGAATTCATAATCATTAAATTGGAAATTTTTGTTTTTTGCCCAGGACGCTAAGTACCAAGTCTTAAGAAAATCAATTCAGTCGATTATTCTGCAAATGGACCTACCTACATAAAAACGGACGAAGCACCTTTCTGATGTTCTTTATCTCTATCATCGCAATATTCAGCCCTAACACGCATTCCATCGTAATCGGAAATTTGTTACGAATTCTGTAAAAATATATCGCAGAATCCATCGTAGTGGAAATTTTCATACAAATTGCCATTACGAACGCATTCAGCGATAACTTTTCTCGGGATTCGTATAACTTTCCGATTACGATGGAACTCGTGATAAGGCTGATTAAGTTTTGTCTAAACCTCAAGTTCGATTTTTCCAAATGCAATACATGCCTCTATATCGGCAGTAAAACTGTACCAAAAAAAAGGCAAAAGTGGTCGTGTGAGCAATTTTTTTCACTACAAAAGTCATTGAAACTTCTATCTCTTTGCGCGGATTGTGCCAAGAATAGTGACTTTTTTAAATTGGCGACTTAAAGGCTATCCATGGATGTGTTAATTTATGGGACCATTGTTGAAACATCATATCCGACCGACTGTGTCAAGTACCTTGTCAGAGCTTCCATCAATGTTAGTGCAAAATGTCGATGGATAACTCGTTGATCTATTGTTGAGCCCACAGAACCTCAATCCATATTTTTGGCGGGCGTCATACCTTTCAACTATCAATCGATTCTAAGATTTTTATGTTTGGTTCAACTCATCCATAAACATATTGTAGCTGGTTCCTATCTGCAGAAGATTGCCAACGGCCGGCGGCCACCATTCGAAAGAAAGAGATGGAAGCATTTAAGTCTTTTATATTTTGGGATGTACAATTTAAATTTAACAATATGTAGCTATTGACGGATAAATTGAGGTAACAAATTGTTACAAGATTTTTATTTCCTCAAAGTTGTTCGGAAGAATGTATTTTGACAGGTTTCAAATTCTTGTCCAAATTAAAACAAACGAACAAATAAGTACCACCTAACTTAAGAGTGAAAGTTTTATGTACTCAAAACAGTTTTAGTCATTAAACGCTATAATAATTCTTGCAAATATATTTTTTTATTTTTCCCTTTTTCGTTGCGGAAAGTTCAACTTGGGTTTCAGGCATCCATACATAGCTTCTTCACCACTCAATATCTATAGCAGCAACTTGAAATTATTGTAAAAGCACACTTCAACAGGAACAACAAAATTGTAAAACAGATTTCTATTTTAGGTAGGTACTTCTTAATTAACAGTAAATAGGACGGTATGTAATAACTAATTATTGAAATCAGATAATACAGAAACGTCTGTCGTTTGTTTTTTATTAAAAGAAATATCTAATGCAACATCTAAAATCACAATAAATCCCAAGGATGTGTTAAAATCAATTCAATAATTACAGGGATGCAAAAGGGAAGAACGAGAGGATAGTTGTCAACACGACTAGACATAGGAAAACGTTCACCCTATAAAATTGTGTATAGAAATATTTTTTTAAGGGGTTATGTTCTTTTCGCCTTAGATTAGAAATCATTAATTTTCTCGAACTGTATGCAGTTTTTTTTTTTAATGAGTAATAACGTGCAAATAATGCATGCAAAAGTTGGTTCCCTTACCTTTACAGCATATTAAGGTAATGGAACTACCTTTTTTTTTAGATAGCTGCTAGACGCTTTTTGGTTCTTTTTGTACAGTAGTGTTTCACGAATGCCGAGAGGGAACAAATGATCGATAATACAAATAAGTAACAAATTTGTGACCTTAGTAAAAAAATGTTTAGATAGTTAAAATATGTAAGTGTAACATGATCTTCTGTCCCTTTCCCCATAAATAAATATCCTATCCACAAAAAAAACCGTAACAATTAAATGCCTTGCTATGTTTATTTTATTTTTATATAATTAACCAAATAACTTAAAGCTCAAAACTGAAAGGATTTTTACAGTTTGCGCCTATGTGTTTTGATAAAAGCCGCCCACTGCCACGCCCACTTATATCATTTCATAATCTATAGCAAACGCCTTCAACGATTTGTGGATGAAAATGTCAGTTGTTTTTATAAGCAAGAAAAATTAAAGAAAAATATTTTAAAAACGATCCGTTTACGGCCACTTACTCCTACATATCTTATTTCTTAGTTGCTCGGAAAAATCTCACACGATTTAAAAAAAAGTCAGAGTTTATTTTAAGAAAAAAAAAATTAGAAAGTTTTATTTAGAAAAGTTTGCCCGCTATCATCACGCCCACTTTTTTATCATTTTTTTGGTTTCTTGAAAACGTCTCTAACAATTTTATCAAAAACTTAAATCTTTTTCATAGGCAGTCAGTTGAGCTTGCTCAGGGCAATAAATGACAAATTATCGGGCCTTATCCAGCAATAAGTTTTTTAAAGTGGAATTCGCAAGGTTTCATCATTAACATTTCCAAAAAAAAAAATGCACGACTGGATCTCACGATCTTGCTCCTATGTTCGATCACATCGTATGCAAAAGATTTCTATTAAAAATCTAAATATATTTTTAAAGTCGTTTTGTACTTAATTTTTTTATATATACAAAATTTTTTAAATTTTTTTCTAAAACAAATTGGTATAAAAAACTTAAATATTTAATAATATAAACTAAAAAACAGAAGATTAACGGCTTAATCTGAGAAGAAATACATAATTCAAAATTCTAAAATAAATACTTAAACTAATTTGAGCTCAAAAAAAAGTACGCCATTTTTTGGATAAATTTGAATTTATGAGAAAAAAAATGTAAGAATCTTTGGAGCGGTTTTTGAGAAAAATAGTTTTTTTTTAACTTTTTGAAAAACACAAATTAAAAAAAATTCAAAAAACGCCAATTAATAGGTATTCAGCAAATACATATAACTGTAATTTAAAAAAAAAATTAATGCGCAGTTTTCAAAATATAAATTTTTTTCTTAAAAATGCTTTTAAAAATACAAAAAAATATTAATTAAAAATATTGGTATGCAGTATAAATTGGGCAACCTAAACCTATATATGTTTGAAATTTCGAAAGAATCGGTTTTATGAGATAGTCAAAAGCAAAAAAAAAACGGTCATATCGAAAGTACCGTTTTTAGACATTAAAAAAATTTGTTTTTTTTAACCATTTGATAAGTCGTGCCTAAAAAGCTGTACTGATTTTTTAAAATCAAAATCTTTAGAGCCGTTGCCGAGAAAAATAGGCTTTAACGTAATCATCGCAATGTCATATTTGATTGGTATCTCAGAACTTTCTTTTTCGCATAACTTGACTTATAGTACCTATAATCGCAAGTAAAAAATAGACATCTCACCTTAAGCCCGGTAAACGTTTTAGTATTTTTTTTTGTGTGAATTATTAGGCACATAAAAAAATGTAACATGCCACATGCTTAATCAAAACTACAAACAGGTCTAATTTATTTATTTTTGTAAGGGCTGAGGGCTTGATGAACGATGGACAAACAATTATTTCATTGTGTGCCAAAGTTATTTTTCAAATAGAACTACTTAGGATTTTAATTTTAAATGTAAAATTGATATTTTTAAATGTAGTCTGGTCTTAAACTTAAAATAACTTACTTGATAATTTTTTTATATTTTCAGTTTGTTTTAATCACATTATGGGTTACCTAGAAACAAAAAGACCACTTCCAAATACATTTAATGTCAGTTACCCAGCAATAGAAATCAAAACGAATGTGATCGCTACTTGAGATGGGTATTCGTTGTGTTCGAGACACAGCCAAACCCTAAAAAAGTTCTTACATCTTTTTGTTGTCTGTTGTCTGTTGTCTGTTTTTTTTTTTTTTTTTTTTTTTTACTGACAACGATTTTTTAATGCACGACTGGCAACTCTTGGATACGAGTTTATTTTGGGTGGTGGGATGCATGAAACTGAAACCAGCCGCAGCCGTGTGGCAGAGGGCCTGTCTGTCAGTCTCGTTATTGAATTTTATGTTGGACTGACAGTACTTTGTTGGCGAAATTCAAATTCAAATGGCCAAAGAGCGAAGGTGTGAATTTCAAGTTGAACATTTGAATGCTGTTAAGGAGTATTTGATGATTTTCTGATCTTGCAGCGCTAGGCTTGCATACATATTTTGTAGATCGGTAGTCGTTCCATAACCTTGTAAGCAGCTAGAATCGGAGGGGTATATATCATTTGTTTGGTTTTCATCTCTGATATTATTTGTTTGTCTGAGTTGTTTAACAACTTTTTGAAAGTAATTTGCAAGCGTTTGTCATGTACAATGTAATTTATTGGCATAGCAGATATTTGTTGCTAATGTGAGAAATAATTTGATTGCAGTTTATGTGATTGGTCTCATGGGTCTTATCTCACCGGGTGAATTCAATGTGCATCAGATTGCAGCCTTGAGATTCTTGTTTGACTTTTTGTTCTTTCAACACTTTAATCTATTTCAAAAAGAATGGTTTCGGATAGTTGAATAATTTGTTAGGCTATTTTTTTTTGTAAACAATTGCATTCTTTATTTTATGGCCAAATCTAATTGATTTACGTTCAGATATATTGTATGCTGTTTTAATTTCATTAAGATGGGCAATTGCCCTTTTGTCATTTGTACAATTTTTAGGCTTAGTATGGTTAGCAAAACGGTTGTTTACTATTGTTTTTAAAGTCAGTTTGTTTTTAAATAAAATTTACATTTTGTTTAAATAAGAGAAATAAAAGCAATATTAAAGTTTGTCATAATTCATCAAAGATGTAAAAGGTCTGACTTATGTCTAAAGTAGCTTCTAAAAACCCTACTTTCTGTTATATTTTCATTAGATACAAAAGATATAGTTTTATGTAACTATATACGAGAATGACGCAAACCTTTAAAAGAATACATTTTTTCCATACTTTTTGTCATTTTTGTTATTTTAATATCGATCCACGAACTAAAATACAATTAATACCATTTCCATTGACAATTCTTTTATTCCCACAGCTAATTATGTATTACCTAATAGTAATTTTGGACTTATACTTGGAATTAAACTATCGGACAAAATAAACTGCAAATAGACTGTTAATATTGGCCCAGTTATACAAGAAATCAGTTATCTAAAAGAATCCAAAGGTGAAATTGTAGTACAATATTATTATTTATAGTATTGATAGAATATATAAATTCCCAAGGACATTTTTAATGATTGGGGTCAAAATCCCGAAACAAACAAAAATCCCGAAATTTTAGAATACCGAAAACCCAGAATCCCGAAAATCCAAAATCCAGAAAACCCAAAATCCCGAAAAATTATACAAAATGCAAAATTCGCTCAAATTTTTCATTTTATATATTTTTTCGGGATATCGATTTCGGAAAAATAGTCCGAAGTGTAAAGTTAAGAATTAAATGCGTTAAAAATAATATTACTGTTTAGTTCCGTTTCGGGATTGTGTCCATCTTCCTATTTTTAAAGCAGAACATTTTAAGTTTTCATTTATAATAATGAGTTACCTAGAATTCGTTATTTTGGTATCGATTTTGATAATTTGTCTGATGAACGTAAGGAATACATCCCCAGATAACAGCTGACCAATCACTCTGCTTCAATACTTCCTTGGATGAGCCTAAGGGTTTTCACCAGATTAGATTTTTTAATGAAATTGATACTTTTAAGCTTGAATTTGGACTCGTCGGACCAAATAATACTTTGGCTTTGTTAAAAAATTTCTTGCAAATATTAGCCTAGTCGTTTTCATTTTCGGGAAATGGGCAACCGCGAGAGGTTCGAAGGTGTTGATATTGTTGCCCGCTGGTAGCCAGTTGGTTTTACTCTTTTGTGATAGTAGACTATTTTTAGGTGTTAGTATTTATGGTACCAGATTTTTAAGTATGGTAAAAAAAAAACACAAAATAAAATTAAAAAATATTTGTTTTTCTCTCCAATTCAAATGAAATTCAGGAAGACGTTACCCTATCCATAAAAAAATCTCAAGGAATTTCAATGGGTATAACACCTTGAAGAACGGAGTTTATACCAAGTTTGTATACTGCAATGATACTGTATATTTTGTGTTCATAAAAGTTTTAAAATAATGTTATGGTAGAGTTACCGAAAATATTTAACAATAATGAACTCAGCTTATATTAAGGAGCTTCTAGGATTATAATAGGCAGAGGTGCTTCAGTGCATAATTAAGAATTACGTTTGTTTTAAAAAAAAAACACTGTTGCTTGCGTTCGTGTACCAGATAGAATATTTGTCGATATTTTCGATTATAATTAAGTATTAGGAAGTTCTGATTGAATGTTACGTCATACGTCATACTGTTGGCTTGGTGCAGAGTTTTCGGTAATTTCGGGTATTGTCCGGAATTTTTCGAAACAGGTGGTGTCAATTTATTCTATTAATGAACAATCACAGTTGAGTGAAGGAGAAATTAAAATTTTAGACAATTTAGTTGAAAAATAATTTAGGAAAATGGATGAAGGCTTATGATCCACACATATTAAACACAAGCTTAAAATGTCGGTGGAATTGATTAAGTACTTAAATCTGCAATACTTTTGGAAAAGAAGAAGGATATCTCCTATAGATTCTGTGGGGTCCTTAGGAGCTGAATATTAATAAAATACCAAGTACTTTTAACGAAATTTATGGTGGAAGGTCTCATTATTACGTTATTATGGTAGCGTAATAATAAAAATTATCAATTATTTATTTATTTTTAATTTTTAAATTAAATTTACTTACTTAAACCCAGTAATATTAATTATACTCAAAAATTAATAACTCTAGTAAAGGCTCAAATAATAAATGTACATTGTACTTTACTTTGTCCGACGCAAGGTATCTTTCACTGCAAATCTGTAAAATATTTTTTTAACAATATTTGATTGTACTGTATTGAATTTATTGAAAGATAGATGTAAAACAATTTTATTCTTAATTTTTGTTTCATATCAACGAACTACTAAAAACTGAATTTAACTCTATAAGTGTAATGGGCACATAATGGATTCAAATATGCACATGATCCAGTTTTTAGAACAAAAGGAGAAATATGGAAATCCTTACCAGCTGTCGAAGATGTAAATGTATATGTGTATATGTACTGACAAAAATATATATCCCAAATGTATCTTATAGTTATGTTATTTTATTCACCATGAATAGTAAGTTAGACAAACCTTCTGCTTTTGGAAAAGTATTTCTAATAGTTAAATTATGTTGTGTTGTTATATTTGCAACTTTCTCTGTATTTCCTATTGGTCGTTTAATGTTAATACATTAAAATATAATTTTATTGCATGTTCAATTTCCCTTTCAATTGGCAATAGCTGTGAAGTATATCGAATGTTCAAGTAGATACTTTGCCATAAATATTGTACCCGGAAATGAAAACGTCATACCATTAAGACAATGAACATTGAAGAAAAACTTCTTTATCGGTTCCTCGTCAACATCACCTTCAATTATTTCAATAATTTTGATTTTTCTTAAAGTAAATAATTAGAAAATAATAGTGTAAACATGTACAAGCATTCTACGCCGGCATCAGGAATACACATGCCTTTTGCCGACATTTTATTTCATTAGCTGTCATTGAGAGATATAAATTTATAAATCAGTTGCATGTCCGCTGCACCACATGGGTTTTTAGCAACTACAAAAGTACATATTCATACAGACGAGCAATAAATGTACCTAGCAACATGTCGAGTACATTCGTATAAATTTCTGTAATGAGTTTCGAAGAAGAAGAAAGTAGGTGAAAGGTCGAAGACCCAACCATGACGATGACGATGTTGTTGACGTTGATGATGAATTTTTGCAACTGGGTGCTTTGCTTGCTAATGGGAGAGCTTTTTTTTTGTAATAACAATCGTATATAGACGATGTATACATTCTCACCTCTCAGCGTACAGCGTTGTTAGGGTTCGGACGCAGTTTCAATCGTAATAATGTAATGTAACTTTTATAAATTAACAGTGGACCGCACGGATTTAGAAATGATTTCATTCGAATTAAAGGGAAAAAATGTGTGTTTTGTTTTAGTTTTGTATCACCTTTTTCACGATATCACGATCCTCTTATTAAAAAAGAAAATTAAACAAAAATTGCAAAGTGGCCTAAGCAAGTCGTGAACTTAATTATAAGCACCCATCTTTTTGTGAAATATATTACTTTATTAAATTTGTTTTTAATATATGGTTGCATAATCACGGTTGTCTATTAAACGGCTTACAATCTAGAAGGCATAGATTTTATCAAATTTTCGGAATGGTCCTTGGAATGGTTTTCCAAACCTCTTGTTAATAAATGTTGGTAAGATTTGCAAATTTTCAATTGAGATTAGATTAGGCGGGCAGTCCAGTAAATCCGTGTTGTTGTCTTGGAACCATTTCTTTGTGTAACCGGCAGGCGGCGGCGGTTTGTTTGGGATCGTTGCCCTGCTGAAACTTCTATATAAGAGGAAGGTGTTATTCTGCTAAAGGCAAGGATGTTACAATATTGCAGTAGATCCATGTGACCTTCAATTTTCTTAATTGGATCAACTCCCCGCCGAGACATTGTACGTCCTAAATTATAACTACTTTCGATTTCGAATAAACTCCTTTGACCTTGGCCGACAAACACAAGCGTTTCCATTTAACATGATTTTGTTTATTTTCGTTTCATCCGAAAAAAAAAAACCATTTTTCCATTCGTTATCTTTTTGGGAAATGCCAAGCGAGCTTTTCTATGTCGCTTAGTCAGTAACTTCCTAGCTAGTTATAAGGCTCTTTTCAATGGAGAAAATTCAAATAATTTGGATGGCATTGTCACAGTGATGCCAGATGAATTTCTTAGACTCCCCCAAATAAACAAAATCCCCCCATATTTGTACTAAAACAAAAAAAAACAAGCCATACCTGTTTTTAGAGTACTGTTAAGAAAAATAATAACCCTTAGGTTATTAGGAAATACACTATATGTATTTACTTTTAATTTTCATAATCAAACAAACTTCACAAGCCCAGCTTTTCATAACTTAAATGCATACCATACAAAGAATGAAAGTATATGTATCCCTTTCCCTACTAGAAACCTAGATGCCAATATTCGTCGAATTATACAATACATGCACATTAAAAATTCTTCCTTGGATAGTTGCTATTGAGAATATTTTTTATATGTATGATTAGCTTGAACCAAATCACTTGGTCAATGGTCGGTTGCACAGGGAGGATTCAAGAGAACAAAAATGGTGCACAAGCGATTTAATGGGTACAATGTTAGAGATGAAATCCTTATTTGAAAACTGCACAATAAACCACGATCATACCTCCTGTAAATAAAGTCCATCTGTGGAAGGTGATTGTATGTAATGTTAATCTTTCAAAATTAATGAGACGAACAAAGAAATTTGAGGATTGAGCTGCGTAGTAGAATGACCAAGTGAATTGGTTCAAACTATATATGTATCACTTCCTTGCAAAAGTGTTTCGACGTGTCTACAATTCCGTATTTTAATTTAATTTTGTTGTAAAAAACTCAAATTTGTTTAAAAACATTTTTTTCATGTTTTTGTGCGTTGGTAATTTTGTTTCTTTATCCTGCATATAGTTCAAATAGCCTACAGGAAGTACCCTAGCATTAATCTGCTTCGAATCATCGACAGTGGGTTCATACTGCCAGGAGCGGCGGAGCCGTCCGGAAGGAGTACAACGCGGCCGTTTTGGCCCCGTTTGCACCAAGCGGAACCATACACCTACCTACATATATTTGGCGTGATATTGATCTGATTTACTTATATAATTTGTTTTTTTTTTCTTTATTGCTTCATATTTTTATTATATTTGTTCATATTCATTGGTGATTGAATACCTGAATTTTTGGGCAAAAGTGTTGAGAAACAGCTTGAGAAAGGCTACCTTTTTTTTCGTTTGATAATCACGCTGGTCTACCGCGAGTTAGGTTCCCCCAAACAGCACGTAGACGTCCGCGAGATTTCGCCCGTCATTAGTTACCCACATAGAGCTCTCTGTAGGTAGAAAAAAAAGGCGGTATAAGAATCCCTTTGTAAAAAGGAAGTGGGATTCATCGAAGTGCCGGTTGGAAACGGGAACTTAAGCCCCGGTTCGGCAGTGAAGAGGCCGCTGTTGGCCGTTATAAATTAAATCAATTTAGACACTTTTCTCCAATTTCCCTTTAACAGTTCAATCATTAACGGTGTCTTAAATACTTCAGTTATATATACATGTACTAAGATAAATTAAAACATTCTGAGTGTGTTGTTGACTCAACAGATTAAATTTTCCAACGGTAATGTGATTTTCAAATGGTTGATGGTTTTATGTCTTATCATTTTTAATGTTAGTTGTAAGTTTTTTTGATATTAAATAAAGGCTGTGAATCACGCCAGGTTGATGAAACGAAACAATATCTTTCTTGTCGATTGAGCTTTTCAGGAATTTCAATGGCCTGGTAATTTAATTTTCAGGGGGTGCGGTAAGGTTGGCTGAGGCCTTCCGGTAAATGAGTAGGATTCTTCCGCCGTTCTAAGTCTTTGGCATTTTCAGGTCAGGGGAATTCGAAGAAAAGGGCCGTACGAATTCCAGGTTGGGTGGGACTAGGCCCAACTGCAACAACAGCCGCAGTGATTTCCCAAAGTGTGTCGTGGTTTTGTGGTGGCTAATTAGATTTAGTTTTTGGCATGTTTTATGTTTTTTTTTTTGAAATAGGTGAGGTCTAGCTGCGGGGGCAAGATCCCCCCCTACATCCGACGAGCTGAGCTGAGCATCGCAAGCATGCCATCGCCTTCGTAGCAGACATTCTTTCCCTACCCTAACCCCTCTCATCAAAACCTATTGTCCGACCCAATTCTACCTCCTACCGATCCTAACCTATCCAAATATCCCTTTCTTTTCCCATATCATAATCCCGTCCACTCCTTTTACCTCATTTCAAATTTGAAATATTAAAAGCTTTTCATAAAGAATTATTTCATTTTGTTTCCCACCGTAAATCAACCCATTACTTATAAAAATAATCTGGAAACACTGCTCATGCATCAACTAAATTTAATGCCTGACTCTCACTCCTACTTGAATTGATTGCCCTCACCACTTACTCACGAAACCTTAGTACTTACTTTTTCGGTTTCCTTAACATCGCGCAATCTATATTGTCATTTTGAACCAATCTCTAGAATGCTTAGCCCTGCCAACAATGCGCAAAACTTTCTTGACTTCGACTCTAGTGTATCATTTCAAAAAATATAATTTTGATTTTCCTATCTAGTTTAATTATTAAGTAATTTTTATAGTTTTAGTTTTAGTTATTTCTTTAAAAAAATGTTTAAGCGAAATAATTCAATTAAATTATGCATATATGTATATTAACATATTAACTTGACTTGGAACAATTTTAAAGGTAATATGGTGTAGCTAATGTCTATTCAGAAAAGCAAGGATATCCATTGTATATGAGAATTTGAGTGATTTTCTTCTCATTTGCGGAGTGGTATTCCCGATCACATAACGTAAAGACTTTGTTGACCAGATTTGATGTTATGTTTTTGTGGAGTGCTATTCCCGGTCACATAACGTAAAGATTCTGTTGACCAGATTCGATGTTATGTTTTTGAGAATACTGATTTGCTTGACCCAAAGTAAACAAAGTCTTCCCGATTGGTGGTGTGCAATAAGGTAGAAGCCAATAAGGTCGAATCGGTTTTATTTCTCAAGAAAATGGAAATAGAGGCTTGTTTTTTTTTTAGTTGAATCTATTTCCTACAAAAATTGTAATAATGTCGATCAGCATTTGGCCTTTATTTCGTTCAATGTTATTTATATTTGAAAAAAGACACTTCTACATTATTACCAATGGAATTCATATTTAAAATTCATCTACGAAAAACTACTCGGTTTTATTTCCATATATTTCTATATTATTACCATGTTTACGGGAAAAGTCAATTAACGATACCTTTCATATATAGGCTTTTTAATTTTTCGCTTTCTTGGTGACGGTAAACTGGATTTCTTTCAAATTTTATATCTGAGAAGATCAAAGTAGGCAAACTAATTCTGCATATCAAAATTTTGAATGACTTTTTAATTTTTAAAACTTTTTTTTTTCAAAAATCAATATTTTTAAAACTAATCAAAAAAATAATTTTAAATTTTATAATCACATGTATATTAATACACTCTAAAAAAGTGCTTACTATAATTTCAAAAAAAATTGTTTCCAAACACTAAAAATAAAAACAGGATTTCATCAAAATCCGTCCTACAATTTTCGAGATACTTTTTTATAAATTGTTCATTGATACTTGGTTTTCTTCGTTTTTTTTTGAAAAACCGATTAAAGTGATGGTTTTGGCCGTTTTAATAAGTTTAAAAAACGATTTTTCCCACTTATAAACCATTCACTTTCAGTATATACATATGTAATAATGTGTGTACATATTTACATTATTAATTTTAATGTTTTTATTTAATTTTAATTTAATTTTTTTAAATTTAACTATATGCCTGTAAGACCTAAGGTCTTTTAAATGCAACCTGTTTGGCACAGTGGATTTGAGAACCAGGTATTGACTGTCTCATTTTAACCCATGGGCAGCATCCAATTAGAATTGGAGGTATAGAAAAGAATGCGCCTAGCGTGGGGATCGAAGCCACACGTCTAAGTTAGCAATTAAGCACTTTATCCACTGCGCCATTACCCTCCTAATTTACATAAGTAAAATCCATTTAATATACATTAGTAGGTAGGTACCTATGTTTCTATTCTGAATCAACAGTTCATTATAAATATTTACTAAGAATCAAGGTAATCTTACCTATATCGGCTTTAAATTAGCATAGGATAACTATAGGCTAGCTACCTACCAATAAATACCAATTCAGTGAGTAACACTAAAGTTGTGAGCCATAAGAGCAAGTTTGTACGATCCAAATGGTTTGGATGGTTTAAATCGCACTATATGTACATACCGTATAAATAACTGAAAATATTTTTCATATACTGTTGTGTACTTTCTGCAATCCGAACCCTACATGCAACATGATTTGCGGATATTAGTTAAGACCTATTGATTCTAAAACGAGCGTCTTTGATATTTATGTTTTTGCAACTTTTAAAAGTTGCAGAGCAAAAGTACTTTAAAAGCTACCAACTCGTATGTATAAAGAGATCAGCCTTAGCTCAGTTTTAACTAAAAAAATTCTCTGAGAGCGTATTTGTAGGGTTAAGGTATTTGCTTAGTGCATTTGGCATTTCCATTGAACCATAACCAACCCCAAGGAAATTGTTTTTACTTGAGGTTAGGGATTGCGAATTGAAATGGGCTGAATGGGTGTGCTTTTTAATAAAAAAGAGGATTGAAAGTGTGTATGAGATTTATGCATAAGTAATCAGATTTTTTGTTTGCAAACGATTTGTACATATAGGAAAAAAGGGTAAATTATTTAAGTGTGTATAAATGAGATTTCAAGCGTACTTGCAAATGTTGTTTCAATATACTTCTTAAGATTTTAGATTAATAAAAACGATAATAGTCATGATTTAGGTACATAAAAGCTCATAAAATCCTATATACATTTAATACAAGCTGGGTCAAAAGTGACTTCCTAATTTAAAGTGATAGTTACTTTTATAAATTTTATTTCTAATTAAAAATTTATTTTAGAATCAGAATTTATGGAGATTTTTTGGGCTAAGTATGGAATATAATGACTTCAAATAAACATTAGCTTCACACTCACAGAGACGGGCTCTTTCTAGAGCTTTTTCCAACACACCAGCAGTAGTACATCTGGGTTCAGCGCCTTTATTTCAGCATGAATGTTCTCCTTCAGCTGCGGGATAGTGGTGGGCTTATTTAAGTACACTTTACTTTTAAAATAACACCACACAAAAAAGTCTTGTGCAGTCAAATTCATAGAACTTGGGAGCCAGTTAAATCCTGAATTTTTGGAAATTAATTTGGCCGCCCTTAGTCGGCCGTTGTGGCGCAAGCCGTGTGCGCAGTAGCTGAAACCACATCTCAGGAGTATAATAAGTTGCTGGCCTCAAAATTTGTCAATCATAGCCCCATAGCTTTCACCATTTATGGTTACAGTATTGGTGGCCCAATATTTTGTTTCTGAAGTTAAACCACACCAGACAGTATACTTAAGTGAATGCAAATCCCGGGGATGGATTAACCTTGGGTTCTCGGTACCCCATATACTCTAATTTTGTTTATTAATAAATCCTTTTATGTTTTAATGAGCTTCATCAATCATTATGAAATGACGAATAAAATCATGTTGCTGCCTTGCCATTTCTGGTAAACAATACGTTCTTGACGATCTCCTGGCTTTAATTCTTACCCAAATTGGATTTTGTATCGAAATATCTGCTATTCGGTTCTTAGAACGCAATTAACTGCGGGACACTCCGAGTTGATCAGAGCGCTTTCGTGTCGATGTTTCTGGACTCTCCACAACACTTACAAGAATGCATTCCTCATTCGCTTCAGTTCGAGGTGTTCCAGCTCAAGG
Organism: Philhelius pedissequus; assembly: GCA_910595825.1. NCBI lineage: Eukaryota > Metazoa > Arthropoda > Insecta > Diptera > Syrphidae > Philhelius > Philhelius pedissequus. The sequence continues at coordinate 122,450,413 of OU343162.1, forward strand.
AAGATCAACTAAAGTTCTTTGTTGATAAAATCCTGCCACCAGTCCCGTTATCCTGTGCGCAGAGGGTGGCGCATTAAAATAACGTCGATAAACTTTTTGTGTAAAAATATTCGAGTTTTTTTTATTTAATAAAATTCAATTAGTTTGGCTTAGTTCAGTTTAGTAAATCTCCCAAGATTGTTTTATAAGTGCCATAAAAAATAAAAGAAAAAATTTAAAAACAATACATAGTTATGTTTTTTTTCCAAATTAGGAAGAAACATGACGCACCCTGTATAAATCCGCCAAACAAAAGTTTTTATTTGAAAATTTAAATATTTAGAATTACGAGCAGTGTTTGAAAATTATTATAAAAATTTTTATAAATGTTATTTAATTTTTAGTATCGTTTCAACCATGTTTTATACTCATCATCAGTAAAACTACAATATTTTAGTGAAGAATTTGAGAAACACACTTCTTTTAATCTTATTTATTATTTTAAGTTTAAAAAATTTGAACCTCCAAATATTATATCTGACTGCAGAATAATAATGAAACCTTGATTGATTATTAACTCGAATTTGAACATTTTATTTAAAACTATGACTTATTTTATCAGTTGAAAGCATATGTTTAATGTGTTTTTATAATTACAGAAATATTAGATCGATTGATTAAATTATAACCTTCCGCTTTTTAATTAAAGTGCGCAACTACTGATGTCACAAGCATCCAAGAATTCTTTTCGCGACTTACTAATTTTCATAGCGTATGATGCGTGCATTTAAGATGCTTAACTTCGTTTGCATGATATATCTGCGAAATCCGTGAAAAGAGACCATCCTGAACTTTTCCCTAAAATTATCGTTCAAATGAAATTTTTTTTTAAGATTCTTAACCATCAAAAGCGTATTGTTCCGGCATTTCGGAACATCCACAAAGAATTCAAAAACTCCGTGGGAACGTTTTTATCATTCACTTAGACCACGGAATTGTCGGAATTCAAATCACCGGCGAATGACGAAATTCAAATTCAAATCGAAACATCAGTTGGTCTTACTCATTTAAACTCAGTTAAACTGATTTTCCACTATAAAACATTTAAACATAATTCATAGAAATAACAAATAACAATGAACTTTGGAAGCATTGAAAATTAGAAAAAAAAAGTGACGGCTTTCCAAATGGAAATGTTGAATAATATTGATCTATAGTGTCCTTTCATTGGCCAATACGAATCCATCAAGCTCAAAATTGTAAAAATTGAACGATTTATGAATGCATTTAGGCGGCAGTATCTTACATACAGAAAATTGATTAAATATAAAGTATATACGTCAACCATAAAAAGAGCTTCACCAAGCTTAATTTTTTTCTCAATGCCAGCTTCGAGATAGATCGCACATAGTTTGTGATTGTAGCGTCTCCGGATTCGTCCTTCCTCACATAACAGACCAACAATTCTTCGCAAGACATTTCTTTCGAACGCTGCTAAGACGTCACCTTTACTAAGCACCCAAGTCATATGTGAGTAATGGTCTAGTAGGGCCATTATTTTATACAAGAGAAGCCTTGAATATATGGTTAGATTTCTGAATTTAAGGCGCTTTGGGAGACTGTTTTAGGCTTTGGTGCAATGGAGCCCGCGGATGTCTTCTTCCATATTGATTTATACCACCCAATGTATTTGAAGTATTACACTACAACAAATAAATAAAAACGTAACGAAATGTCGTGCCATTGCGGTAGTCTCTAAAACGAACTTCGTAATCAAACCATTAATACTTCATTAATAATTACCTTGTTTCGACGTTTTCACTTCCATTCGGGACTTATGTGTTATATGTGATAACCAACTTAATCTTTGTGCTCATTATGGAAATAATACCGATTGAGCTAATTCTAAAATAAAAAAAAAGATCAGAAAGCCCAATAAAATTCATCATATATAATTTCAATATAACTGATCAATTCTTAATAATTGCTAATTCTTCTGTAGAGTTCATCAAAGATTGTCCAAAAAATTTGAAAATCCCTATGTTACTGAATCTATTTACGCCACCTTTGTACCAGCTATAGCCATCAGGAAAACGCACCAGAAAAGGTTGAAAAAGTATGAAAGTGAATATTTTTCCCTGATGGTCGTTTATAGTAAATAGGAAAATTATATCAGTTGTCAAGCCTCACTATCAGTCTGCCATCAAGTTTTCCTGATTGAAACACACACAAAAAAGTATTTCGTCCACAATTTTGTCAGCTAAACGAGAAGAACTGGAACCCAAATCCTTGGAATGATTTGTTCTACTTTGGCATCAACTGGCATGAAAAATGAATTTTTATCAAGAAAATAATTAATACATTTTTACAAAAATTAATGTGTTTTATTGCAAATATTTATATTTTTTCCTTAGAACTGTTTTCCTGGTTGCTATAACTGACTCCTAATACCTCTGCTTGGATATGCCTTTGTTGTGCGCTCACCTTACCATCATATTCACGGTAATCGTATTGAAGCCATTCAATGAAAGTTCATTAGCTTTAACTTGTGTAGCATTTGACCTTAATTAACCGTCGTTATAATGCTGATATTCTTTTTGTACACCAGCTTTTGACTGGTGGTATCGATAATTTAAATCTTCTTGTCAAATAAAACCTGAATACTAATATTAGTCGTCCGAGATCCACTCGTCAATATCGTCTTTCACCGTACTGAATATCGAGAAAATGAACCTATTACAAGAATGCTTCGAAAAATTAAATAATTCCATCATTTTTGATCTTAACCGTATCAAACATGCTCTACAATCAGGATCTTATCCTCATTTTTTAAAACACTCTTAGAGCCGATTTTTCAATCTCCAGATAAACATCCAGTAAGTTGCCAGAGGAATAAACTTACTTGACTGTTAAACAACCGGATGGATAACTATCGAATTTTTCAATCAATAAAAAACAATCTATAGAATAATTTAATTTAAACTTTTACTTCGAGTATCGAACATTTCGTAGAAATTAATTTTTTTAACGTTTATTTCAAAGCAATCGTTTTTCAAAGTGCTTTTGACATCGAAAATAGCTATTTATTTTATTCCTCCGATAACTCCTTATTCCGTTCTAAAATGGAGCAGATAACTTTATTCCTAGATTAAGTTGTATCTGACTGTTGAAAACCTGATTTTTGCTCTATCTGGAGAATATGAACTAACTGAATGCTTAACTGACTATTGAAAAATTGACCCTTATTCATTTAATTTTGTTTACCTAGTTCCAAGATCCAATTGAAATTTAGATTTAAAATAGTTATAGTTTCAAAAAAAAAAAAAAATGAACAATTGTGAACATTCATGCTCCGCTATCCTGATCAATAGACCAACTGTTCTTCAAGGAAAACAAAATAAAAAAGCAGTGTACATTTTTATGTCACATTGTGTTTTTAGTGTTACTTTCTAAACGTTTACCTCAATATATTGTCGTACTAAGCTTGTGTTCTACACATATATTCTTCGAGTTCTGATTGATTTCGAAATATATATGTATTGATTTATTCAAGTACCTAAACACCTATTTCAATTATGGATGATACAATTCAATTTAAAAAGAAAAAAATCGATTACTCTCCTTAAATTGCCACATTGACCCATCATTAGTCTATCAATACCATTCCGCTCCAAATGATTCATCATGGCAAAGCACACTAAAATAATATTCTCACAATTATCAGTCCGTTCGAACTATTCTAATTCCAAGTACCCAGTACCCAGCACATAATTCATCCCCTATTCTTCAACATACACCAAATTCGTTCGTTTTCAACAATATGCCAAATGGCAATATTCGCCCTTGATGTCAATGAAATAGTTATTTGCACCGGTATTAGACGAAACTACATCAAAGCAGCTGCAATAGCCATTTAATGCATAAAACAGGTAGATACTTTTCATATAGATACAAACTATACAAACGTATTCACAAACAAAAAAAAAAAAAAAAAATTCCCTGTGCACTTTTACACGTTCGAGGCAGAAGCTTTATTATTGTTAGCAACTACATGTACTCGTATCTATCTAAATATATACTAGCTCAAGCTTTGTCAATATTCAGTGCTATCCAACAGTATAGTAGACCACTACAATTTATCAGCAAACAACTTCTAATAGTATCTATTCTCATATCCAATGTGCACTTGATGCGGTCACTGACACAACAGCCTTGCACCGACTAAACAATGTTGGCATGTCTAATGTCGAATGCTAAGTATTATTATAGATACTTTTTTCTATGGTTATTTGCAGCAGATACAATGCACACATTCGATATGTTAAATAAATCATAACCGAGACGCGCAATATGCAAACAAAACGTGTTTTTTTTTTTTTTTTTTCTATATAACCTTACATTATAGAAGTTTGTACCAATTGATTTGATAAGTAAAATCATTTTGTTCTTGGTATTTTGACTCATGTATTAAATATGCTATGAAATAATAAAATGAAATAGATATCTACTTGATTAAAAATTAATTTTAGTTATATGTAGGTTTTAAATATATGTTAGCTTGACTAACTTTAAATATTTTATCGTAGGGAAAAAGACCATCTTTTTTAAGAAGAACTATCCAACATGTTTATTACTTTCTTTGAACACAACGTACATACATTTTGTACGTATAAATACAATTATTCACTTTGAAAACAATTCTTTACGTTTTACTTTAACATATTGGATAATACAATACAATACATCAATATTGCTGGTAAGTTTTTCTTCAAAACGTTAGTGTTTTACACAAGAGAAAATATGTGGGTACATATGTATGTAAATCAGCTGCGCTCCATTGTTGGCATTTTGCATTGCCCACAATTTCGTTCTCGAAAAGTTCCCGACAGAGTTCATATTTTGGGAAATATTGAACAAATTGCGTTTTCTAAAACGACGGTTTTCAAACTCTTGCATGCATCTCTATTCTAAGGTCAACAAAAATATTGTTTCACTGTTTTATAAGAATAGTTAAGAGTTTTAAGTGGATTTGATAGTTAGTCATTCCTGCTAAGAATCTTATGCTTATGTTGTGATCGAACATAAGAGCAAGTGCCATCGACCGAGTCGTGCCTTTTACGTTTATACGTACGATATATGTACGTATGTATGCAGATACTATAGATAGAGCAAGTTAGGCATCTGAACAAAATTGGACTCGAGATCTTAATCGAACTTGAAATTCAGATGATGGAGAATATCAAACATTTTATTAGGAGGGCTTTAGAATTGCATTCCAAAAATTTCAAAAAACAGTTCTTTTATTTTTCGGAAAATTCAATATTTTGAAAACAAGTGAACGATTTTTTTTTTTAATTTTGTTTTTAGGTTTATATTATTAAATATTTAAAATTGTCATACCAATTTTTGATAGAAAAAAATATAGATTTTTTTATATAAAAAATTAAGTAAAAAACGACTTTAAAAATATATTGAGAGGTTTCTATTAAGAATTTTTGAATACAACGTGATCGAACAGAAGAACAAGTACATAGGTGCGATTCAGTCATGCGTTTTAAAGGTGCCAATAAGTACCGTTATTTTTTTGGGCCTAAAAAACGATGTAAAAATCTAATTTAAATACCAAGTTTAAGGAAAATCGGTTCATCTGTTTAGGCTGTAGATCAAACCACAGACTGACAGACTGACGGAATGGCAAACCCCAATTTTTTTCGCATTCTCTTACGAAATCAATCCCACAGATTACATGAAATCGAGGGAAAAGAAAGGTCTCAATGAATATTCCATTTTGGTCCAGGAAAATTAGATAAAAATATGATGGTACTTCGAAAAAAATCCGACAAATATATATAAATTAAATTCATTCGTTTAAGCAACCAGACTTAATATAGCTCCCATTTTGACGAACAATTAAAATTTGGTACGCTATAACTAGAACGAATTGACATACAGAAGTTGTTAATATATCATTTTGTAGATAATTCAACTGTCTAAAATTGTTCTTAGAACATTTTGATAAAAAAAAAGATTTTGGGAGTTATTGAACAAAATAAAATAAATTATTATTTTTAAGATGGCAGCATTTTCCTTCCGGTTCCACACTTAAAACTTAATTTTTTCAATAGACCACGTTTTTCCAAACATAAATAAAAACAAAAAATTCCCACTCAAAAACATAAATTTATTACATTTTTTTTTTTTTGAAAAAATGTACTACACCCCAATGTTTTCAACCGTTTTTCTCCAAATCTATCAATTTAATGATAAGAAGTATCCGAATCTTTTTTGTGTAGAATGACATGATCTTAAATGTGTACTAACAACTTAAAAAAAACTATGGCTTTCGAATAATTAAAAAAAAAAAACTAAATTGTACCCCCTTCCCCTCTAATTTGTTTTGGTCCGCTCCAAATTTAGGGTACTTTTAGAAAATGCTAAGGACATACAAATTAAGCTCTCCAACAAAATTCAGCTTTGTCGGAATTTTTTCGAAGTGAATATATTATTATCCCGGATTATAAGTATCGCCCAAATTTCTTGTTGCAGAACACAAAAAAGTGTGCCCTTTAATTCCGTCTGTTTGTCTGTTTAGAGATCGATCTACAGCCTAAATGGCTAGACGATTTTCTTCAAACTTGGTACTTAAGTAGGTAATCAAAAAGATTTTTTAATCGGTTTTTTAGCTTAAAAAATAACGGTACTTGCCATCCATTTTTTTTTTACTATTTTTTTAAAACGGCTTTTTACGATTTTTATAAAAAAAAGTGTGTGTACTACTTTAGGTATAGCCTACATTTTGTGTCAAATATTTTTTTATATTTTTTTTTTGTTATTTTGAATACCAATATTGAAACATATTTTTTTGGATTCAATTTTTTTTAGATTCTTAATCGAAATTGTTTGCATACGATGTTATCGAACATAAGAGCAAGTACGTGCGCTCCAGCTACGGAATCAGAATTTCGTTAAATTTACTCGACAAGTGTATTAAAAAACAAAACTAGTTTTGTGCCAAATCAATTTTTAATGCGAGTTTTACGAATTGTGATTGCAAAAGTGAATTCTTAAAAGAAGTGTTTAACAATTTGTTTTTTTTTGCAAGCCTATTAGATTAAAGCGAGTTACTTCTTTTTCAAAATTGTACTCACGTGTTCCATATGGGATGTGATATATTTGTGTGCTAAACGGTACATTATTCATAATACACTAAGAGTCGATTTTTCAATCTTCAGATAAAGAGGCAGTTAGTTTTGCCACAGGAATAAACTTACTTGACTTTTAAACAACCGGATAACAACATTGAATTTTTCATCAAGAAAAAGCAATCTATAGAATAATTTAATTTGTTCGTCACATTTATTTCGATTATCGAACTTTTCATACAAATTAATTTTTCTTAACGTTTATTTCAAAGCAATAATTTTTCAAAGTGTTTTTCACATCGAAAATATCTACTTATTTTATTCCTCAGTTAAATATTTTTCCGTTCTAAAATGAGCAAGTAAATTTGTTTATAGACTAAGTTGTATCTGACTGTTGAAAAACTGATTTCTGCTCTATCTGGAGAATAACTCTAACTGACTGCTTAACTGAGTATTGAAAAATTGGCCTTAATATTAAATTCTTTAGACAGAAATTTGCGTTGTCATACAATATTTCCTCATAAATTCATTTCTCAAAAACACCCTACCAACAGTTTGGTATTCGAATCGGTCATTATATTCGAACAACTAGTGATTCACAATATACGTATTTATATATCAATAAACTAATTTCGTGAGGCAAACGTCTACACAAACAACTAAGTGTGTCCTAATTTCAATATTAGACATAATATTAAGTTTTCATATTTCTCTCATATTTACCTCGCTGAAACTTTAAATAATAACCCTATACTCGTTCAGGGTATCGAAGGCAAATTGCACCACTATCGCAGCAAGGTCATATAAAATACAATGCTCTGCTGACACATATGTGTATAGTTAATGTGTGCAGTACGTGCATTTGCCTCCTCGAACTTAAGTTTGAAATTTTCGTCGGTGTATACGAGTACTATGGAAATATTATTTATTTCTTTAAATTTAATATATTTGTTCTTTTACACCGTTTTGCCCATTAGCTGATATGGTAGTAGGTCAAACATATATTTTGCAATCACGTTGATTTCTCACATGGTATTACGTTTTCAAAAAAAATTGGGTAGGTCATTAACAGAAATTTGTATGTCGTAATGATTAATGCCTCAACGGATATTTTTAGTTCATTTCATATTCTTTTTGAAATTATTTGTTTTTTTTTTATTTTTCGAAAAATATGAACACGCAGTAATTGAGTCATTGTCAATCGAAACCTCGAATTGTGGGTCAAAAGAAAAAAAATATTCGAAAACAAAATCCAAATGAACTTAATTAAAAACCAGGTCAAAGAACAATGCTGAACATATTTCCTCGCTGCAATTAGTTTCGCTGATGCATTTTAAATTCAGAAAATAAACATCAATTAACACCCAAGTAAAGGGTGAGATGAAAAAATATATAACAATAACAAATATTACATAACTGTATCCAAGACATTTGGGTATTTTTATTATCAACTTTTCACGGGGATACAATGCATTTGATTTTGATTTTATAGACATTATGCATTTATGCGAATTATTATTAGAGACAAATATGCTTACGAAAAAGCTTATATTGGCTTATCTGTTGAATTCGAATTCAAAGTAAGACAAATTGAAGTTCAAAAGTGATACTGAAGAATTTTTTTCAAGGAACTATCAGGTAGTAGTTTCAATCTAGATGGCACCGCCAAAGGTAAGGCCAACTAGATCAAATTTAAGCAAAAATAAAATGCACGACTAGATCTCACGTACTTGCTCTTATGTTCGATAAAATCGAATACAAAAGATTCTTAATAGGTACGGCTAAATATATTTTCAAATTCGTTTTTTACTTAATTTTTTATGTGAATCGGTTATTGTTAAAAAAAATATAAGCAACATTTTTATTTGTTTCCAGGAGATACAAAAAACATTATGCAACATTTCTTTAATTTTCTTTAAAAAAAAAATTGGGATGGCAATCTTAAAAATATGATAATGTTTACTTAAACACAGAAGTTCAAAACAAATTACCTACCTATCCGTTTTCGAAATATTGAATTTTCATAAATCCAAAAAAATAGGTGTTTGCATAGTAGTATTCTTTACAATTCGAAAAACCTCCTATATACAAATTTTAATCGAAACCCGAGAGCCGTTTATGAGAAAGTAGAACATAAAAAAAATGCGTGTATGGCAGGTACCGTGAATAACAAAATATGTGACCATAATGTAGACTCTACTAAAAGGTGTACACACACTAATTTTTATCAAAATCGTTAGAGCAGTTTTCGAGATAATTAAGAGGGTAAAAAAAAATGTATGGCAAGTAGCGTTCTTTTTGGGGCTAAAAAAATGATTCAAAAATTTATATAAGACGATCACCTAAAACGCTTATATACCAAGTTTGAAGAAAATCGCTTCAGCCGTTTAGGCTGTAGATCGTTTTACAGACAGATAGAAAGGCAGATAGACTTTTTTGGTATTCACCGTCATCGTAATGTCAAGTTTGATTAAAATCCCGAGTTGGATTTTTTTTCCAAATGCAAAACTTGCTTTATAGTAAGTATGATTTCTTATCGGTCGGGTCGTTATGGATGCTTCCACATTGGCGCCTGTTGGTTAAGAATACAGGCATATGTCGAAATATTAGTTTTATTAGCAAGTCGAACAGAATACCCTAAAAATAAATACTAGTGTCCCCCAGGATTCCGTCATGTCCGACTCTGTTCTTAATCTGCATTAATTATATACTCTATTTTCGTTTAGAGCAGAGCTCTGAGCAGAGTTCGAGCGTATAGATTATGCTCTGAACTTGTTCCGAACAGACCAAGCTCTGAACACTCAGATTTGTTCTTTTTTAAACACACTTGAACCACACAAACCAGAATATATTTTCATTTTAATCATGAAAAGCAATATAACTACCCTTATTTTGTACACAGATACACACCAGATACAGAAATCAACATGCTTTTTTGATTGTATCTAATTATTTTGTTCTTCACATTGTCCTTCTTGACAAACATGACATTTCGTGTGCTCAGCAATTTACGCAAACTGCTCAGAGAATTTTGTCCGTGCACATTGAGGGCGGTCTGAACATGTTCAGAACGAAACGAAAAAATGAAAAAGAAACAGAAACAAATTGTTTGACAACTCAGATTCTGCTCTGAACTAAAAAAGAAAAACGCCTCATGTATAGGATTTACGCACTGTTAGTATTTCTCCTATTGAGGAAGAAGAACAACTGTCTATTTTTGGTATACACAAAACAAATAATCTCATATAATTTGTAAAGAAAAAAAAGCTTTATCTTCGCAAGATCGTCCATCTAGTTGTAATGCACAAAACTTGAGTATACTAAATCCCCTGTATAGATGTGTGGTCCCAAAACATACTTGATATTTTTGGACTCTAGAATTGAGCTGTTACAATTTTATGTGATACATAAATAATGGAATAAAACCGTGCATTCGTCTCCTGAAACTGTTACACCTTATGGGCCTCAACAGCTCACCCTTGAGACAATTTCGGGCGTAGCGTCAAATACAGATATTCTTTCTTTAGCCGCACGACGCGAATGTGGAATGCATTATCATGATCGGCTTTTCTCTCCCATTGTGATATCAAATAATTTCAAACTTGATTGTCCTCAATTTTTACTTTTGCATCCTTCCTTATTTTCCTAATACACGCACTAAGCTCAACATATTAATTGTAAACTTGCGCCTAAAGTGGGAGCTAAATATATAAAAAAAAATTATTAAAAAAAACACAAATACTTGAAATCGGTTTTCGAGCTAATTCTCGTTACAAACAAATTTATGGCAGGTGCCGCAAAAAAAAATATGTTAACACTGCATCTAGGGAATCAATTGAGAAGCTTAAGTTCCAAGCTTAAAGAAAATGAATTGAGGGGTTAAGCTGTATATCGACCTACAGACAGGCGGAATTGCGAGACCCACTTGTTTAAATCTCGAGCGCGATTTCTTTTCAAATACAAACTTGCATAATTATATCGCAAATCAAAAAAGAAAAAAACAAGTTATTTTTTAATGAAGTAAAACAAAGATAATAATAATAATAAAAAAAAAACAAGTATACACCACAGTATCTCAAAGTTAATTTTAAATAAATTAATGAAAATAAATATGAAAATGCTAAATGCATTTGATTTATATTTCTTTATAGAAAGGAAACAGAGTTTCATTTTATTAAATTATTTATTTATGTATGAACATTTATATAATTTAAAAAGAGCTGAGCACATAAGTAGTTTAATAATGCCCAATATGAGCAGGACCCTTTTTCACAGATCAAACAACACATGCAATGTATGATTTTCAAAATTCTGCTGCATTGCATATCTATTTCGTTTCGCAGCATTCTTGTATGATTTCCTATCATAGACTTATTTATGAACGACACTTTACCGGAGGTGTTGGAATGTGAAACAGATAGTTATACTCGTATGTGTTGTAAGATGTATTTTCAAAATGTTTGTTGTATGAAATGTAGGTATGTGTTGTAAAATTATGTTTTTTTTTATAATTCCGCATTTGCAAAATGTATTAAAATTATTATTTTATTTAACAGTAATGTACATAATAATGTACATAAATATAAATTGGAAAAGAAATTTTGTATGCGATCCTATTATATGGAGTGGTCATCATCCGAACTTCACAGCTGTTCCACACTTTCGCACTACTGCCTTTTCTTATTTTGATTCTCTGCCATCTCATCTTGTCACATTTTTAATAAACTTCCACATTAACAAACTTTGGAATGTTTTTAAAACGAGTAAAACTGGCTTTTTAATTTGAATTTTAAAGATTGAAAATTTAGAATTTTCATTACTGGCATTTTGATTTTATGTTCTTTTTTTAAATTATATTTTTCATAAGATTTCGCTTGTTGCATTTTCAATTTTCTTCTGTGCCAGAAACAGAATTCCCATTTGAATGCATTTTTCTAATATAAAATTAAGTTCTCTTCTTTTAACATCAAAATGTTTATGAATTAATTTTTGATAAAATATGTGTTCGTGGTTTATAAAGTTGTATAAATTCATTTGTATTCAATTATTAATAAAGGTATTTAAATTACAAAATGTCATTTTAATTTATCTATTAAATTTAAGCTATCTAATGAATTATATATCAATAATCTGAATTTAAGAGAAATAAAAAAAAAACATATAATATAATATGTATTGATATGTTGTACTCACCTATATAAATTACTTCTTCAAATATTTACAAATATTTTTTTCTTTATTTATAGGGGAAGATATTTTGTGGCTGCTACGGTAAGAAAAATATTTGTGTTTAGATATATTTATATAAATATTAAAATCATTATAAAACTACAGCCCAACCAGCTTACAATCACATCGTCGAAAACCATTTGTTTCTTAGATCAGGAAGACACAATTATAAGTTTCTTTATTAATTTTTTGTCGGATAAAGCAAATGATGAAAGTTTTTTTGTTTGTAATTTATTAACTCGACCAATTATTTTTATGATTTGATGTTCAAACGTTTTTTAAGGCCATTTTGGTAACTTTCTTCTGTATGCAAATAAAACAACTTTTCTGCATATTTTTACCCTACATGTTTCGCTGGATTTTATTTAAACCTAACAAATAAAATATGTTTATACATTTTACATATTTCTTTGTCACAATTGTTTTCCCACTCACATAAAATGTAAAAAAAAAACATTGATTTTTTTTTTTAAATTATTATTAATTTTACAATATAATTTACATATTTACTGTATAATACCAACCTTATTACAATAACTTTGCCAATCACCTTAACTTGGTGAATATACAGAGCTGAATTAACTGAATTGTAATCACTTTAAGATTTTCATCTTTGCTACCCTCATTTTGCCTTCCGCTTCCATTAGTAGTAGCTTAAATGTATTTCCCCGTTAATATTTATTCATTTTATTAAACTTTAAAATAAAATCATCAGGTTAGTTGAACGAAAAAAAAATCAAAGAATAAAAATTATTATTCGTTAATAAATATTTTGGTTTCAAATTAACGTGGTCGTTGATAGAAATTATTGCGTTTTCAGTGCAATTAAGTGTTTTTTCTAAATGGAACAGCAAAGCAATTAAAATGGTTTTTTAATTACGATTACGTTACCGTTTTAAATGTCTCAAAATTTGTGAATTTTGAGCTGACGTCATTAACCGGGCATTACTGTACTTAAAAAAAAAAAATGCAAATTTTAATAATTTTTTATTAAAAACATTTCTGAAAAGTTTGATGCAAATCGTAAGGCGCAATAATTGTTGAATAATAAGTTTACGCCCCCCTCACCAGCACTTTATGAAATTAATTTTTTTTGTAATTTTGCCTGTTTTCTTACTTGCGATTATAGGTACTAAATTTTTTTTCTGACAATCAAACATGATATTACTATCATAGAGAACACCAAAAAAGTGGGTCCCGCAATTCCGTCTGTCTGTCTGTCCGCCTGTGCGTGTGTGTCTGTCTGTCTGTATAACGAGCTACAGCCTAAACGGCTGAATCGATTTTGTTTAAGCTTGGTACTTAGGCTTTTTAGGTGATTGTTCCAATAATATTTTTAAATCCTTGATTTAGCCTCAAAAATAACGGTACTTGCCATACAAATTTTTCTACCATCCTTATTATCTCGAAAACGGCCCCAAGGATTTTGATAAAATTTGGAGTGTATACTACTTTGGGTAGGGTCTACATTTCCGCCAAAAAAGTTTTTAAAATATTTTGTTATTAACGGTATACAACCATTTTCGACTTTCTCATAAACGGCTCATCGTATTTCGATAAAAAAAAATTATACAGGAGTTTCTACCAATACTAAATAGTATTGCATTTAAAAATTTTCGAAAAATATTTTTTTGGATTTTTTAAATAAAATTATTTTTTTTTTTGAAAATTTTTCTGAAATTTTGTTTTTGTATTTAAATTATTAAATATTTGAAATGTTCATACCAATTTATTTTAGAAAAAGTTTAAGAATTTTAAAAATTAAGTGAAAAACTTTAAAAATATATTTAGCCGTTTTATTAAGAATCTTTAGCATATATTGCAATCGAACATAGGAGCAAGTACGTGCGAACCAGTCGTGCATTTTATTTTTATAATGTATATATACGCCGAGTTTGGGGGGGGGGGGTGGTGTAACAAAAATAAACAAACTCACTATCGCATTTGTAATATTAGTTAGGATAATCGATAACAAAGGAATTTCATTTGGAATAATTCTGATAGCTAACGGATTGGAAATAATTCTTAGTCGAAATCTTGAAGTAAATTAATGCCATTTTTAGATTTTTTTCTAATGATTTGAAATCACTGCTGCCGATAAATAATTAAAGCCAACTTCAAAAAGAATTTACACACATGTCAAAAACATTACTGATCGTTATTTATTTCGTGCATCAGAAACGTGCAGAAAATTGAATCTTCATAAATTTTTGCTTGTCATTTAAAAAAAAAAACACACACCACAAAATACCGAATTCCAATAAATTTGTTAAATTAAATGCTTGTAATTACAATTTTGAAGTTAGTATTTACTGTATGAACACAAATTAACAATTTCGCTTTTTATTCAAATGTATTTGATAGTCTAGACTAGATAGAGTATTTCACATGTTTTAATGTAATTATATTGGTCCATATTCTTTAAGTCTTTTCCACTGTGTGCATCAAATTGATCGATTGTTAAACTGCCCTGCAAGAAAATAATTTTTTTCTTGTTAAAAAGAAAGAGCTATCTAAGAAAAACCCGCTAAAACTACATTACATCTTATATGTTTATAAGTGGGATTTACTGTATATACATATAAGGTTAGTAGGTACAAAAAAATTAAGTTAAAACTTTACCATAAAAGACAAAATTTCGATTAGCCAATAGGCATTCACATAGGCATTTCATTGTGATCATGTGATGAATTAAATGCACTCGCTTTGGCTCAAATGCTTGACTAAACATTAAATGAAACAAAAGACCGATTTCGCTCAGTCTGCAACATACTCGTAATATAAAAGCAAAAATTTCAATCTTTGAGTGATGCAATCTCAAGACAGTGCAGTGCAGGTTATGAAGAAGCAGTCTGATGTAATGAGGAAGTCTGCTTTCAAAGATTTATCTACGAGTGATATTTTGAAGGCTATCAAGCGAATTTTGCAATATCTTAATGTTTTATCCTCATTTTGTAGAAAAATGGTAAATAAATAGATATTCATGCATATCCTATGAATGTGCATAATAATAAAATGCACGTCATTAATATCAGTGAATACTTTAAGCCTTTATGTTGACTGCCATGCCAACAAGTTCCCTAACAATCATACGACAACACAATTCTGTTTATACCTACCAACCAACTCGTATGCGCTAATAGTTTATCCACTAAAAAATCCTAACGTTGTCGACGTTGTTATTGTCGTTCGAGGCAGGCTTATGTACAAGACGTAGTTAGATATATAAACATTATCTGAGAAAAACAAAGCGAAATTTACTAGTACAATATTCGGTTTGCAATGTTGCTCGGTGCCGGATAAGCCTGTGTTGCGGCCTTACAATTTTAGTTTAAGGGCACCATGGTCTGGTCAGTGGGTCGGATTTAATGAAATAACTTAATTAGTTTTACTTGAGATTCCCGCAATTCCGTCTGTCTGCTTGTTGATTGCTTAGATTTTATTTAAATCATTTGTTCGGCCCTAAAAATAACGGCATGCAAATTTTTGTACCATAAAAGGTAAATCTTAATTATCTCAAAAATACTCTAAAGATTTTGATGAAGAAATTTCTGTGCACTATTATAGTTATAGCCTATATTTTCGATAAAAAAAATTACACAAAATGTTATTTACGGTATCTGTCATAGAACTTTCTTTATTTTCGACTTTCTAACGGCTCAATGGAGTTCAATCAAAATTTTGATATATGTCTCCTTTCAAACTGTAAATAATACTGCATAGCAACATTTTTGAAAGAAAATATTTTTTTTTTTAAAATTAAGTACACATTTCTAAAACGGGCAAACTAATTTTTTTGGAAATTTTGTTTTATATTGTTAAATATTCCAAATTGTCACAGCAATTGTAGACAAAAATTTAAGACATTTTTGTAACTATATGCAAAATCAAGTAAATAACGTTTAAAAAACTGTTTAACTGTTTCGACTAAGAATCTTGTGCTTAAGATTTCATTGAACATAAGATCCAGTCGTACATCTTATCGTATTCTTCCTTTGTTCTTTTTAATCTTAAAAGAAAGGAGCAATATTTAAAACAAAAAGCAAAAATGTGTGCCGTCTGATATATATAGGATGTTAATATGCTCAATATTATTGACCGAATTTCGAATTAAATAAAAATAAATTACGCCAGTCTGTTTTAAACAAAAAAATTGTAAAAAAATACATTTGAAGCTAAATAGTATATATAATAGTATAATATTCTGAAGTATTTTTATTTTTATATTAAAAATATTTAATAATAATAAATAGTAATAATTAATAATTTTTAACTATATGCCTGTAAGATCTAAGTTCTTTTAAATGCAACTTAAATTGTATTACAGAAGGAGTAGAAAGATAGGAAAGAATTTTTGTACTCACAGTGAATTTAAGAATTAGGTCTTTACTATCTTATTATAACCCACGGGCGGCATTCAATTAAAATTGGAGACACAAAAAAGAATTCTGCCGAGTGTAGGCCCACAATTCTAAGCTAGCAGTAAAGCACTATATCCACTGCGATTTACAAATAAATTCAAATTTCTTACTACTCACTGCTTTTCATAAATCGTATATATTATATTTGCTTGGTCAAAATACTTTCAAACGCAGTTTTTTTTTATAATTATTAATTTAAGTTACATATATAATTTAAAAAATACTAAGATACTTAGATTAATATAGCAAGTTTGTGCAACCTATTGGTGGCAGTCTAATATTGTAGTATTTAATATTTAAATAATTATATTATATTAATATTAGGAAATAGTATTTTTTTAATCAATGAATTGTAAATTTCTTTTAAATTAATAAAGTAATAGAAAATACTAATCACAGTATTTAAATTTTCCGCCGTGAATTATATCACTCGATAGATCCGGGTGATTACGATTATTTTTGTCTGCATCCTGTAAAAGCTATAGGAAAAATAAAATCGAATTCTAATAAATCTTCAAATTAATTGATCAAAAAGATGGTGTATTACCTAGGATGTAGGGATATGATGGGAAGTAAATATTAAAAAACGACAGTAACTTAGAATTTTTGATGTGGTTCAGAATTTTTTTTATATGGTTGGCGTGTCTGAGTGCAAGTAAATTATACGCAATTCAAGCTTAGCGAACCTTTTTTTTAACTGCGTTATCTGTTACTGTGTGGTGATCTTATTTTAGAACAACACACAAAATAAACTCATCCTAAGAAACAAGCATTTTAATGGCTAAATGTCCAAACAAAAATACCAAACATGACATTCGCTTTGGTAATTAAATAATCTACATTCAACACAAAACCTTGTCTTACTGAAGTTTCTTAAACTCTGCCACAGATTTAATTTGCCTAAATAACTTAAAATCATTGGCAGATGTTAATCTACTTGAGTTCAACACAAAATCAACAAAAGCAAATAGAGAGAGGAGCTAATTTTCTACCTTCTGGATCTGCTAAACGATTTAAAATTCAAAACGATTTCTTAAGCAATTGTATTATCTAGCTAAGGGGCCAGTAATAGCGATTAGGAAAACGCATCAGAAAAAGTTGAAACAGTATTAAAGTGGGACTCTTACCGCACGAATATCACCGATAGATCAGGGCCAATATATGAAAGATCGACAAATGATTTTTCTTTCCAAATACTAATGTTCACATTATGGGAAGTTTAAAGTTTTAATACTTTCCCATAGCTTTTAGACCATGAGTTCATAATGCTTAGTTCTTCTTAATCTTCGAACATTGTCCCGCGTACATTTAAGATAGTCTCGATTTCAGTGTTAATATGACTTTCCAGTTGTTGATAATGTGATACAGCGTATCTTTAAGCTACTTCTGTAACCATTTCTGTTTGAAGGACAAGACGTAAATCGCTATTTCTATGTACCAAGGCTCATTTACTATTCCACGGAGGACTTTGTTTTGCAGTTTTTGGATAAGCTCATCATTTGTTTTCCTTATATTGCTCCATAGTTAGATGCTATATGACCAAACTGGTTTTAACACTTGCTTGTATATAGCATTAATTTGTTCTGAATAGATAGGTCAGAGTTCTCTCCTGGTAACCAGTACATTTCTCTGTAGTTCAAGTTTAGTTGTTCTCTTTTTTTTTGATGTGCTCTTTCCATTTAATGCTAGTGTCTAATGTCATTCCAATGTATATGGCAGTATTGGCGTAAGACACAGCTCTACAGTTTATTGAAATTAGAACATTATTAAGTTTTATGTTTGTAAAGTTTATATGCGTTGATTTTGTTTCGTTTATTTTGATACGCCATTGTAGCGATCAATTATTAACTATGTCGATCACATTTTGAAATTTTTGAATAGTCTCTATTATAGATTTATCAGGCACCAATACTGCAGTATCATGAGTATGAACATTTATATTTTTTCCTGATAGTCGTTTATAGTAAACAGGAAAATTATGGCAGTTGACAAGCCTCTTTATCAGTCTGCCACCAAGTTTTCCTGATTTGAATACACACGAAAAATGTTTTCGTCACAATTCTGTCAGTGGAATGAGAGAAATAGAATTGAAATCATTTGTTCCATTTTGCTTGAAATGGCCAATGGCCATCAGTTGTCATAAAAAATAAATAAATATGTACATTTAACAAAAAAAAATTGTTAAGTCGCAAACATTTTGTGTAAAAATACTTAAAAAAAATACTATACCCGAGTTATTTGCCATCGATTAATGTAGTTAGTAATCTGCGTGAAAAAATCATAAATTATTCATCAAAACTGTTTTCCTGATTCTTATAATTGGCATTAAAGTAAAGCACTGAAGAGTAATACCAAAAATACAATAACTTGTACGCTTTAAAATACATGAAACTGAGCACGATTATAGAAGCTTTAGCCAAATCTGTTAAACTGGCATCAAATTAAAAGTGTTGCTCCATGTTGTAAGTAAAGGGAAAAGTGTCCAGATTTTACGTTGATACGATCCTCAGATATTCACTTCACATTGGCATCAAATTTACAAAGGCGTAACCAGGATTATATAATTTTCAATTTTACTTCCGCTTTAAAGCCTTTTAAGTTCAATAATTTGTTGCATGTTTTTAAATAAACAATATGGACATGAATTTTAAATGTAAGATTTAATTAAAGTAACGAAAACGTTCTAAAAAAAATAATTTATTCCGGTCGTTGGAGTCATTCATAATGTACGTAGTTACTTTCATAAGTATATATTTTTAATATTAAAAACTAAGTATATATACTGATAAGTAAGTTTCAATTAAATTGCATTTAGGCGCCTTAAGACTTTTGTGCTAGAATTAATCCGCCACCGTTTAAACTGGAAACAAAATACAACAGCACCAGAGCTACTACTGCTCTTAGTCTACACAGCTTTGCACATGAAAAACTGTGTCCGTGATAGTTTTGCAAAGTTCATTGCACCGACTTTTCTATTTCATAATTTGACTTTGATAGTCTCTCACTGCAGTGTATCTAAATAGTTGTGTCTACAATCTTAACATGCGTGTATGGGTGATAACTAATGCACAAACTTGTGAATGCTTGTAATACATACACATTTGTGCAACTGAAGTAAACAAATACAAGTATCACCTCTAGGCGCATTTGCAATAGATGTTTTTTTTTCTACAGATTTTAAAATGTGATTGTACTACACAATACTGCGATTGTATATGTAGGTCTTCTGGATATTACATTCATATATGTATGTAAATGCATAGCTCAATGAAGTTCGTTGTGTTATTTAATAATTTGTTTTTAATTTGAAAATGACAAAGGAGTAAATGTACAATAATTACGTTTCTGTTTATCAATTTAATTTTAGCAAAACTTCGTTGAAAAAATTAAAAAATATTTTCAGCGAAGAGAAAAATTCAACCCACTTCCTCGCCCACTTTTTTTATATTTTTTTGTTTTTTTTTTCGAAACGGTTCAAACGATTACAATAAAATGTTCGTACCTTGCCCTTATAATTGAGAAAATAAATTAAAAATTAGATTAAGAAAAAATTGCTAGCTGCCACGCCTACTTTTATTATTTCCTTGTACCTTTGAAAATGATACCATAGGAGATAAAATTTTGTGTGTAGATAAAACTTTAAATTTCTAGTGTCCAGGTAGGAATTGTTCAGGCTAAAAAAATAATCTCTGTACTCAACAGTACGTCTGAAGTTGGGCTCAAGGGTAAACTTATGAGCATTCCTAGAAGCGCGAGTATTACGGTTGGAGATTTTAAGGGGTGTAATGCAACTGACTTTTTCGCTAGAACATTGCTAATTAAAATATCGATAAAATAATGAGGGACATACATATTCCATTTCGAATGTGTTCTAGAGATGTAAATGTTTCCACTATTGGTCAATAGACAATCATTCTTAGAGCTCTATTCTGAATTATATCCAAAAGATTCAAATGGGTTTTGGTAGCTCCTGCCCAAATGTGAGAGTCTACTCGAGCTTTGGACAATTGAAGGCCTTATATTCCCTTTGGCTTTATCGGTTATAGAAGGGAACTGGTGGTGGTATTAGTTTTATTATTGACTTCAAAATTAGTTGTCATTATTGCAATAATTTGGCATCAGATCCTATTTTTACTTGAGATTATAGGTACTATAAGACAAGTTATGCATTCGCAAAAAAAAAATTCTATCGATCAAACATGACATTGCGATCATAGAGAAGCCTTAAAAGGTGATCGACAAAAAATGTCTGTCTGTATGTCAGTCTGTATGTATAGCGAGCTACAGCCTAAACGGCTTCAAATTTGGTATGTCTGATTCTTTTGGCATTAATCAGAGGGGAAATTGAAATTTTATTTTTAGGCATAAAAGTAACGGTACATGCCATATAACCGTTAAGAAAAATCTTATTTTTCTCGAAAACGGCTCCAACGATTTTGATAAAAAAATTTGATAATTTGTTTGTTGGTACTAGCTAGCATTTGATATAAACCAAGTTCACGGGAAAAGTCTATTAATGGTACCCTTCATATAATGTTTTTTTTTTTAATTTTTGGCTTTCTGGGTAACAGTACATTGGATTTGTGTCAAATTTTATATCTGAGATTTAGATAGCTAAACTAATTCTGCATATCTACATTTTGAATAACTTATTTATATAATTAAAATTAATTTTTGAATTTTTTTTTTGAAAAATCAATATTTTTAAAACTAATCAAAAAAAATAATTTTATATTCATATGTACATTACTAAACTCTAAAAATTGCATATAAAGATTAAGAAAAAAAAAAATAAAAAAAAAACTAAAAAAAAAAACAGAATTTCATCAAAATCCGTCCTACAATTTTCGAGATACTTTTTTCTATAATTTTCATTGATCTGTGGCATCTCTGTTTTTTCGAAAAACCGATTAAAGTGATGGTTAGTCAATTTGTATAAGTTTAAAAATGATTTTTACTTAGCTATACACCATTCACTTTAATTATATACATATGTATATATATACATTTTTATATACCTAGGTTCAATATATCTATGTAGGTAGATACATATTATCTCCACAATTCATTATATTAAGAATCAAGGTATTCTTACCTACATCGCATTTAAACCGGCATATCATAACTAGACTACCGACGTACTAACAGCGTCAGTGGTTAGCTACACTAAAGTTGTTAGCTACAAGAGCAAGTTGATATGATCCAATCCTGCATTTTATTGACTATAAGAGTATATTCTTGTGCCGTGAAATAATTAAACATTTATTTTTGAAAATCAATTTTCAACAGCTTGTCCTATATTACTCTGCCAAAGTGTAAGATCAGATCATCTATTTATTTGCGTTAAATCAAAAAGACTAAATCCTTTTGTTGTTGTCATGCAAATAAATAGATGATCTGATCTGTATTACGGGGAAAATTAAATGCAGCTTTGAGTCCTATTGCGTTTTTAGATCAGTTGGCTATGTTTAGCAGTTTTTTTTATAGCACACTCAACGTTTCGCGGGATATTAAAGATATTATCTATCTTTTAAGCAGGCACACATTTAAACGGTTTATTTTTAAAAATTAAAAACAGCTTCGTTAATTCCAAATATTACATTTTCTTAAGGAAAGCGGGACGAAGGACCTCAAAGGGGAATTAAAATGCATAAACGTTTTATCATTTCCAATTTTTATTTACTTCCAACATTATTGTATGAAGAAAATAAAAATAACCACACACAAGTAAAATCAAAAAAATATTTTGTTTGATTTCTTGTACTTATAAACGATTAATTTTTTTTCATTAATAAAGAGAAGGAAAATACTATGATTAATGTGTCCCTGTTTACAAATATGAGAGAACCAATCTACAGTACTCGTATTTCATGCCTATAGCAAAGCAATCATTTTTGATTGCCAATTTATAATAATGTTAGACTGCATATATATTGTATGTATTATGATACCGCTCTAAAACATCAATGTGACCGCTTTTCAATAAGTTGCGTAATAGACAATCAACGCGTTAACTTGATTAGATATTAGGAGCTAACCATCTCGTTGTTTATCGTTGCAAAGACAAAACAGGCTTCTAATAAGACTCCAACATTAACAAAACTAAGCTAGGTGTTATGTATCTGCGCCCAGTTCAGTATCTGACTTCCCATCATGTAATTGCTTGTCCTTGGCAAGCACAGGCGCAGCATCCAGTCCCAATCAACTAAAGTTTCACTTTTTCAATATGTTTTTATCGTCACGCTTTAATACATAGATGACTGGCATGCTTTTAAAAAATTATAATGAATAACTACTATTTAAAATTATCGGAAAATTTAAAAACATTTATAATAAAAAAAAATGTATACATTATATAGGGTTAAAATGAAAGCGTTTTTATTTTGTATAAATGCTTAGGTCATTGTAACCCATCTTTCATTAATCTCCTCACGAACCGACATAACTAATTATTTCTCTTTAATTATAAGAATCAGTGGGCCATTTAATTTAAAATATTTATATATATGGCTTACAAAACAAATAAGAAAAGTCTTAAAACAACAGCCAACACCTTCGAAAAGCATTCGTGTAAAATAAGGCAAGATTTATTTATATAATAATTTTGACAGCGCCACCTATCCGGTCGTGGGTGAAACTATGCTATTGTAAGTCTTCAAAAGGATTTCCAATAAGAGGTGTTATTTTGATATTCAAAGAAAAATGGCATTTTTGGAGATAAATGATCGGATGTTTATTTCATTATAAAGAGGAAGGTATGCCGTTAATAATGAAACACAACATCAGCCAAATGGCCGCCAAGACCACGCTTACAGGACCATATCCTTTTCATGAAATTTTCCATAACCAAATCGCAAAGTGGCTGCCCTATGTCCTCGATAGCCTCACGAATTTCATCTTTGAGGTCTTGAATCGACGCTGGGCTGTTGGCGTAGACCTTATCTTTCACGTGGCCCCAAAGGAAGAAGTCGCAAGGTGTTAAATCACAAGATCTCGGTGGCCAATTGTGATCACCTCTTCGAGAGATAACACGGTCCGGAAACTTTTCCCGTAAAAGATCGATGGTTTCATTGCTTGTGTGGCACGTAGCGCCGTCTTGTTGAAAGTAAACGTTGTCCAGATCAATACCATCCAATTCAGGCCATAAAAAATCATTAATCATCTCTCGATAGCGCAATCCATTGACCGTAAGTGTTGCTCCAGCCTCATTTTCGAAAAAGTAAGGTCCAATGACCCCGCGGGACCATAAACCGCACCAAACAGTCACGCGTTGAGGATGGAGAGGCTTTTCAACAATAACTCTTGGGTTTTCCGAGCCCCAGATGCGACAGTTTTGCTTGTTGACGTAGCCTCCGAGGTGAAAATGGGCCTCATCAGTCAAGATGATTTTTCGATGAAATTCCGGTTCATTTTCATGCATTTCAAGGACCCAATCAGCAAAGACACGACATTGTTGATGATCAGCCAGCTTGAGTTCTTGTGTTAACTGAACTTTATAAGCCTTAAGACCCAAGTCTTTATGCAAAATACGGTGTAATGACGTTTGTGGAATGCCTAATTCCAAAGAACGACGAGGAATGGACAAACCTGGGTTTTCTTCAACACTTTGGGCTACAACAGCAATATTTTCAGTTGTTCTTGAGCGACGTGCACGGGTTTTATTCTTCACATCACTAACTTGTCCCAACAGCTCGAATTTGTCCACCAATTTCTGTATTGCGGTCCGACAAGGTGCTTCACGACGACCCAAAAATGTTTTAGTTTTACGAACCGTCTCTGCCAAATTTTCACCATTTTTATAGTGAATTTTAATAATTTCAATGCGTTGTTGAAGCGTGTATCGTTCCATTTTTATTAATAGCGTAGTTTCTACTTGTCAAATGTCAAAAAATGACAGCTTCAAAAGTGACAGCTACCGAAATAGCGGGCTATTCAAAATAACACCTCTTATTGGAAAATCCGTTATAATTTACAAGAAACACACAGGTGTAATTTAATTAAAATCGATCCAAAAGTTAGCGAGCTTATTGGGTGCATACGAACATTTTTTTGTTTTTGTATATACAGAAGATAAAAGATGGATGAATATAATAATAAATGCATTTGAATAAATCACAATCTCTTCCTAGTTAAAAAAAAAAAAATGTAATGAAAATATCCAATGTCAATCAATCGGCCCAGTGAAAGTGGCCTTTTGTTTATTTATACGATATTTTTGTTTAATTAGTGTGGACGCAAAATCTCCATAAAACTCATTTCTCGGTCACAGTGCCATTGAAATATTCAAAAGATAAACAAAAAAAAAACACAGTCCAAAAAGTGTAAAAGAGCCCAAAGATATACAAAATTGACAGTGAAATTTCTGTTAAAAAATGGTGGTAATTAAGCGAACTTAAAATTTCATTATCAGCCTTCATTAAAAGAGTAAAAGTGACCTATCAAGTTTTGTGAATAAATGTTGACCCTTGATTCGTATATTAATATGTACTCATGTAGGTTGGTATATAAAACCATTAATAAGTTGAACTTTTATGAGTGCGTGAATGTTTATATAGCATACAAAAAATAGAAATAACGTTTGAAGCGTCAACCACTGCTTCTAATACCTGCTTGTAAAACACTGCAAGAAATGCTTCGATCGAAGTTCTTGCCCAGAATGACTGATATCAGTAACATGTGACAAGAGAACAATGAACTGAACGTCAATCTTATATATTTTATAAAACAGCAGAACCGTGAAATTGAATGTCACTTATATAATTAATATAGGGCAAGGTTTGGATTTGAAAAAAAAAACAACTTGGGATTTTGATTAAACTTGACTTTGAGATGAAAAAAGTCCCTCTGCAATTCGGTTTCTTTGTAAATCTGTCTACCTAATCCGATGAAGCGATCAACTTGGCACTTAAACGTATTAGGAGGTTCCCTAGATTCATTCTTAATTTAGTTTATACATCCTGATATTAAGTTATTAGCATGATACTACTTTTTTTCTTTTAATAATTTTGCACGCGCTCAAGGGATTATGAATACCCTTTATATGTTTTTAACACAGCGCGAGCAGCCGGTGAAAGAAGAGAAGGAAGGATAGAAAAGATGAGTGGTGCGATGTTCTGAGACTAGAGCTGGTTGTTGTCTCAGATTTATCTCCAGGGATGGCGGTTGAACTAATGCGGAGAAAATTACCGTGTCTTATTTCTTTATGTCTCTTATAATTCACACTATTTAATTTATTGCGTTGTCATATGTATGCGTGTACTAGTTAACTCAATCACATGTTGTTAGTGTTATGCCTGAACAGCATGCAATGAGTAAACCAGCAACTCATTTTATGGCACTTTTAAGAATCGGTTTTTAATGTAATATAAGAATTCATAGAAAACGCCAACGGCAGGAATCGAACCTGCGACCACGAGATTGACAGGCGAGCACACACCTATCGCGCCACGGCCACCCCAAAACAAACAATATGCTAATATATTAAAGCACTTTACTATTATATTACTAATTTTAAACACTTTTTAATTAGCACCATACTAAACCTAATTTCTGGATAAACATCATCTGAACACCAAGCAAACATAACGTTTTGACGTTTGTAAATATCAAAGTGGCATTATGGATGTAGAACGATACTAAAAAGATAAAGTAGCCATTTGGTGATCTTAACTTTTGTAAAATGTTAAGAAAATAGTACGATACTAAACTCTTTTAAAATTAGCAAAATCCTGTTTTTAGCCTAGTATCAGTACTAAATATTATTAGACATATTACTGAACAAAAATTTTGCACCAATAATTGTAGGTTTTTGAAGGGAATAAAGAAACAGCTCTTAGGACCTTCGACGTGTTGGGGCAAAATCTATGTTTGTATGATGTAGCAATTATAATTTTATAAAACCATAAATGAGATTAACTTTTTTATTTTTATCCATACACTTGTTAACAACTTTATTTCTTTTATTATTTTGGTTTAAGGACAAAAACGCATACCTAGAAGAAATTAAACGGATACCCATAGCCATGTTAATGTGAAGAAACCAAAACTGTATGATTGGACGTGAAATGACAGCCCATTTAAAATTGAATGGAGTGCCATATGACTTCTATATTATCATTAAAAGTTGCATTTAAACTTAATTTACTGAAATATAATTCGATACTTATTAAGTAAAAGTTAAAAATCAAGGATTCTACTACTTATGTTAAAAAACCTAATGTTACATTATCGTGTGTAGGGCCGTTTAGTTTTTATATGGAGAACTTGGGCATTCCTAAATCTATTTAGGAATTTTATTTTATTTTATTTTGTTTTGTTTTATTTTATTTTATTTTATTTTATTTTATTTTATTTTATTTTATTTTATTTTATTTTATTTTATTTTATTTTATTTTATTTTATTTTATTTTATTTTATTTTATTTTATTTTATTTTATTTTATTTTATTTTATTTTATTTTATTATATTTTATTTTATTTTTGTATGAAGAAAATATAATTTGGTAGGTAGGGTGTTTTCATAAGCACAGAAAATCTGCGTTAGTACAATCGCATTTCTTTTCTTGTGTATTATTGAACGCATACAGATATACCTACACTGCAGAACATGTGCCGTCAACACAAAGGCCTGTTTTAATAAAAAAAAATGTTCTCGCATTCGCTCCCTCTTTGCAGCCAAAAAATAATAGCTGCGCAATCAAATCCGTCCTGATGATATTTGGACGTTTTTCAACAGTAGGAAGGACTGCAATTGAAGTAGGTTAGTCCGACTGAAAATCTGACTTTATGAACATGCCTATTGCACGTCTTAGTTAGGCAGACGCTTATGAAAATACTCGTATACCTATGTAGGTTCCTATTTATATTTGTATGAATTGTCGCTGCAATGTTTTAAAATGTACCTAATTAATCTTCCCTTGGGTTGTATATAAACATAGATATCTATGAACTTCTTAAAATAGTTAAGAACATTTATCTGCGCGCGCTACGGACGCAGCGCGGCGCAACAATTACACCTATCCAATTTTGTACGTATAAAACACACACTTTCACATTCAATAAGCATATCTGATAAGGTTGTGTAAGTATTTCGCACACATTTATAAAAAATGACGAGCCATCGGGTCAATGGCTGACCTAATTTCTGAAATCAACGGGAATAGTTGTGAAAGCAAACGAACATCGAATAACAAACAACGAAAAAACGACGATGATAAAAAAAACGAAAGAACTAAAACAAATTAAATGAAGTACAGTGGATAGAGAACGAATAAAAATGTTGCTCGAAGTTTTGCAGTGATTAAGCAATACCAGTGGAGTGTCTGGCTCTACTCTAGCTTCTTGTTCCTAAACACAACGAAACTAAAATGATACATCTAATTCTACATAATGCAATGTCGACGTAGAACGAAAGCGATAAACGAACGAAACGTATGTAGGTATGCATTTGGAATTAATAATAGGTAAGGTAGGTATCTAACTAGCGGGCTTTTAATAAAAGCATACGCATTTTGAGAGGAAAATAATAAAAGCACACTTTGAGAGCAAAAGCTTTAGCTCATTTTGAATGGGAAGGAATACAATTTATGGATGGAGTAATTGAAGTAGGTATGAATTGTATATGCATGCTGGATTGCCGGTGCTGAAAGATTTTGAGAAAACTTAGTAGAATCAGTAGATTTAGTATAAAGATACAAAATTGTATGAATTTTTTAGTATACCTAGGTAGGTATTTGGTATGAGAGGAATAATTTGTTTACACAATTTTATTTTGGTTATTGTTTTGAAGTAGATATGTACATTACTTATTATTAAATATTATGTGAAAATGGACTGTCCTAACACGATGCAATGTTATTGCCAAATAGGTATAGGGGAGACCGGGGCTACAAGTAACAAGCGTAAGAAGTAACTAAAAATGCTAAAAATGAAAGGGGTCCCCTGAACGTTTCGCGTGAACGAGTAAAATGTTCATCTAAAAAATGTAAGCTAACGTTAATTAGCGTAAGTGATACAATTTTTCTGTTGATATACGAGTATATTTAATAAAATGGGGTGTCAACTATTGTGCTAAGATTTTAACAATTCATATAATTGACACCTCTGTGTCAATAACTGTCTTCTATAGGAGTTCAAACGTTGACTATAGCTTTACTTATATATATTGTCAATAATTATATTATTCTTTTAAATGAATGTTTAGCTGGAAAAATGCCTAAATGTACTGAGAAATATACCGAAAAGGACCTCCAGAAAGCGCTTGAAGCTGCGAGGCCACAAAAGATGTCCAAAAAAGCTGCAGCCAAATTTTATAATATTCCTCGAACTACACTTGCCAATAAAAATTCTTTCCTATCTTTCTATTCCTCCTAACTAGTGCCGTGCAATTCAGGTTGCATTTAAAAGACCTTAGGTCTTACAGGCATATTAAAGTCAAAACTATTAAAAAAGAACTACACTTATAATTTCGATTGAGTTCTAAGTTCGTTAAAGCAAGGCCTAGTACATAATCTGTTGTGTCCGCTATAGAAGAAGAGTGTTTGGAACAATGGATAACCACATCCCAGCAAAAAGTTTTCCCGAAGAGTAAAAAGGATGTACTTCATGCCGTCAAGGATTTTGTTGGAGAAGACTTCCATTTGGGCAACAAAACATTTCAGGGAATATGGTTTAAGGCGTTTTTAAGCCGACACTCTTTAATAAGTTTAGAACACCAGACCAGGTTACATCGGTCAGTGCAACCGTTGGATTACTAGACATCAAATAATCGTGCTTTTTTTAATAGAAAAATATCTTGAGCAGCAGAATATGTTGGCCATTTTAGCGATGCTACCAGAGTTTCTAATAAGGATGAAATCAATTTTTTATTGTGGCCAAAAACCAAAAGCACCTTGGCAACCTACACAAATGAATATAAGTGTTATTTTTATTTTTTTTTTAAGTCTTATATGTTTTGTTTTTAAAAATTTAATAATAAAGCAACATACAGGTTTAAAAAATGATTTAAGCCAATCTCAACCAAACAATCGCTATTTTCACATTCTTTACTGTCTATTCAAAGATATGTCAATAATTGTACAATTATGTGGTGTCAATAGGTGGACATGAGTGTCAATTGCTACATGGTTTTCGTTTATTTTTGTCATTGAGACATTTGTGTTAAATTTCATGGTGGGGCTAGTTGTAATCTCTTTGTGGGGTAAGTTTTGTAAAAATTAAAAACAGACCTCGTTCATGTTTGCAAACACATTTTTAGGAAGAAAACGATGGAAATGGTTTTTCAATGTTTAGTATTTCGTTTTGTATAATTTTTGTCTTTATTTTTATAAAAAAGAAAAAAATAATTTGACGTAAGAATATGTATATCGTTATCAACAAAAGGTTGAAGAAAAAAGAGGTAGCTTATGTGTTTTCATGGCTTGCTAATTTGTTAAATTCGTGTATAGGTATATGTAGTATATTTAATAATGGTTTTTGGAAAATTTAATTTAATTCCTAATTTTTATTTTTTTCCCAAAAATTTTGTTTTTTCTAGAAACTTTAAAAAATTATTAACCTTGTGAATTAGGTAGTAGGTATAATAATTTTTAAATTTTAATATTAATTTCAAAAGTTTTGTTGTTGTATGTGCTATATTTTTTGTTGTTAATCTTGTTTATAAATTGATAGTTACTTTAAAAGAAGATTATAGTTTTTGTTGCAATTTACAGTCTATGTTAAAATTTTCCCCGCATGTGGGATAAGTCGTAAAAATTATATTATTACAAATTTTGATCAGTATTTTTTTGGCCTTTTTATTGCATTTCGTAGCTAAAATATTGCTTTTTTTCTTTAAACAGAAAAAAGTTTGGCTAACTCATTTTCTTAGGTATTGACTGTATAATTTAATTTACGATTTTAAATGCTTAAATTTATTGTGCATATGGAAATTTATTATAATTTTTTTGTAGGTGTCAAATTTACAATTATCTAACAATATTAATGAGTCCAAAATGGCTTCAGCCAAAATTGGGACTTGAATCTTGAGAACTAGCTTCAAGTTTAAAGGAACAACAGTAGTTAGTGCCCGGTTAATTCCATCAGCTTAAATGCACCACTTTTGACACATTTAACAGGGTAACGTACTTATTGGAGGGTAAACCGCTTCGTTACTTAACGCGTTACGGCACCAGTCAGTCTGACTTCCCTTTCTCTCACGCATACGGAGAACTTTTGATATTAATCAAATTCACGAAGAACTTTTGAAGCTTTTTTCAAGTTAAACAATTTCAATATTAAATAGTTTTTCAGCTTATATTAGTTTAATTTATCACTTCTGTCCGGCGTCCCAAGACGCACATTAACGGTAGGTACGTGCCAAAGAACCATTTTTTGATTTTCGACTTTCTCATTAACGGTTCAAAGGACTTTGATAAAAAAAAATTGTACTGGATGTCCTTGGAATTTAAATTAAAACTGCGTACTAAAATTTTCGAAAATATTTTTTTCGATGTTTGAAAAATAAAATCAATTATATTTTCAATATATCGGAAAAGGATTGATATTTTTTTTAAAAATTATTTTTATAAATTTATATTACTAAATACATAAAACTGCCACATTAATTTTTTAAAGAAAAAATTGAAAAAAATTTTGTTCATAACAAATTAAAAAATAGACTTAAAAAATATATATTAAGCCCTTTCTACTAAGAATCTTGCTTACGATGTCATCGAATATGAGACAAAGTACTTGCAGTCAGTCATTTTATTTAATATGTATCAAGTACATATATAATTAATGAGAGGAAGCCATATAAAAATACTTCCGTCGGCTTTTTGGGTCACTGTAGTTTTAGTAATGAAACTATTTGTTAACATTAGCTCTCCTGACGTTTCGGCAGGGGTTGCTGCCTCCTCAGGGGAACTTTATCAACAAAATGTTTTTTTTTTCAAAAATTAAAAAAAAAAACATTTTATGGGAGTTAAAATTCTTCATAATGAGCTAAGTCCCAACGGATTTAACTATTGAGACCCGCGTTTGCTTATACGAATCATAAATATTTATGTTGAACATAAAACGCTTAGGGGTTACTTTTTCCTCTGCGTAAATATGCAAACTTAAATGCTTAAGCAATTAAGCCTAAGTTTATTAACTTAGTCTCTCCAGTAGAGTTGGTGTGGTTCATTTTCGCTAATAGGATCTAACTCTATTGGAAGTTAGTTCATAGTTTCAGCCAAAGTTATTGTCAACAAACACATTTGCAGCATTTTTCGTTGAAAGTCCAAAAGCCGTGGACCAAAAAGGACATTTTTACATCAGAGAATCAACGCGTTGACCGATTATGTTGACCGAGTAATTCAAGCTTATCAGATTTTGAATCAAATATTTTTCTATCTTCAAGCCAAAAGGCACACAAATCATTAGAAAAGGCTACCTAATTTAAAAGTATAAGCTTGCTTAATTCGTAATATCCAAACACTGATTGAATCGCTGTTTTTTTTAATGTGTAACCAGTTATTAAAAATAATATATTAACGTAATATGTACAGGCATATTGCTCACACGTACATATTTACTTCATCTCACAACAACCAAAAAAGAAAACCTTGACTAACCTTGACAGTTGGAGAAACGTATTTCCTCAACAAGTTTCTTATTACATTGATTTACATTGATAAAACATGGGCACTACTTATACCTACGTACACGTACAACTTTCTTTAAACCTTAAAAAAAAACTGATACTTTCACACAATTTTTAAAATATAAGGAAATATCTACATACACAAGTTTAAATTCTCATAAACATATCTATGTAGGCACCCATCTCGTTTGTATATACATACAATAAAACAAGATGAAGATTGGAACAATTTTGTCAAAACTGCAACTGCCGAATTTAAATCTTTTTTTTTACTTACTATGTATGTAGGTAGGTATTAAAGATGCGTCACGCATCTGAAGAAAAAAACTTCAAAAAACACAACAAAAGTGTTATTGCCGCAAAAAGTGTACATAAGTAGGTAGGTAGGTAGGTATACCTAATTGCTTTTACTTTTTTACTTAAAGTAACAATGCAAAAAAAGACACTACCACAATCTCAAAGAGAAAGGTTTACAAACACAATGAAAACCAAAAGGTAAAAAGTCTTATACCATCCCAAAATGTTAACCAGAAACGGCCTAAAACAGCATGCAAACGGCATACCAGCATATAAGTACGTAGGTTCGTTGCCGCAGTTACATAAAGATAACATCGACCTCAAGTTCGAATCCATAGCGAATCCGATACCTACAGTCGGGCAAAACCCGTTCTTAGCTACGAATATAAAGGTAGTCCCAAACGCTTGCACATTGTCGTTCCACGAACAAAAATAATTCATCATCATCATCTGTCCTAGGCAGTAGACCGTCCCGACCGACAGCAGCGCAGCAATGGAATTCAGTATTGTGTGAGTTGTTTTCGGTTAGCACCAAGACTTCAACTGTAAATTAGATATACTTTGGCTGAATGTTCGAAATAAATAGTTTCTACAATAGAAACTAAAACTCATACATCCACAATACTAACTAAAGGGTTCAATAAACTTGGGCGATCTACGTAACCACGGCCAACAGTATGAAGTATCCAACTAGCCATGAGGGGGAGACATTTACAACCTGACCGTTTATGACTTTTGCTTTTGTGTGTTAAAATTTCGTTCACGCACTCATGCCATCGTTAACGATGAAAAACGGTAAAAGAGGGAAATTTTCGCCATCGCTGAACAATAACAGAATAACAAAATAAAAATTAAACAATAAAAAAAACTTGACTTTAACGTGTCAAGCTGCTGCACTTGTCAGGTGAAAGTGATTTGACCATGATCCTGGTCGAATTACGTGAGCGCCATTTCGGCGGCTGTGGCGGTAATAAGACTTATATTTGGGTAGTTATAAATTAGCAACGTTTTATTATACATACATATACGTGATCTGATCAGGATCAATCTCTCACGCACATTAGACATTACTTTCTGTTTGAATTTAAATACATATGTTATGAATAATTCACAGATAGCTATGTATGTATTTGCAAAAATTGTTAGTATAGTTTAAGGAAAGGAGACAAATTTTAATAATATATAACTTAGAAATGAACTAACTAATTATTAGTATATTAGTATCGGTGTAGAAATATGACAGTCTTTTATACTAGCAGATCCGAGCTGGAGCTTAGGGGCTACAATTACCCTCCCCCACACGGCGATACAACGTAGGATTAAGCCTCTCACAGCCGATTCGTAAAAAAATGTATTGAAAATAAATATTTACTAATCATTTGACGAAACATAGAACATAAAACGAACTTTGTACATATATATTTTATACATGTACTTACTTACTTACTTAGGTGGCGCTACAGTTCGGGGCGAACCTAGGCCTCAACCAACATGCCTCCCCAGCTAGCTCGGTCTTTGGCTAGCTGCCTCCAGTTACGCACTCCAAGTTGGTTGAGGTCATCTTCCACTTGAGCGCACCACCTTAGGCGAGGTCTTCCTTGACTGCGTCTTCATTGACTGCATTGTTGTCCATACGCTCTATATGACCTAGCCATCTTAAACGTGATATGCGTATTTTTTGTACCAGGTCAATGTCGCTGTACAGCTCGTATAGTTCGTGGTTGAACCTTCTCCTCCAAAGCCCATTAACGCAGATAGGGCTGAAAATTTTGCGAAGAACCTTGCGCTCGAAACGACTAAGGATATCTTTATCCGCTTTTGATAGAGTCCATGTCTCCGCGCCATAGAGTAGGACTGGGATGATCAGAGTCTTATAAAGTGTCTCCTTTGTTTTTCGAGAGATGGCTTTACTACTCAATTGCCTCCCTAGCCCATAGGAACAGCGATTGGCAAGAGTTATTCTTCGCTTTATTTCTAACGAGATGTTATTGTTAGATGTTATAGCGGATCCGAGGTAGATAAAGTCCCTAACTATCTTAAAGCTGTACCAGTCTATTGTGACGTTTTGTCCAATCCGCCGGTGTTGTGTGTCCCTTTTTGTGGACAGCAGGTACTTCGTTTTGGCCTCATTGACTGCTAGTCCCATCTTAGCCGCTTCAGCTTCAATGTCAGCAAACGCTCCAGTGACAGCTGGCTGGGTTCTGCCAATGATGTCTATGTCATCAACGTATGCTTACAATTACACACACTTGAAAAAAATTGTACCAGTAGAGTTAACTTGGGATTTTCTTACAATTTTTTCAAGTATTAAGTTGAAGAAATCGCACGATAGCGCATCACCTTGTCGGAATCCTTTCTTCACATTAAAAGCTTCTGTGAGGTCAGTACCTACCGGAGCAGCGAGAGTTCTCCATCGTCATCCTACACAGGCGGATGAGTTTTGTGGGGATGCCAAAACCATTGGAGTTCTTGGGTAGTTTCCAGGACCTGCCGTAGCGTGAACATTTGATCGATTGTGGACTTTCCTGGCATGAAACCGCATTGATAGTGTCCAATCAGGTTGCTGACAAATGGTTTCAGACATTCACATAATACAGCAGAAAGGATCTTGTACGTGATATTCAGGAGACTTATTCCTCTATAGTTGGCGCAGTTTAAAGGGTCTCCTTTTTTGTAGATCGGGCAAACAATGCTGAGGTTCCATTCATCAGGCATACTTTCTTCTGACCAGACTTTAGAGATGGGTTAGTGTATGCACTGTACCACGCCATCTCCGGCTCCTTTATAGAGTTCGGCGGGAAGTCCGTCGAGGCCAGCAGCTTTGCTGTTCTTTAGTTTGGATATTGCTATCCTCACTTCATTTTGTTCAGGTGGACGGAAGTTTTGTGTATCATCGTCCATGTTGAATGGTTCATTCTGCCTGACAGCGGGATTTTGGTCTTCATCGCCGTTTAACAGTCTGCAGAAATTGTCCTTCCATATACTCAGTACCGACTGTGACTCTACTACGAGGTTTCCATTCCTACCTCTACAGGCTTCTGTGCGGGTTTTTAATTTCCTTGACACGTTCTTTTTACCTGTTGATAAAACTTCCGCACATTATTACTACAGTAGCATCTCTCAATATCTTCGATCGCGCGCTTCTCATGCTCTCTCTTTTTCTTCTGGAGAAGCCGGTGTTCTTCCCGTCTTTTCTGCTCGTAGAGCTCGCGAGCAGCTCTCGTCCTTCTTTGCAGCGCCGCATTATATGCAATTTGTTTAGCTGCATGTGCCTGCATGCATTCTTCGTCGAACCAGCGGTTTCGTGGTGGAGGTCCGGTGAAACCTAGCACATCAGTTGCGGCACGTCTGATGGCTTATTGACAGCGTTGCCACTGGTCTTTGGCACTTGATGCTGCCGGCAATGGATTTCTTGAGAGGTTACGGGATATTCGATCGGCTTAGGTTCTGGTGGTCTCTTGCGATTGCAGTTTTCCGACGTCATACTTCCTCACAGTATTACTCCGTTGTTGGGACGTTCGCATTCTTACCTTGGCTGCAACAAGGTAGTGATCCGAGTCGATATTAGCTGCTCGGAAGGTGCGAACATCCAGAATACTGGAGTCGTGCCTTGCATCGATTGCAACATGATCAATCTGATTGACATGTACTTACTTATGGATACTAACCTATCTTACATGGACTATCGTTCTAAGATATTAATGCGCCCACTGATTGAACTAGTTTATCATTAACGTTAATAATAGCTGTGTTCACTGATGAAAATGGGAACGTAACTTTTTTCCGGAAAATAATAATACACGTAACGATAATTGGTTTGCCTAGTTCACTTACTAGACGACGAGTATTTTTTTATCAGAATTATTAAGTATGTAATTCTGCTGTTTTTTTTTTTGAGAAATTATCAATAATTGATATTGATTATTGTTAGGCTAAGAATTATTCAAACAAATTTGTTGAAAGTTTTGTGTAAATTACTTTTTACCAACTTTTTCTCCATTTTTCAGATCTTTTGAAAAGCTATTTCATGAAATGAATAATGTCATTAAGCCCATAAATCCGAAAATTGCTTTTTGCACGAAATACAATTTGCAAAAAAAATCCGCTTATTTGATTGCTTAAGTAATTTTTCGTCGTCCAAAATTAAAATCAATAGTTCAATTCAGCATGCTTCGTTCTTGTTGATTCTCATGGTTTCGAATGAGGTCAAACTAATTTTAAACAGCCGCATTCTCCGTACTGTTAAAAATCAAAAATATGTAGTAGCAAATTTTCTTTTCGTTTGTTCTGATTGGTTGGTGTCACAGATTCTGAAACAAAAAAATAAAAGTTAACAACTTCCAAATTAACAAAAAAAGAAAACAAATAGTTATAACAATTCTCATGATTCTGTTCTAGTTTGATCTTACTCAAAAGCCAGAACAGAAAATCCTGATCTTTTCTGCTCTTATCCGTTCTAGAACACTTCACTGAACTTCAAATTAAGGGAAATCATCAGAACAGAATATTTCTGCCCTAAACAGTTCAGAACAAGTCACTTAACAAAGCTAATTTAAAAGTCACTTTTCTGTGGAAGGTTGCAATTGCAACAAAATGTCTCGGTTAGAAATATTAATTTAGTCATATGCAATATTTTTTAAATCTGAAATATAACATAATTTTCCTTTGTACACGTCCAGATTTTCCCGATGAACATACTTAATTTTAAAACAATCTGTAATTTTGATAATTTCGCCTCACTCTAAATCACCAGTTATAATGATCATAAATAAAGCTGATCAGTAAAAGTTTTCTTTTGGATAATTGATTGCTTATCAAACGATTTGAATTATAAAAAGATAAAATTGACGAGAAATCACTTGTAATAATTTTGTTTATAAAACAAATTTTCGCATATATTAACTTTACTGCAGAAAAATAGTTTTGCGTATCAGCGGCTTATCATTTTTAATAATACGACACAACTCGCTCCAATATATTTTAATAGATTCGTTTTAATGATCCCAATATTAATGTCATCATTTTCTTCAATTGCTTTCGAAATATGGTAACTTTCAGCTTCTTCGGTCTTTTTTAGGTCCAAGAAAATCAATTATAGTGTCGAAACACAAAAATTTCCGAAAAAAAAAATAATAATATGTTATAAATGTCTATGCGGCACCAAAAATTATTCGAAGAGTGTAAAAGCCTCTGCGCGAGAGTGACAGTACGCAATTCAAAACGAATCAAAGGGGCATAGACCAAAAATCTTAAGTGCAGAAATCGTGAATTAATTTGGCGACAAATGACGCTGTTCAGGCGAATCAATATTTCCATCAGATTCATCAGTTCATCCAGTACTGAGAAAGTCGAAAATATGAAAAATGGTTCTATGGAAAGTGCCGTTAATAAGAACGCAAAATAAAATATTTTTTACATTTTCCTATTAAAATGCTTGGAGGCTTCTTGGGATTTTTTTTGTATAAACATTTGTATGACAGGTACAGTTGGTTTTTATTTTATAAATAAAAATGGTTTTTATCGAGTTTTATAGAAAATATCAACAAGTACTAAATACAAAGTTTTGGAGAAATCGAGTAGGCCCTTTTCAAAATACAGATTGAGTTTTTTTTTAAGTTTTTGAAAAAAATGTGCTTTACGATACTGCTTAAAGCCTAAACGTAAGGGGGCTTAATAAAATTTGTAGCAGGTACCGTTATTTTAAAATTATAAAAAAATTTAAATTAAAAAAAACGAGTGAGCATATTACCGAAAAATAATAAGAACCAAGTTAGTCTCGCAGACAGACGGACAAAATCGTTAGACCAAACTTTTCATCTGCGTTGTCATCGTAATATAAAGTTTGATAAAAATCTCAAGTCAATTTTTCTTACGAATACAAAACATGACAGATACGTATGTAAGTAAAAAGTATGATAGGCTATTTGATGCGGATCATACGATTCTGAATTTTTGAATCTAACTATGTCAGTGCAAAATAAATAGTGTTTATTTTGACCCTTGGTCATTATATTATATTTTCTTGACTTGGCGCGAAAGAAATTTGGAATGGAAGAATAATGAATTTTTGCTGTGATTTTATTAAAGCTTTATTACCATTTAAAAAAAGTGTAAAAACATTGAACAAAAGTAAAGTCATATAATCTGTTTTTCTGAAACTCCAAATGCCCAGCCTTCGTTTCGCTCAAATTCTTTAATGTAATGAAAATAAATTCCGAAATTTTGTATAGTACATTCACGTAATTTAAAACAATTTAAAACTATTCAAAACAACAATGAAATAATGAAAAAGGACTCTTTAAAAAAACAAATTGACTTCTAATCCAAAAACAAAAATCCCAAGTTTGCTCTATTAACCGCTATACAACTTTATTATTCACATGTTGATATAATAAAAAATCCAAGCTATGTTCAGCTTTGAGTGAAAAAAATCACCCTTAATCGGGAGAGGAACAAAATCCCGCATCAAAAAATCCAGCAAGAAAAAATCCGCCAGAATTATTTTCGCTATAAAATATATAATATATAAAATAGGAGCCAACTCGCGGGATTTTTAAATCATATGAGAAATTAATTTCTGATAATATTACAATACCTTTTTAATACTTTTAAGAATATTTATTTTAAATTATTTTTTTTTTTACTTTTTCCAAAGGGAAACATTTTTTCACAAAAAGAAGCCATTTTTGTGATTTTAAAGAGGAAAATATGTCAATTTTTAAAAATTGTTTTTTCGTATCGTGTGATACATCGATTGAAAGGTGGGACTCGTAGATTGCGAATATGCTATTTTTGACTTTCTAAGATGCTTGGTTTGGCCGCAAATCGAGTTGAAAGTGAAAAATGTGTCGATTCTGAAAAATTATTGGTGAGTCCATATACAAAGTTCTTAGTCCGAAAAAAACGTTGCTTACACCCAACCTGGACCCCACCCCAAATCATGTAATTGGCCCAGCAGGGGGGTTGCATTATGCTTTTTGCACAAAAAGTTTTATTTCGATCTTAAAGAGAAAAAGTATCAATTTGCATGCCTCTAGGATGCTTACTTTGCCCGCAAATTGAGTTTAAAGATAAACATATTTCTTCGAAATAAATTTAAAGTTTTTAAAAGAACTTTTTAGGCTAGGGCAAAAAAATCGGCTAAATAGCTTGCTTAAGTACTTTTATTAGACGACGATTTTTTTACAGAAAGAATAAAATTCCCCTTCCAATAAAAAAATTTTAAGCAAAAGTAACTTGGCAGCAGGGGCCGTAATCCACCATAATTTTACTCTTCTCCCCCATTCCCACCAACCAACCATCAACCATCCATTTGAAATCTATTTTTTTAATCTCTTAATGAGGCTTTACCTCTACAGAGTTCTAACAAGAACTGAGGAATTCTTAGAAATAAATATACTTTTATACTTTTTATTCAACGGTGAATCTTGTTTCCTTTTGATTGACCCAAAACAAAAAAGTATTAGGTCGGATCGGAGTAGTTCATTTTGTATTGAAAAAACAGTACAATGTTCGTTCTTGTTGATTCTCATTCATTCGAGTCACAATTTCTACCAAAGAATTACGCTACAAAAGCAGAATCAAGAACCTGCTCGGGGAAGCAGTGAAATGGGAAAAACTGCAACCCAACATTGTAACACAATGCCGAAACTGCCAGGCGTTTGGCCACGTAAGCATGAACTGCCATATGACGCATCGCTGTGTGAAGTGCAGCGAAAACCACGAAGCAGGCAAATGCTTAAGAACCGATCCCACCGTTGGAAAGCCTTACTGCGTGCTATGCAAGTAGGAAGGGCACCCAGCCAACTACGATGGATGTCCCTATCGTAAAAAGCTAGTAGCAGCCAAGAAAGAAAAGGAAATGGCAAGAACCTCTACCAAACAATTGCCAACCACATCCCGAATTTTCCCTGGTAAGTCGTTCTCCGATTGCTTTCACGCAATTAACAAAAGCGTGACAAATATAACTAATTACCAAAAGCCCCTACCCAAGCAACAACAACAACCTAAACCACAACAACCTAAACCACAACAACCCAAAATTCAACAACCAGCAAAACAGACCCCTGTTGCTCGTACAGAGCCCCCTAAGCCCGCCAAATCAGCCATTTCTAGTGGTATTAAAGCCACAGCGAGTTCGTTCCTAAACGACTCACAGAAATTCTTCGGTTGCGATTTCGTCACACTGTTGTCGAAAATAACCGATTTTCTTCCTCTATACGAGGCCTGCCCCGACGAGACCGGCAAGAAACACATGTTTCTTGACTTCTGCTTCCGAGTATGTATACAACAATGAACAACTTTAACGTTATTGCGTTTAACGTTAACTCACTAATTTCACATTCTAAACGGATTTCTCTTGAAAAATTCCTTGACAAAAACAAACCCGACGCCGTTCTGCTCTCCGAAACTAGACTAGCTTCGAGGCATCGGCTTTACTTTGAAAAGTACACCTTATTCCGGACAGACATAGATCTTGGCAAAACTGGCACTGCTATTTTGGTAAGATCTCCTTTTCAATGCCGAAAAGTCATTATCCAAGACTTGGTTACATTTGAAGTAACTTGCGTAGTAATTGAACTTGAAAATAACGAAAATATCCTTCTGATATCCTTGTACAATCAATGTTCCGCATCCCGAATCAACATAAATCACGACCTTGACTTGCTAAACGCATTCTGTCAAAACTACACTCACTTCATTATTGGTGGTGACTTCAATGCTCGCCACCAACTGTGGATGGACACTTTAAGTTCTTATCAAGGAGTAGTTATTTCTGACTGGCTATGCGCTAATTCCCACACCCACTCTTTTGAGGTTGTATCTCAACCAACATATCCCAAGACTCCTTCGACACTTGACTTTTTCCTGTGCTCCCCTAACCTGATCTGTAGACTTCCTACACTCAAAAACTTCTCGTGCACTGCGATTGCATCAGATTCTGATCATTTAGCAGTTCAACTAGCCCTTCGTCTTAGGACAAACTTTAACATACTTGCTATCCCACAGCAAGAATTTATTAATTATACAAAAATCAATTGGGCAGTATTCCAAAGCT
The DNA here is from genome assembly GCA_910595825.1 of Philhelius pedissequus. Classification (NCBI taxonomy): domain Eukaryota; kingdom Metazoa; phylum Arthropoda; class Insecta; order Diptera; family Syrphidae; genus Philhelius; species Philhelius pedissequus. Next base: position 122,492,163 of record OU343162.1, read on the forward strand.
CTTTAACGGATAAGCTACGGAATAACACACCTAGCACTTCACACAATTTGAGCAATCAAGAAATCGAATCCACAATCGAGACTATTGAAAGTTCAATTGCTGCAACAATTGCTGAACAAGCACAACAACGAACGTTCAATTCGAAATACAAAGACCTTCCCCAACATATTCAAAATATGTATAAGTACAGGCAAAAGCTTCGGAAAATTCTTCAGAGAATTTTTCACCGTACTCTAAGTACACACGGAGATGAATACCAGAGTGTTTTCTCTCAACTCAAGTGCCTAAATTCCCTCATCGACCAAAACACAAAAGCATTCATAGACTCCCAATTCAGGAAAAGACTTAACGTCATAAAACCTGGACCTGACACATTCAAGCAAATTAACCGAATCATATGGAGGAAATCCCCTATAGTCGGACAATTGCAATATAATGACACCTTTCTTTCGTCGGACCAAGAAAAAACGAATGCCTTCGCAGATTTATTTGAAAGCAATTTCAAACCTAATCTCCCAATCCACTTACCCGACTTTCTCTCCAACGTAAACAACGAAGTCACAGGACTGATATGATATCTCAGAACCCTAGCCCGCTTACCACCTTTTCACAAGAAAATTCATCAGTCTACACGACAACAGATGATATTTTTACCAACCCTTTAGACATTTACGGTTCTATCCAAAACGGCAATTCCAAGAAATCTTCAGGACCTGACAAGGTTTCTAACTATCTAATAATAAAATTACCGCCGACAGCTATTATAATCCTCACGATTATACTTAATAACTGTATTAACAACAGTTACTTCCCAAATAAATGGAAAATCGCCGAAATTTTCCCAATACCAAAAAAACCTGGTGCAAATTGTGTTAACAATTATCGACCCATCTCCCTTCTTCCAAACCTCAGTAAACTTCTTGAAATGCTGATCCTTTACAAACTTCGCTCACTTTGCTCATCCATGGGTATAGTGCAGCATAACCAATTCGGGTTCAAAGCATCCCACTCGACATTCGACCCGTTGTTGAAGCTACATGCTGATACGACGCTGGCCCTTAACAAAGGATATACGACCGTAGCTTGTCTGCTCGACATCCAAAAAGCATTCGACTCGGTTTGGATAGATGGCCTGGTGTTCAAGTTGAAGTCTCTTCACTTGCCCAGACATCTTATCCTAATCATCCACAGTTTCCTCACTAACCGTAAATTTTACGTACGAGTGGGAAATTCAAATTCATTTCGCTGGTGTTGCTCAGGGATCTCGCCTTGTACCCGATCTTTTCAATTTATATACCTCTGACCAACCACTAAACATACCTAGGACCAATACCCTACTATTTGCTGATGACTCCATCACTTACAGCGCATCCACTAGCCCAGACCTAGCCTTCCGAAGAGTAAGGGAACATATCCTTAAACTCTGGGATTACTACCTACAGTGGGGAATAAAAATCAACCCTACTAAAACAGAGTTGATCTGTTTTAGGACGCCTTCGAAAAATGGCCTAGCCAAAAAATGCAATAACCTCTCTCTGACCCTTCCCGATAACTCAGTTATCAAGCCGAAGAAAATGGTTAAATACCTAGGAGTTCACTTCTTCGAAAGGTTCAAATTTAATCAACACTCCAAATTCACCCTACGTAAGGCTAACCATGCCTTTTCTCTAGTACAACCTCTTATGCAAGTAAGAGGCGGTCTCCAAACAAAGACGAAACTTCTGCTTTATAAGCAACTCATTCGTCCCATTTTAACTTATAGCTTTCCTATATGGTACACCATAAGTCCATCATACATGAAAAAACTGCAAGTTTTCGAGCGAAAAGTTCTTCGCCATTGCACTTCCCTTTTCCGCAAACCAAACTCCGTTAAGTTTTATAGCAACTCAAGGCTATACGAAGCTTCAGGAATTGTCCCCATAGACAAATACATGTACAACCTCAGCGTTAAGATGCTGCAAAAAATCCCATCCCATCCCAGCCCTCTTATTAATTTAATTACAGGTGACCCAGACACAGAAGACCGGTGCCTTCACGTGCTATCCATGATGGATCCAGCATTTGGAATATGGTCAGATGACAGCTTCGGAAACTTCTACGTAGCTGCAGGAACGCAGTACAACAGAGGTTGAAGCCACCACAGGACCAAACCAGCTGACAAGCAACAGGAGTTAAGGCCCTCCAACCCCATCTCAACCACACCAATCAACGAAAGTCAGCACTGCTCAAGCCGACGAGATAAATTCAAATTTTATTTAAAAAAAAACCTATGTTAGACTTAAGACACTTTTTAGTATAAAATGTATAAAATAAACCAACAATTTAACGAAGCAGAGCCGCAGATATATAATGTTAGACTTAAGAATTAATTATTTGTAAATATGTAACACTGTAAAAATTTGAGCTGAATAAAATTGTACATATATAATTACGCTACAAACTAGTCAATTTAGTACTAAAAAATACGGGATTATGTGATACGGGATTTTGTGCTGCGGTATTTTGTGATACGGATTTTGTGATGAGGAATTTTGTGATGCTGGATTTCGTTGCCAACCACCCTTAATCACATAAAATTTTGATCAAAATCTGGAGTTTGATTCGTAATAATAGTCCAAACATTTAAAATAACATTAATTTGAAAAATAGCTCACTGGTAGCTTGCCTTGAACCAACAAACTAAGATTTCCCCAATTTAATTTAGGATTTCAAGTTTCAATTTACTGAGAGAATAAAGTTCACTTTTTAAATTTATTAAATCCATGGCCATCATTTCTTCTACAATTCGATTCGTTAAATTTTCAATTCATTATCGCACTTTATTTTAATTACTCTAAAATTACAAAAGAGGAACATTCTTTTAAAGAAGAAGAAAAACCCACTTTGAACATAAGACCAAATGAAAATGTCAGTTTCTCGGACGTAACACAGAAATAGACTTTTAAGATGAAAAGTCTTTCTTCGCATTTATCTTTGTTTTTCTTTTCTATGTGCTAATCGTTTTTATTTTGATTTTCCTTTCACTGATTTCAACTCATGTGTGAAATATCATGGCAACCAAACGTAATAGACTAGGAAAACTTTTCCTGGTTTTCTTCTCTATGTCAATGTATTGATATTTAGCCCCATGTACTGTAGGGGACAGAAGACGCACAGCGCCGCCGGCCGTACGTCGATTAATGTCGGTCGGGACACATACCCAGTGGTTTTTTGCACGACTCTAACGTCAAGAAAATCATGTTATGCATGCGGATGAAGTTGAGTTGTTTTTTTAAATTTTAAATTAAATGTACACATAAGATGTCATTTATAGTCATTCAATAGGAAAAAATGCGTTCAAAAAATTCACCAACCAATCACCAGCTTTTTCATCAACGAATCGAAGTTACACAGGAGAAGTTTGGTATGAATCCATCTGTGGATTTCTATGAATTTCCACCTATTCATAGACGAATATTGTATGCACCCACATATGTTACATACATACGTATATGGAGAGTAAAATGGGAGCTTAGTAATTATGAGTTGTTTGCTATGTGCTTTTTTTTAACTACATAAGAAGTTTCGATGGATGTTGTCTATGGTTTGACAATTAAGAATGTCAAACTGTGTTGACATTTCTGTTCAGTTATGTTTGGTAATTCATCATGAATCGTTTAACGCCGGAATCTTCCAACTTGTGGAAATTTACTTTGAACTTCGTCAATTTTATGGTCAAAATAATTGGCCTTGTGAGCAAGCGATTCGTGCAGTTATTGATCGTTTTCGTACTAATTTTACTCTTCTCGATTCAAAACCACCCACAACACAAAGAAATGTGCGTGCCAAAGAAAATATTGCTGCTGTAGCGCGAAGTAGTAAAGAAGACCCTGAAATTTCGATTCCTCATCATTCTCAAAGCGGTTGGCATTTGTCCTTTGTGCGTAAGGATCTTGACGTACTTGCATATAACATATATACAGCTATACAGCTCGAATTAAAGCAAGAATTAAAGCCAAATTACTATCGTTTACGCCGCATGTTTGCTAATTGGGCTAATTTGAAACTGACCGAAGATGACCAAAGAAGATGACCGAAGAATTGTGTTTAGTGTTTAAGCTAATTTCTGGTTAAATGGCTTCGTCAATAAGCAAAATTGCTGTATATGGAGCGAAGACAATTTTCAAGTAATTCACGAATCACCAATACATCCATTAATTAAAATTGATTGTTTGGTGCGATTAACACGCTGGCGGCATCATCATTTCATTACGGTGATTTTTTGTTCCCAAAAATTAATCCACGACATTTTGTTCCAACAAGACGTCGCAACTTGCCATACAACGCGCTCAAGCTCAACTATACATTTATTGTAAAATAAGTAGGGGACAGCTATAATTACGCTTCTCGACTAATTTTGTAAGCCATTGGTTTATGCCGACAAACCAGCAACTTTTGAAGCATTGGAAACCAATATTCAAGCCACCATTGACGCCATACCGTCAGATGTATTGTAAAAACTAGTCAAAAATTGGACTGACGGAATAGACTCTTAGCCGCGGCGGACATCGCCGGAAATCATATTTACAAAATAAATGCCATAAAATTATTTACCAATTTAAAATAATAAGAAAATTCATTCGAACAATATTTCTGTCTTGTATTAGGAGGATGTCTACCTATGACCTCCACATTAAACAACTGATATCTTGCAGCACGCTAAGGCTTAAAGAGTCAAAATGCTGCTTTGCTAAACTGTACGCCACAGCAACACTAACTAATACACTCCTACTCTGAGTCTTAGCAAAAGTCTTAAAGTTATATTCCCATCCAGGAAGAATTGCAAAATGACGCCGCCCGTGTCGAAAGATTTCGACGTTAGAACTTTTACCGACGGATCTAAAATGGAGTACGGTGTCGGAGCAGAAATTTTCTCAGAGTAACTGACTTCCTGACTTTGCTAGCGTGAAGAACTTTCGAGCTGAATCGATATAGCTATAATAAAAGCATGCAAAATTATTAAATTTAATCCGACTCAAAATCGAAGTGTGGCAATAATCACAGACAGCCAAGTGAATATTAAAGCTGTAAATTCTACAAAAATTTCTTCAAAACTGGTCCAACAATGCCAAAATGAGCTCGATACCCTGGACATTAACCACAAAATCAACTTAATCTGGGTTCCAGGACACAGGGGCATTAAGGATAATAAACCGGCAGATGAGCCGGCCCGACAGGGATTGGCCCTTCATCGCTCGCTTGCAGAGAGCGTCTCTATCCCATTCGCTGATAGAAATGGGAAAATTCTTTCAATTTTCTTCACGGAATCCAATAAAAGATGGAACAATCTAACCGAGTGTACCATATCTAGAATTAATAAATTTAGCACAAACAATTATCTCATTTAAAAAAAACTGTGTTATACAAATTCGAAAACCTAATCTACTTCGTCAATGAGTGGTTTCTTTCTCGTTTTTCCGCTAAAAATCGTCTCTTTAGTCTGTAATTGTAATTTGCGCGCTCGCACTTGACCGCAATATTACCTACCTACTTATGAATTCAATTCTTAACTTCCAATACAATTATTTGACAAACTTACAAACAAATGACAAAAGTTGTTTAAATATTAAAGTTCAAGCTGCATTGAAAAAAGTTTCCGATAAAGGATGATACGAGTATATAAAAATTGACAAATAACCGTAGGAAATCCAGAAATTTCCACAAGTTCTTTTAGTTTGGATTTCACCAAAAGTACTTATAAGTTTTCGAATACATAAATAAATTTTAGATTAGAGAGATTTTTACTTGCGATTATTGGTACTATAAGGCAAGTTATGCATTGGTAAAAAAATATCTTTAAAAAAAACATGACATTACGATCATAGAGCAGAGCAGAGGTGGGTCCCTCAATTCTGTCTGCCTGTCTGTCTGTCCTCGAGTCTGCAGCCTAAACGGTTGGATGAATTTGTTTCAAACTTGGTACATATTGGTTTTTAGCCCACACTTTTTGTTTTTCATTTTTTTAAGAAAACAAATAACAGTAGCTCCCATACATTTTTTTTGGGCCAAAAATAAAAATCTTATTTTTCTCAAAAACGGCTCCTATGATTTTTATAAAAAAATAAGTTCATTAATGAAGAGAAAATGTTCCTTTTGTTATTTTTTTTTGAAAAAAAAAATTATTTTTGGTACCTATAGTAGAACATTTTTTTTTTGGTTTTCGATTTTGGGAAACGGTTGATTTGATTTTTTTTGAAATTTCTTGCGCCACAACCTCCTAGAAAGTATAAATTATATTTTTTTTGAAAACTCAAAATTTCGAAAACAAATAAATAGATTTTTTCGAAACTTAGTATTTTGTAGTTTTTTGACATTATATTGAGTAGTTAAAACAATTATTTTCCTAAAATAAACAAAGACAACGGTATCTCGCATACAAATGTTAAAAAACCGTTAAGAAAATCATAAATTTTCAAAAACGGCTCCAAAAATCTGCCCACATTTAAGTAAAAAAATATTTTATTTTGCGCACTTATTAACGGTACTTCGTATTTGCTTCTCAATATTGGATGGACCTATTAAAATTAATTTTTTTATGCAAATGCTCCCTAAAAGTGTTAATAAAAAAGCATACACAAATATTCACAAAAAAAAATGTTTCTATTCTTATAAAATAAATTAACATTTTTTTTTAAAATTCGATTTATCTAAAACCAGTCATTAATTTTTTTTGAAATTTGAATTTTATATGTATATTAATATTACCCAAAATAGCTTTTTACGGCCTTTAGTCCACAAAATTTACGTTAGTGAGCGCCTTACCAATACGCAATTTTTGTTAAGTTCAGTTCAACTTACTTTCATTTTTTGACAAAAAAGCAATGTAAACTATATCCAACAATATTAAAATTTTAATCATTAAAATTGGAAGATTTTGTCCTTGGCCAAAACATATATTAATATGATCTTCAAAATGGCTTTTCATTTTTTTTTCTTAAAATGTGTTTTAAAATTTTATAAATAAAAAATAATTTTTTTAAAAAAACCGCTCCAACGCTTTTTGTTTTTTTTTTATATATATTCTTATTTATTCAGGAATTCAAATGTAATCTTTGTTTTCCCCCAAACTTTAGCAAGTATGCAATATAAAAACATTTGAATATGTGTATAATCCATTTATTTCTACCTTGTTATTATTGGTATTTCGTTTTTACGAATTTTTGCGTACGTCACTGAATACTTCATACAATGTAGGCCCTCATACATTTACGCATCTTTAAAAATCACATGAATCTTATGTATGCATATTGCACCTAAATTATAAAGTTATATGAATACCTCTACCAACCCATCCTTCATTGTCATTATTATACGTACATATGTGCAAACCTAGGTTCCATCTATGTATGTAGCTACATATTACCCCCCTAACTTACATAATTAAAATCCATAACCTATATTTAATTATGCATTTGTATGTAGGTACCTAACTATTCTCTGAATCATCCATTCGACAATTCATTATACTAAGAATCAAGGTAATCTTACCTACGCACATCGGCTCTAAACCTGCATAGGATATGCAAATTAGCTATCTACTAACAGCGCCAATCTTTTACTGCATAGTAAGTTTTTAGCTACAAGAGCAAATTCGTAGTGCATTTCATTTTTGTTTGCAAAAAAAATATTGACATAAAATTACAAATCTGTTTAAATTTAGTAAAATTGCTCTATCTTATAGAAACAATACTTAATAGTGGTTTATTTAATTATTAATATAAAATCTTAAAATATAGAAAAGTCGATCAGGCAGATGGCAATGCCATGCTTTAAAGATTTTTGTAATTTTTATGTCAAAATTTATTATACGAAAAAATAAAAATCTATAATCCAACTTTATCGACACTTAAATACTATATACTGTACAAAACAAGTAAAAATAAATTCAATATTATGGCATTTTAATATATGTATGTAGGTATATTTACATGTATACCTAGATCACATTTTAATAGTATGCTGACTATGTTATGAGAGGGATGTTGATTCATATATCTTATGATAAAGAAGTATCACGTAAATGATTTTTATAATAATTAGTATTAAATGAATTCATCATTCGGTTTCATCATTTAAACAATTCAGTACAATTAGCAAGCGATATGCCGATTTGTAACGAACTTACTATTTCCGAAACACTGTTTATTTAGTTTATACTCGTGGCAACATGTGCTTTGTGCTCAGGCATACCAAATAGTGAATTTATTTTTCTTCCTTGCATTAGAATTTTATAGGCAACCTAATTTTCTAAGCATCTGTTATTCTTTTTTTTTTAAATTTTCTTTCTAGGAAGTAAGATGCACTAGTTTTGCCATCATACGTGAATATATTCCTTGTTGAAAGAATTTCAAAGCGAAAAAAATGGAATTTAGACTAAAAATAGAATATAGAGGAAGAAACGAACACATTTAAAATGAAATATAGAACCCCCAAGCATTTTGAATCAATTAAATGAATTTCACACAAATTCGATAGGTATACCTACTTACTTTAAAAGGTGTTATTACCTGCAAACATCTAACATAAACTTTTTCTAATCAGTTGTTCGTTAGGCAATTCAGTCAAACGCTTTTTATATTTTAGATTTTTTTTATTGTGAAAAAAAGAAAAACAATTAAAGCGATGTATTAGGTACGTAATGAAAATTCGGTTTCAACATAAGAATTAGTTAGTTATGTGGTGATGGTTAGTAATTATGTAGATTTAAATAATAATTATTTATTTTTATATACTTAAACACATATATAAATATGTAATTATCTTTATACATATATAAAAAAATGTTATCAAAAACGTATGATGCTAATGAGCTCAGTTGGCATTCGACCATTTTCAATATAGTTTTTTTATGAAAGATATGGTCGAGAAGAATGTTTTAAGCTTCTGATATGCGCTATGTGCTTATGTGTACTGGTTTTCGATTTATGCCTGTTTTTGCGAGCTATTAAAATTTAAAAATGCTTACTAAAATTGTTAAGTCTCATGAACTAATACACATCATGAACTAATAAACAATAAACATAAACATAAACAAATATATATAAAAAAATGTTGTCCTGATTTCAATTTTGTTAGTTTAGTCGGTGTATTTCTTTGACAAAAATTACTTTGCGTTTGACCGCTGAGTGAAAATTCGTTTTTATGTTGCGTAAAAAATTAAAACGATTTCTAAATAATACGTTTTGAATACAATAACAGCTCGGAAAAGTTGCAGCTAGAAGAGTTGCCAGAACTGCTCAAACAGATGCGGTTAATCGGCAGCGTAATGCCCGTGTGAGAGCTGCACAGCGAATAAATTTGGTGCGTGGATTAATTCTTTTTTTTTTTTTTTTATAATCTACCCGCGCTCAAGGGATTATACTACCCTTTAAAATGTTTCAGCACAGCGCGTGCGTGAGGCTGAGGAAGAGAAAGAATGGTAGGAAAGATGTGTGGCGCGATGTTCTGAGACTGTAGGTGGTTGTTGTCTCAGATTTTATCTCCAGGGATGGCGGCTGAACTAATGCGGAGAAACTGCCGTGTCTTATTTATCTATTTCCCTTATAATTCGCATAATTTTTTTTATTTTTTGCCATATTTTATCGGTACACTAGTTTTTTTTTACTCAATCGCATGTTGTAAGTTCTATGGCTAAACAGCATGTAATGAGAGGACATAGACTACGGCAGGGATCGAACCTGTGACAATGAGGTTGACAGGCGAACACATAACTATCGCGCCACGGCCACCCCCAATGACTGTTGTGTACAGTCATTGCAAGGCATTCAAATTTAAACATGAAACTCTTGGATTGTATTGTGCAAAAAAGTTTACGAGATATATGTATATTAGATGACGCTGTGCTGCGATAAATGCCACAACCCGATACATTGCGTAATACATTGACATAGGCTGTGTGCGATTTGACAGGTGTCCTTTTCACATTATCATTTTCTATTCAGCAAATGTGCTTTTTTTCTTGCTGCAATTGATTCGAGTTTTGAGTATTATTACACTGATTCCGATCTAACCTTAGACGACGTACACGTCTTGTAATAATTAATCAGAATGTCCGTGATAATCAAACGCAAGAGGTGCATGCAGAAGATATAAAAGGAGACCTGCCAATTTTTCACAGCTTCGGACTGCAAAAAACACCACCACGAATTCGACAAAAAGTAATTAGAAGAAGAAAAGTGGTGAATGAAGACTTCAATCACGCTGTTATTGGATACTATTCCGCAACCGCATTTACTTTCTCGATGATCCCGGTGGTACATGCGAGACATTCGTCATTTAATTAATTCTAGCAACAATTCGGCCAAGTTCTCAAATTTCGTTGTATGTTTCATCATATGGCATCTATGGCATTGCTGTCATATTGTTTGAAGGCGGTCGAACCACACATTCCGCTTTGAAGCTTGCGATGAATTTTCTCACGGTTGACAAGCCAATAACGTGCAAAACAACCAAGAATTCGGCGACAGCGAAATTGATGCGAGAATGCAAAATCATAATTTGGGATGAATGCACGATGGCTTATAAATGAGTTTTGGAGGCAGTTGACCGAAAAATGGATTTACAAGGCGGTTCGAGATGATTTGGCGGGGATATGATTTTGCTCAGTGGAGATTTTCGTCGAAGGCTTTCCTGCCAATGAATTTAATACATGCTTGAAATCGTCGTCTTTGTGCCGGCCGGCATGTCAAGAAGTTGAAATTGACCACAAATATGAGAGTCGCATTGCAGTGGTGCTAGGCAATTACCAAATTTCTGTTGATGTCTCGGCTGGATTGATATCATTCCCGGCAAATTTTTGCCAGTTAACAACGCCGAAGGAGAAACTCATCACCAAAGTAAAGTGTTAACCGGCATTGTAACAAATTATAAAAATCTCAATTGGATTTGTGAACGGGCAATACTAGCAGCGAAGAAAAAAGGACGTCGTTGATAGCTTGGTGAAGGGTCTTTGTTGTTTGCTTTTGCACAGGAAAACAAAATGAAAAACATTGTTTATCATATCACTCTCTACTGATTTTTATTCCATTCAAATAAATCACATTGGTAAATTTGAACTATTTGCGTTTTTATATAGCACTGCAGTTCATTTGAAGGCGTTAAATTAGGGCGAGACGAAGTTCGCTTGGTCCGCTAGTTATGTATAAATTACAGTTTGTCATGTTAGTATGTGGTGTTGACGAGTTGGTTTTTGACAAAAAGAATCGTTTTGCATTTATTGAAATTGAGAGAATTATGAGCAAGTCTACAATACTACGAGTAATTTAAACCCCCCGAAGCCCGTTGGTTATGTATATATTTGCTTCGAAAAATCTAAAAAAACATTTGAACAGATAAATGTGAGATTCAAATACATTACTCAAACGAGTGTTCAGCAAATTATGAGTTGAAATGATGTTTTAAATTTCACGTTATTGTTACAGAATATGAATCGCTTTTTAATATCATTTTCAAAAATATTGACAGGCAGATTTTATTATCCCGCCTGTCTTAATACCTACTTGGGTCTATTATAATTATGTCGAATCCCGATAAACAAACTCTTAAGATTTGTTTTTTATTGTTATTGCATTTTATTGAATTAAACGCAAGTATTTTAACTAACAAAAAGCTTATAAAAATAACTGATAAAATATACATACAGTTAAACTTCGATAACTCGAACCATCACTTGACACAAAAAGAAATCTCGAGTTATCAAGACTTGGAGTTATTAAGTAGAATTGGAAATTGACTTTTCTTTAATTAACACAAGGAACATATGTAATGTCTGCTTCCTTGTCGATTTAAACCATTCCATTAGGCGCCAGTTATAGCTTTCTTTGAAAACTTTGACTATCAATTCTGAAGTACTTAAACAAATAAACTTGTTGTTCTTTTGGTACCAAAATGAAGGTAATAAGATACATAATATTTTTTGTCAAAAGAATATTTTATGTGCTCTACCACTTTTTTGTAAATTCACTTTTGATTTTTCAATGTGGGAAGCATTTTCAATGAACAGTTGACATAATTGAAAAATCAAAAGTGAATTTACAAGAAAGTGGTAGAGCAAATAAAATATTTTTTTGACAAAAAATATTATATATCTTATTAACTTCATTTTGGTACCAAAACGACATCAGTTTTATTTGTTTAAGTGCCTCAGAAATGATAGTCAAAGTTTTCAATGAAAGCTATAACTGGCGTCATACGACTTTGTTTATATTTTCGTAAGTTCTTTTTTTTTTCATTTTCTATTGAATAGACATTCGTTGCCGGAACACCTACTTCACAGCCACAGCTTCATTTTTTGATCCACTTTCCGCCTCTTTTATAAGTTGAAATTTTTCTTGTTACTTGTTATTTAATAACAACTAACAATGCATATTCCAATGTTCATCATATGGATCATATATTATGTACCCACCGAAGCCGAAATCTCGGATTTTGTAGATATCAGTCCAAATCTTGGGATTTCACCATATAGTTTTGGGCTTTCGAAATCAGAGATTTCGTTGAAAACACAACGAAATCCCAGTACCGATGCGTTCCATTCATAGTAAACGACTGCATTTTAAACTTCACCATACTTGTGAAAAACTTTATATGTGCAAATTATATTCTTTCACTCTAACGATAAGGAGATAAAAAGAGAAAGTATGCATTTCTATTTGACAACGTGGTTGAAGAATTAGATAAACAGAAATGGTTGTTGTTTGTGGTTCTGAGAGACGAAATCGTGGATTTGGCGGTGTGAAAACCAAAATCGCAAAATCTTCCTGCTAAGATCTCAGATTTCGCTTTGATGGAAACATAGTTTTAAGGAGGCTTTAAATTGCTATAATGAAAATCATACTTACTATAATCTTCATACATGAAGATGATCTCCATTTTGGTCTTCGCTCTCTACCGCACAAGTATGAGTTTTTTATTTTGTTTCCTCTTTTTTTGCAGATGTCCATGCAGATAAAGATGAATATACATGTAAAGCCTCCTTTAAGCTTCACTATGTACCTACATATATTATTTTGTATTCCTCTTTGTATTTTGAGGCGCGTACTATTTTTTTTCGAAAGCAAAAACTAAGTTTTGAGTTCGTTTATATATTGACCAAGAAACTAACCTAGTAGTTTGAGTTCTAAACCCTACTAACAAATAAATTGATAATTCATACTCACACATAACGAAATTAACATTTTATACACACGTACTTATATGTACAGTAGGTCATAGACACGTACAAACAGTGAAAGAATGCCTTATAAAAAAAACTGCACAAAATTCAGAATTCGACTTGTCGAAGTTGACGCCAAATAAACTCTTCGATCTATCAAATAAAAATTACATGTAAATTACATTCTTGGCGCTATTGCCAACCAATTTCATTCGAGTTATGGAAGTTCGACTGTATTTATGATTTTACTCCGCGCAAATGCACTCTCGTTTTCACCTGGCTGTTGACTCAACCTACTGTTAGCGGAACAAAAGACCCAAAAAGGAAGCAAACATTTTTTGAAACCGCGAAGAAGTCCACCCACAGTACAGTTGCCTTCTCCGCAACGTTTCGTCGCTATCCACTACTCCTCCAGTACAGGGGTACATTTAGATATATTTTTAGGCGGTAATTAGAATTAATAAATAATTTAATTAAGTAATAATTTTCTTTATAAGAACTTTTTTTTTCTAACTATTATTATCTTGTAATTATTATTAAAGCATTAAATTAATTTAAAACAAAACAAAATAAATTAACATAAAAATAAAATAATTTAACATAAAAAAGACATTGCTTTCTGAATAAACAACAAAAATTATCACAGTAGTGTATGCAGGTACTTACTTACTTAAGGTGGCGCTACAGTCCGGGGTGGACCAGGGCCTAGTAATATGATCTTACCGAAACTTTATTATTTTGAAGAGTAGAATATTTTGATGATGTTTAATAAACTTTAATTACATCTCTTAATTGCGAGTAAAACGTTACGTATCCGTACGTAATATTTTCTGATAATCTTAACTAAAAATAAAAAGCGTGGATCGCACGAACTTGTTCTTATGTTCGATCACATCGTATGCAAAAGATTTCTATTAAAAAATCTAAATATATTTTTAAAGTCGTTTTTTACTAAATTTTTTAATTTATACAAAATTCAGGTTTAGATGAATTTTCGGACGTTGATTCTATTTTTTTTTCAGTGCATCATTCCAAAATATTTGAAGCTATTTATGTAGTACAACAAGTTAATAATCTTTTAAAAATATAAAACCAACAATTTGCAAGTAAAATCAATCTGTATTCATTGATTCAAAATTGCCTTAAACTTGAGTTTAGTAAAACTTGGGTTTATCAACGGCTATACGAATATACCCCAAAATATTAAATTAAATTATGGCTTAATCGAAGAAAAAACAATTTAACCACCTAAATAATACTTAAACTAATTGGAGCTAAAAAAAAGTAAGTCATTTTATTTCTTGGATAAATTTGAATTTATGAGTAAAAAAATTCAAAATCTGTGGAGCGGTTTTTTGAGAAAAAAAGTTTTTTTTAAAAACTTTTTGAAAACAATTTAAAAAAAAAACAAAAACGCCAATTCATAGGTATTCAGCAAATACATATACATAACTATAGTTTTTGAAAAAAAAAAATTATGAACAGTTTTCAAAATAAAAATTTTAATTTTTTTTAAACACTTTTAAAAATACAAAAAATATTAATTAAAAATATAGGTACGCAGTATAAATTGGGCAACCTAAACCTATATATGCGTGAAGTTTCGAAAGAATCGGTTAAGCCATTTATGAGATAGTCGAAAGCAAGAAAAACAGTCCTATTGAAAGTACCGTTTTTAGACATTTTTTTTCCCAAACATAAGATCGGTTGTACCAAAAAAGCTGCACTAATTTTTTTAAATCAATATCGTTAGATCCGTAGGCTTTAACATATGGCAGGTACCGTTATTTTTTGAGCTAACAACAAATTAATTTCAATTTCCCCTATGGACAACACTTAAACAACTCTAAGTTTGAAGCAATTCGGCCAACCCGGTTTAGACGTAGGTGTATATACATACATACATACATATAGCCAGACTAACAGACTGACAGAATGACAGACTGACAGACTGACAGACTGACAGACTGACAGACTGACAGACTGACAGACTGACAGACTGACAGACTGACAGACTGACAGACTGACAGACTGACAGACTGACAGACTGACAGACTGACAGACTGACAGACTGACAGACTGACAGACTGACAGACTGACAGACTGACAGACTGACAGACTGACAGACTGACAGACTGACAGACTGACAGACTGACAGACTGACAGACTGACAGACTGACAGACTGACAGACTGACAGACTGACAGACTGACAGACTGACAGACTGACAGACTGACAGACTGACAGACTGACAGACTAACAGACTGACAGACTGACAGACTGACAGACTGACAGACTGACAGACTGACAGACTGACAGACTGACAGACTGACAGACTGACAGACTGACAGACTGACAGACTGAGAGACTGACAGACTGACAGACTGACAGACTGACAGGCTGACAGACTGACAGACTGACAGACTGACAGACTGACAGACTGACAGACTGACAGACTGACAGACTGACAGACTGACAGACTGACAGACTGACAGACTGACAGACTGACAGACTGACAGACTGACAGACTGACAGACTGACAGACTGACAGACTGACAGAGTGACAGAGTGACAGACTGACAGACTGACAGACTGACAGACTGACAGACTGACAGACTGACAGACTGACAGACTGACAGACTGACAGACTGACAGACTGACAGACTGACAGACTGACAGACTGACAGACTGACAGACTGACAGACTGACAGACTGACAGACTGACAGACTGACAGACTGACAGACTGACAGACTGACAGACTGACAGACTGACAGACTGACAGACTGACAGACTAACAGACTGACAGACTGACAGACTGACAGACTGACAGACTGACAGACTGACAGACTGACAGACTGACAGACTGACAGACTGACAGACTGACAGACTGACAGACTGACAGACTGACAGACTGACAGACTGACAGACTGACAGACTGACAGACTAACAGACTGACAGACTGACAGACTGACAGACTGACAGACTGACAGACTGAGAGACTGACAGACTGACAGACTGACAGACTGACAGACTGACAGACTGACAGACTGACAGACTGACAGACTGACAGACTGACAGACTGACAGACTGACAGACTGACAGACTGACAGACTGACAGACTGACAGGCTGACAGACTGACAGACTGACAGAATGACAGACTGACAGACTGACAGACTGACAGACTGACAGACTGACAGACTGACAGACTGACAGACTGACAGACTGACAGACTGACAGACTGACAGACTGACAGACTGACAGACTGACAGACTGACAGACTGACAGACTGACAGACTGACAGACTGACAGACTGAAAGACTGACAGACTGACAGACTGACAGACTGACAGACTGACAGACTGACAGACTGACAGACTGACAGACTGACAGACTGACAGACTGACAGACTGACAGACTGACAGACTGACAGACTGACAGACTGACAGACTGACAGACTGACAGACTGACAGACTGACAGACTGACAGACTGACAGACTGACAGACTGACAGACTGACAGACTGACAGACTGACAGACTGACAGACTGACA
Organism: Philhelius pedissequus; assembly: GCA_910595825.1. Taxonomy (NCBI): domain Eukaryota; kingdom Metazoa; phylum Arthropoda; class Insecta; order Diptera; family Syrphidae; genus Philhelius; species Philhelius pedissequus. Next base: position 122,508,904 of record OU343162.1, read on the forward strand.
GACTGACAGACTGACAGACTGACAGACTGACAGACTGACAGACTGACAGACTGACAGACTGACAGACTGACAGACTGACAGACTGACAGACTGACAGACTGACAGACTGACAGACTGACAGACTGACAGGCTGACAGACTGACAGACTGACAGACTGACAGACTGACAGACTGACAGACTGACAGACTGACAGACTGACAGACTGACAGACTGACATACAGTCAGACAGGCTGACAGTCAGACAGTTAAACAGACAGACAGACATACATACAGACGGTCAGAATTTTTAGACCATCTATTTTCGTCTTCGATATCATCGTAATGTCATGTTTGATTGATATCTCAAAACTTTTTTTTCGACGAATGCATAACTTGCCTTATAGTATCTATAAACGCAAGTAAAAACTCTACAAACATATAATACGTATACAAAATACCACGGTTGGTGTGATGTCTTTTCTCAAGCTTTGTGCTACGCTTGCGCGCACACGTACAGCGCTGAGGCCCAGCAAACTCTCACTATTCCTTGGTAAACACTAGTGGAGGGGGTACGAAGCAGAGTACAAAAAGAACCACGAACATAAGAAACACTGTATAAGGTTCCCCATCTCATTTTCTCCCACGTCAAATCTTATGAGTTTATGTGACTGTCTCTTTTTACTGTCGCTTTTTCGTTTCATCGGCTATCAAATCACAATAAAGAAGTTTTCACTTCAAAAACTTGTGAATATTATAAAAATTAAACATCAGCACTAAAAAATAATTATATAAAAAAATATTTCTTCTAGCGAAAACCGAAACCAAACCGCCGAACCCAGCGAGAATTTCGGTAACAAAAATACATTCTTGTCTCGGGTGCTTTTAAAGTAGTCTCCTCGTCTCGTCTCGGTCCCAGACTAGTCTCGGTTTGGGTCTCCGGACCCAGACTAATCTCGGTCCTGTTGCCAGCCTTATTCCGAACCATTGCACAGGAAACCATATGCTCCCCAAGTTTACTTTTTTTTCATAGATAGGTACGTAACCTAGGTACAATCTTCCTCCAAATTTTTCTAAGCATTAAGTCATTAACATCCTGTCGAAGCCAATCCTCAGAGAAGGTGACCAAGCAATACATACATACATACGTATGCACATATTTTTCATTGACCCACAATCGTGTCACTTGAAGGGTCAGGCAAGCGGTCGTGTAGCGATGGGGGCGGGCGGCTCGACAGGGCAGTTTTCATCTCGTTAAATTTTGTCTATATCACTGAGGGTTAGTTTTTTGACTTTGTCAGGCCAAATGTTTCCAACGAACCTGCCAACCTATCTTATCTATACTATTTCCATTCAATACAATCGGATTAGATTATAGGGACCTACCTACCTATGCAGTATGTAGGTATTGAAATCGAAAATATCTAAGCAACAGAGGCGAGTGATTAATTTAATTTAATAAATATGCATCTACCCGTCATGCACAAACAAAATATTTCCCAAATAATTATGTAGTTGTGTCGGTAGTTCACACATACCTACAAGCAACAATAATTTTGTTCTCCCTCTCATCGCTTCTGAAATAATGTAAAATGTATCTAGTTATAGAAAAATATTAAATAGCTTTCCACCTCTGCCCCTTCCCATTTAGTGTGTGCAACTAAGAAAATCTTCCTTCTTTCGCTTTTGCTTTGTTCGGAACAAGTACCTTTCCTCTTTGCTGCTTTAAGCCCCCTCCTGATCTTGCATTTACGAATAATATAACTCAGTGATACCTATACCCACAATATACGAAAGCACTAGTGCCTGTGCTTGCCAGCAACGGTGTACCTACATACAAACATGTTGCATAGATTCCCACTCAGAGTGTACTTAATGCATTCAAATAGAAATATAAAAAAAAATTCTACAACTAGCAGGGGCAGCAAAATCAACATCCACAACGGCAACAACGCGGCGACGACGACGATGACGATAGACGGAACACCAAACTAACCTAGTTTTTGAGTTTGTTATAAAGTTTGGGTCAAAGACCTGTAGGAGGTCGAATCCGTAGCAACGTACAATAACAGAAAACACACACACATATACACAGAATCACAAGTAGTGAAAAAAATGCACTATATGTGAATGCAAAAGCTGGGGAAAATGTACTCATACCGATACATATTCTCCCCTGGAAAATCCATTTTGTTAGGAATGATGATTTTGAAAAGGGGTTGGAGAGGAGGTTGGGAGGGCATTTGATATTCACACATGCATATATAAAACTTAAAATGAGATTGTGTTTGGAATGAGTGTGTAATCAAACAAGACGTAACCATTGAGCAATCATACCGCCCTCGAAAAAAGCTTTTTTCAATTGAACATAGATAACTATGGATACTGGTACTTTTGTTTATTTACTTGGGTCGGTTTCACACTACTTTAACTTGGATTTGGACTTAGATTTTTGTTACTGTATTTTAACGTAGCGTTTTTTTTGCGCCCATTGCGCCCAGACTCTTACTCTCACTTTGCACTTGCATAATTTAGCTTTGGTCTTGTTTTGGACAACTTGGGGTGAATGACGACGTCGAGAATTATTTTTTTTTTGTCACTAATGACGAACTTGAATGCCAAGAAAGGTGAATAGATATTTCATAGCATCATAACCAAAAGTTTTGATTAAAAAGAAAATATTAGCGAACATAAACCAATTCAAGCCGGAATAAAATAAAATTGACAAATCAAACTTGTATTTACATATGTATGTATATTGTCACTGTCTCACCTAGCTCAATTATTGATTTCCCGCTTAACTGCAATTGAGCGCAGAATACTGTATACAAACAGTACATACAAAATCTCAAGCACTTCCATTAAAAAATAATAATAACATTGGGTCCACTTCCGCTTGCTTAAATCAATTGCGGATTAAAATTCAGTTCAAACTTCTTCAATCAAATGTCAAATATCTTCAATCAAATGTCAAATATCAGTCAGGTCCTGCTTTGTTTGGCAATGTATTGGCACAACGACGGAAGATACGCCAACGACCGTCGACGTTTTGTAAAACCATCGGCCTTAGGCTTTTTTGCATCAGGTTTAACCATTGTTGAGCCATGTAGACTATAAATGTAGACTACATAATAGTCTACATGTTGACAATTCGATGTAGACAATTCAAAATTGTCGACATAAATTAGTCGACAATGTAGACATTGTAGACAATTAGTATCAATACTAAGTAATCACACCACTAAGAATAAATGTTAAAAAAAGAATCAAGTTCTTCTATAATAAAAAAACATACATATGTGTAAGGACAAAATAGTCGTGAAGAAATCATTTGATCTAAATCTAAACGTAAGTTTACCTAGTTCTATGCTAATAAAAGTTTTAAATTTAAATTAGAGAAGATATCGAAAAACTTTAAATTATGGGAGAAATTTGTTATGATAAACCTAATGATAGGTCCACTGAATCACTTCATTGGTTTACTACTAGTCAAGTTGCAAAAACCTTTTAAATCTGAGGATTTAGCAATAAAATTAAAAAATGCCAGTAAAACTTGCAAATTTGGTTCAGTAATCAAATCATAAACTAAAAAATTTCTCACATACCTAATTTGGAGTTGTGTATTTTTTTGGCCCGGTTTCAATTCTTTTAGCAGAGATAATGACTGGCTGAATGACATGGCCTTTAAATATTAAATTTTCATTATTTCGATTCCTTATGAACAAAAACAGCTCTAAAGTCTAAAGATCATCATTCTACGTGAAAGTACTTCCAATAATTGATACAAGCAGACTGATATATGTAAATATGAGAATCGAAAATCTCCAGTTTTCATTTTTTACCTTTATACTAAATATGAACTCAAATCATATCACTTTACCACATTTCATTTTTCTACAGCACTCCGAAGTGCTTCATAATTATTTTTGATTCTAAGAGAGTGGATACCACGCCCCGGAACTGAAGTCTTAAGCTTTTCGATTTTTCTTTTGTAGGTATATGAACTTCAAGTGAAGTACTACCGATCTACCGTATTTTATAATCCTTCAGCAATCTGAAGAGCTTTTTTTAATTGAACCAACAGTTGGAAGAAGAGAATAAGTCTCCAAGTTTCCAAAAATTAAATTTTGATCCAAATTCCATTTCTATTACGTCGAAAAAAGAAAGAAAAAAAACCCTTTTTTAACAGAAATGGCGTTAGACAATTTCGCCAAAATCTATTTGGAAATATCACCAATATAAAAATCTTAGCAAAATGTTTTGGGCGTTATTTGTCATCTTTCTATTTTTTTTAAGGAAAGAACGCCCAAATTTCAAATATAAAAAATCAAATGGAAATAACACCCACAATTGGAAATATCGCCCAAATAAGGGAATAACGTCCAAATATTAGGAAAAAACGCCCAAATCAAAATTCTGTCGATAGTTGTACTCCTTTTTAAATCAAACCGTGCAATTTTTGGAATGATTCTATTTTTGAGATTTAGATGTGAAAGTTTGTTTACATTGTCGATATATTGTCTACATTATCGACATATTGTCTATATTGTTGACATTGTCGACCCGTTGTCTACGTTGAAATATAGGCAATTAAAGTCGACACGTAGAGGAACAACATTTGATAAATTTTAGGTTTTATCTTCGGAAAAATTCCTAGTGAACTGAATTTTTGTACATACCTTTATTACGGTGTTGTAATGAAGGTGCGAAAAATCGACATCGATATCGTGCCGGCTAAGAAAGTTATGAATGTCAAAACGTCACGAAAATTAGTTTTTCGCAAATATCTCGGGACTTATTGCTTGGATGTCAACAGTGGTCAATATAAAAATAGTTCCTAGAAAAATTATCTACACAAAATGTCTCTTCCATTTTTCTGTAACATAAACCGTTTTCGGAGTAGAGCGCTGAGAAAACTACTAGAATGCACTCACATACGGTATTGTACACGGTACATCATGGTGTAAACTCTATTGCTTTTCATTAATATTTATAAGTGACTTAAAAAATTTTATCTGATATTTGGGCGTTTCGGGGAAAATATACTTATCTTAGAGAGGTTTAGGAACTTAAAATCAACTGATCCAAATGACCTCCACTGGCAGGTGTTCCGTATTTCATTGTTCCGAGACCTGTCCCTTTAAACCTGTTACTGCCTGTCGGACTGCGTTAAGCTCAGTTGAAAATTATTTCTTGAGTGTTAATAACGTTATTTTAGTTGTTTTCTGCTCTTAAACAGTTCGTGTTTTATATGTAATGCATTATTATCGGATGGCGATATTGTAGAAGTTAGCCGTGTTCTACAAACATTTAAAAATGCTAGTGTCGCTAGAGGTGATGGTAATATTGAATATTTAGATACTGCGAATGTGCATAGTAATTTTCGTAAAAATTGTGCAAACAATTTGAGTATTGCAGCTTTTAAACGACGCCAAGAAGAACCGAGTACATCAATATCTCCGCGTAAAGCCTAGTATGCAGATCACGCTAAAATTTCCCTAACACTTTTCTCTCCAAGCATCAACTAAAATCCTAGATAAAATTTGACATTTTAATTGTGGATAGTTTAAAATTTGATACGAGAGTTCTGTGGAGAATATGTCAAAAAACAGTTGTTGTGGAAAAAATATTATTTAAATTTCAAAATTTCAAGTCATAAGACGAATAGTATGATAATTTATAAGACAAAACTTACAGCATAAACTCTTTTTTCTTTAACGTCTCTTTGCTGTAGTTTATTTTGCATCTTCATTACAACACCGTAATAAAGGTGTATACAAAAATTCAGATCACTAGCAATTTTTCCGCAGATTGGGGCTTAATATGCCTAAAATGCCTAAAACCTCCAAAAACCGTATTTCTTTACACTTGTTCGTAGCTCCGCAAAAAGATTAATTATCAACATAAAATAAATCACACTTACCAAAAACGGTCAAAATACGCTGACATACGATCATGATCTAGACGTGTGATCGGGAAAACTTTCTTGCAATGATCTCTTTTGCACATATTACATGTCAACTCATTTTTGAGAGGGAACTGCTTATATCGTGTGATCTACTATATTGTATGCGTTGATATATGATAAACGCATAGCGGTATATAAAGTTTCCACTATCGAAAACAATCGATAGTTTATACCTCCTATCGATTGTTCTTTGATAGTCACATAAACATAAATATAGAGTTGAATTCTTATAACTATACAAAACATACTACGTATCCAAAACATTGTAGATATTGAGTTGAAACTAGTTTAGCCAAAGATTACAATTAGTTCAATATAGTTAGCTTGCATCTTCATCATTCGTTAATCTGTTAAATTCAGCACACAAATACTAATAATGTTTATTGAACTGAATTGTATATAATTGGCTCTTAATTTTATTTTACATTATTTATATTACATTGAAATTTTAATTTGTTTTAGCACTTAAGGGGCTAATAATATACATTGTTTTAATTTTTTTTGTTAAAATTATTAAAAAAATTGTCCTTGAATTTCTTGTACTACTTACTCTTCAAATCCGGCTGTTTTCTGGTGATGTGGGGGTTAATGTGGCATCTAGCCGCGGTGATAGTTTGACGCTGCATCCTCGTAAAATTTAATTGCTTCGTCGTGCGTCGTTGATATAAATAAGTCCTTCGTCCAGTAGCGCTGTCACATCCAGATATTTTGGATCGGGGTATCTCTCTTCGCTGGTCATGCTATTCACTAGGGTGTTTGGGTGATTGATTAGGTTGCTCGTCAGTCTTTTGGCAGCACTGATCATGTACTTGTCAAGGGATGTTATTCCGGATGCCTCGAAAAGTCGTTTGTTGCTGAAGTGCTTTTGTCGCTGGTCAAAGTGGAGTCCCGTGCAGATCCGGTGGATTTTCCTCTCAAACATTCCAAGCTTTCTCATGCTGGTTTTGGATACAGTAAAGCATGCAGGAAAACAATATGTGATAATGGGCCTGAGAAGTTGCTTATAGATAAGCAGTTTCGTCTTCTGGCTGAGTCCATTCCTTTTCCGCATTAGGGGGTGGATTCGGTGAAAACCGAAATTGCCCTTTTTAGGGTAGCTGTCACGTGAGGGTTGAAACGAAACCTCTCTTCGAAATTGATACCCAGATATTTCACAGTTGGTTTGGATCTTAGTTGTGACTCGTCGGGCAGATTGATTATAATTCTTGTGGCTGACGGGGTGTTCCGATGCCCCGCTGGTCTACTGAAGCAATCAGGCTCGTATTTGGCTGAGTTAACTTTGATGCCCCATTTTGTGTAGGATTTCCACAGGTGTCTCACATGTTCTTCTACTCTTCGGGCTGCAATAACTGGATACATAGATTTGGCATATGTTAGCGAGTCGTCTGCATAAAGCAAATTCATAGAATTGCTTGGTTGGGGCTGATCCGATGTGAAAATGTTGTAGAGGTATGGCCCTTGCTTCGATCCTTGGGCAACTCCTGCTCAGTACTTTTGGTTGTTGACTTGCTGTTTTATTCAGCACTTCAGCAGCTGATATTACTATGTGTTGGTCGGTTGCTAAAACAATTTTTTCCCAAATAAAAATCCTTGTTTGTATTTTGCGATTATATTTTCTAAAAAAAAAATAAATAAATTATTACAAGAAATTCATTAAATGATTTATATGTACATAGGTAGAACAATCTAACTGCGGCATGCAACGTGGAGATTTTTGTCTTATTATTCAGATCTCAGAATTTAAAATGGTCGGTTTTGTCATAATAAAGTGTTTATCATATTAGTCATTTAGTATTAGCTCAAAATAAAAGTTCTCCTTTATAGCCGAGACCAGTGAACACATTAATTACTACCTATAGACCTTTTGAAACAGCTGGAACATTTTCGATCGAAAAATTATTTTATAGGGTCATGATATTTTAAAAAACGGATCTTTTAATCAAACGAAGAAAAAGTGGTTAACTTTTCACATTAAATTAAACTGCATTTGCGAAATAAATTGAATTCTAGATTTAAACCAAACTTGATGCTGATTAGTTTTTTTCACTTTTGTTTAAATTGTTCGCTAATCTTTAAATTTAATTATAAGTAATTTTCCCTAATTGTTTAACCACACTGTAATTAGTATTGCTTAAAAACAATCAATGTTTTATAATGCTTATGTTTTAAATAAATAAATACAACTACAAATATTAAGATGATACAGAATAATAAAAAGTGGGGTCCGCAATTAGATTTGTTTGTCTGTCTGTCTTTCTGTAGGTTAGTCTACAAACTAAACCGCTGAAGCGATTTTCTTTAAACTTTGTACATAGGTGATAGCTCCATTTTAGTGCATAATCTTTTTTTGGGGCTCAAAAATAACGGTACCCGCCATACAATTTTTTGTACCAAAAATGGTAAATCTTAATTATCTCGAAAACACCTCTAATGATTCTGATAAAAAAAATTCAGTGCACTATTACAGAAGCCAACTAAATTAAATTAATAATTAATTTAAAAAAAAAGTTTATATAACCGGTTTTCTGATTTTCGACTTGCTTAACAACGGCACGACGAATTTCGATCAAAATGTTTATGCAGGAGGTAGTTGAGATTCTTAGTTATAGGTACTGCATATCAACATTTCGAAAAATAATTGTTTGGGTTTTTGAGAAACAAATTATAATATTTCGATAATGGGTGGTGTTTTTTTTTTGGTATTATTATCTATTTATTTGTTGTCAAATTTATATTATGATATACTTAAAACTTTTTTTGAAAAATATTAATGAAATTTTGGTTATACAAACTTAAGTAAGCCTTTTCTACTAAGTGCTTACGATGTGATCGTACAGTACGTGCGATCCAGATGTGCATTGTTTCGCCTTATTATTACATACTTTAAACTTTTTAGAATTTACCAAACTGCAATAAATATAATATTTAATAAAGTTTTTCTTTTGTTTCAGGTAAGATTTTTTTATAACATGTTATGGAAAGTGTAAGTCTGAAAAAAATTAGAAAATTATATTGCTTCCACAAAATAACGGCTGAGTTTGTAATTGTAAAACCTCTGGAGTACTGCCAAAATTGTGTTCATAAATGTAAAACGGTCAAGTTTACCATCAAGTCAAACAAATGCTTTATTATTATTATTTAATTTCCTTATTTCCAAATTTTTTGTATTATAGTGCTGAATTTGCACGAAAATGGCAGATGAACAAATGTGATTATATTTTTTTAAATTAAATTTTTCAAGGAAATTTTTATTTTTTGGAATAGAACGAGGCATCTAAAGGTTTCCATATTCGAAAACATTTTCCTTCTTCTTCGGTTTTTAAATTTTGTTAATGCTGTCAATTTCTGGTCCATATTTTCAAAAACGGTTTCTTCCGCGAAATTTAGACCAATTAAATTTTAAAATCTTTTTGTTGAAAAACATTTTTTAAATGCATGTACTACAAATCATATCAAAAGCTAACAAATAATTTATATTGCTCATTTGTCAACGTTTGCTATTATGAACTCATTTTGAACAAAATATGATGACTGCACACATGCAGTTGTAATAGTCTTCATAAGGGTATTTGAGCATATTTTAGGCAAGGCATGAGCAACAAAGCCTGCAACTACGAACTCAACCTATTACTTAATTATATAAAACCGAAACAATTATTTAATTATCAGGAAGTATTTAGCTGATTAACGTGAATAACATTTTATAATATTCTTTATTTTCACAAATGAATTTTTTTAGTTCGCTTAATGTTAATATATTTTTTTATCTCGATCAACAAATTACTTTTAAGCTGTGGGATCATTTACAAAAATGGAAATAGTTTTAATTTATTTTTTAAATATATTTTTAAAGCAATTTTCATCTCTGAATTTTTCTTTATAATAGAAGCCTGCTTACAAATACATAACTATAAAAGCGTGTAATTACCAATAACTTTAACAAATGAACGTAAAAATGGTAGAATCGACATTCATTTTTTGAATTTTAATTGTGTCAAGCTTTGAAGAAGTAAAGAAATAAGTTCTGGGTTAACATGCACCATTATTAACAAATTTCTGCAAAAGTAGAGCATAGCAGATATGTTACGAAGATATCTAATAAAATTACCTAATACCTTCTTCAAGATGAACATGCTCATACTTATGCTTGATTTCATCCTATATCAAAAATCACATGACCTACTTTTATAAGAAGGATATTTTGAATTACAGTCGAACTTTGATAACCCGAACCATCACTTGCAGAAAAAAAAATAATTCGAGTTATGAAGACTTCGAGTTATCGAATAAAACACAAAATTTAATTACGTTACATATTATACCACTCCATGGATAAATCTACGAACTAGAAACACAGAAGCACTGGTAACGAAACCATTGGCTGTAAACAACACAAAATTAATATTAAGTACGTATTATTTATTTGCCAATAAGGAAGAGTTGGTGTAATTGTTTAAAATATACTATAAAACTTGACTGACGAGTGGATTGCCTGAATACTATACGTAATAGCGAGAACCTTCTTTTGTTGATCTCTCCACCTATTTTATTGATTTAAATTTGTCTTCACAAGATAATGTTTTTAAAGTTCTCATTAACGACATATCCATAGCTTTAATTTTAATAAAAACTACACACTGCACTGTTAATATCTACGTCGGTTTATTTACACTTTTTATTTCTTTAACTTTTCAGAAGACGCCTACTAAGTATTTTTTTTTAAATAAGACTTTAAATTAGTATTATAATATATAGGTATACCAACCTAATAATGTGCGTTCTAATACCGGAACATGACGACAGCTTTTACACACATTTAACGGAATCACAATTTTCAACAAAATCATATGTATATATATATGTGGTAGAACATCCATACACACAGTGCCCACAAACGTAATACATTATAAAATGAACTTGTAAAAACCCACATAATTCTAGAATTCCCCTAAAAAATTCGACTTATCGAAGCTGATGCCAAATAATACCTTCGAGTTATCAAGACATTCGAGTTATAGAAATTCGAGTTGTCAAAGAAAAATTATATGTAAACTTCAGGCTTCGCACTATTGCCAACCAATTTCATTCGAGTTATCAAATATTCGAGTTATTGACTGTATATATTAATTGATATTTTCCAAATTGTATACATTTTATATTTTAGATCGACCTTTTTGGTTCTATGATGTAGGTGATGTAGTAGGAGCGTTAAAATAGCCCCAGGTAGCATTTTGTATCAAGTCAGTATATTGGCATATGCATATGAAGTTTTGAATAGATGTGCCTTATATTTCCAAATGAATCCAATAATTTTAGACTAGCTTAAGATTTGTGTTTGACAACAGATGTGTTTCATCAACTGTTTTACTTGGCATATGTAGGCAAGTTTTGGATTTACAATCCTGGTTGCTTTGGCTATGCTATCGAACGCTGCCATTTTCTTTGTCTTGTTTCGACAGCAACATTCCACGACAAAAAATTTAAAATTAATTTAGATTGTTATATTTTATTAGCTTCGATGATATGTATCGATTTTTTTAATTATCGATATTATCGGAATTTTAAACTGTCGCAGCCCTATTAATAAAAAACGCTTAGTCCACCTTTAGCCCATGGACTTACAAAACCATGGAATAAGAGTTAGACCATGGACTAAAACTTCCTATTAATAAAACAATTTAACAAAATCTGCTACAATAAGTATCAACTCTATCTCTTTTTATTCTATGTCACTGTAAATTTTGTTCTTAAATGTCATTTCTTAGTCCTTCACTAGTCCACCGTGTTCGATGTTCTAGCGAGTGACTAAGTTGGAAAACGTCAAATAGCAGAAATTCTATTTTATTAGTTGCATTTCGCACTTAGTCCGCGGAATAAGTCCTTAACCTTCCCTAGTCCATGTTTATTAATTTGGGTGTCGATGTTTAATTTTGTGTCCAGTAATTTAATACAAGCACTTTCACTATCATTTCGTTATCATTTCAGGGTTTTTCAGTGTTCTGTCTCTAGTATATCTATTTGCTTTCCTTTCATACGTCTTCACTCTGTTCTGTTCTAGTAAGTACTTGCGATTTTTTAATATACATACTTCTCCCTTCCATGTGATTCTATACTAGAATCTATAGATATATACTTTTCGAATTCTTCTATGTTATTTTACCAGCAGATTTAAGAGCTATTTATTTTTAGTTTTATTTATTTGTTGGGATTTTTGTTTTCATTATTCACATCACAGGGACTTACTACACTGGTAATTGCAGTTTTTTAAAATGGCAAAAGAAGACTTACTACAGAAATGATCCTGTGAAGTATAGTCTTGACACTGGTAATTGTTTGTCTCTTTAAAACCTACGTTGGTCGAAATGCCATATGCATCTAATAATGTATTATGTATCGTGTAATAGTAGAATAATCTGTGTAAGCAAAGTAGACATATTTTCTTTCTTCCATTTTTCCAGTTCCACTACACTTTTCGATTTTTGTATGAAATGAGTTTGAGTAAAACGATGTAGGATAGAAGAAAACAAACTTCAACAAAACGTTTGTAAACAATCTAGCAATTTCTTACAAAACTGAGCTATTTAAAATACTTAGGCCCATTTCCTGACACGAAATGAAATAAATTTGTATGTTCAACTCAAAACGCTTATGGGCTACTTTTCCTCTGCGTAAACTGTCAAATAAGTGCTTATGTAGAACATAAATGCTTAAGTTAAGTATCAGCAAACGGGGATTTATGTATGATAGGGTTATTATTCGTCTGTTTAATTTTATTAATGCAAAATTAAAGTTCGCTTTTGTTTTCAAATTCAATAATCAGAAGAAAATACTACACAGAAATCAACTTCATTTTTTCGGAAATATGTAACATTTTTTTGCTACTTGGTTTTTGACGTTTATATTTTTGACAGATCACACATGACAAATTCCACGAACATTTGACATTTCGATTCAGTATTGCTTGCCATTTCATCATGAATAGACTTACGCCTGAACAACGTTTGCAAATTATTGAAATTTATTATCAAAATTCGTGCTCTGTGAAAAATGTGTTTCGCAAGCTACGTCCGTTTCAGCGACGAGGCTCATTTTTGGCTAAATGGATACGTGAATAAGCAGAATTGCCGTATTTGGAGTGAAGAGCAGCCAGAGGCAATTCAGCAGCTACCAATGCATCCCGAAAAATGCACTGTTTGGTGCGGTTTATGGGCAGGCGGCATCATAGGGCCGTACTTCTTCAAGGACGATGAAGGCCGCAGGGTTACGGTCAATAAAGAAAGGTACCGTTCTATGATAACAGATTTTTTTTTGCCGAAAATGCAAGAATTGAACTCGGTCGACATGTGGTTCCAACAGGACGGTGCCAAATGCCACACTGCACGCGAAACCATGCATCAATTGAGAGGCGAATTTGGTGAGCAGTTGATCTCACGTTTTGGCACAGTCAATTGGCCACCAAGATCATGTGATTTGACCCCGTTAGACCATTTTTTGTGGGGCTATGTTAAGTCTATTGTCTATGGGGACAAGCCAAACACGATTGCTGCCTTGAACGCGTCATTGGTGAGATTCCGGCCGAAATGTGTGAAAAAGTTTGCCAAAATTGGACCTTCAGAATGAAGCGTAGCCGCGGGCAACGTTTAAGTGAAATTATTTTTAAAAAGTAAATGGCAGAAATTGATTTATCGATCCAAATAAAAATTTCATTCACTTTTTACAAGTTTCTGTGTTTTTTTGAATTTTCAAAAACCAAGCTCTTAAAAAATCACCGTTTAGTAAGTATTTGCGATTTTTTAATATACCTCTCCCTACCATGCGATTATTTACTAAAATCTGTAGATTCATGGGTCCTTTTCGAATTCTTCTATGTTATTTTACCAGCAGATTTAAGAGCTATTTATTTTTTATTTTATTTATTTATTGGCATTTTTGATTTCATTTTTCACATCACAGGAATTTACTACACTGGTAAATGCTTGTATCTTTAAAACTTACGTTGGTCGAGAAATGCCATATGCATCTAATAATGTATTATGTATCGTGTAATAGAAGAATAATCTGTGTAAGTAAAGTAGACATATTTTCTTTCTTCCATTTTTCTAATTCCACTACACTTTTCGATTTTTATATCAAATGAGTTTGAGTAAAACGATGGAGGATAGAAGAAACAAAACATTTGTAAACAATCTAGCAATTTCTTACAAAGCTGAGCTATTTAAAATACTTAGGCCCATTTCCTGACACGAAATGAAATAAATATTTATGTTCAACTTAGAACGCTTGTGTGCTACTTTTTCCTCTGCGTAAACTGTCAAATAAGTGCTTATGTAGAACATAAATGCTTAAGTTAAGTATCAGCAAACGGGGCCTTATCTATAATAGGGTTATTATTCGTCTGTTTCATTTTATTAATGCAAAATTAAAGTTCGCTTTTTGTTTCAAATTCAATAATCAGAAGAAATTACTACACAGAAATCAACATCATTTTTTCGGAAATTTGTATATCTAAAATTAAAATTAAAATTAAAATTTGACTGTTGAATATTTCCAATTAAAGTTCTCTGATAGAATGTAAATGCTCTCATAATCATGTCCACTTGATATTTTTTTTCTACTATTTAGTATTATCAGTTGGACATACGTATATATATGTATGTTTACTTTTAAAATAACAATACAAAGGTTGCAGAGATGTAACATCGACACTGTTCTTAGTTCTATTCTTAAGCTAGAATTATGCGGTCAATTTAATCAGTAATTTGTTTTTTTTTTATTTTTGTATGGAAATTAAAATTTCATAAATAGATACTAATAGAAAATAGAATCCTTTGCAGTTGTTGATTGTGCATACTGCGAATCAAATCCACAACAAGAGAAACTTAACAAATTTAATAAAAAATGTTTATTCCACCATTAGTGCATGACTTTACTAAACCATAGAATAAAAGTTAGTCTGCGTCATCGATGACTTAGTGAAGGACTAAGTTTGTAAATTTCAAATTAGGGGGTGGCATACTCATTACACGTTGTTCAGACATAACACTAACAACATGTGATTGAGTAAAAATTAGTATACCGACAAATACAACAACGAATAAAATAATGCGAATTATAAGGGACATAAATAAATAAGACATGCAAATTTCTCCTCATTAGTTCAGCCGCCATCCCTAAAGATATATCTGAGACAACAACCACATACAGTCTCCGAACATCGTGCCACACATCTTTACTATCTTTCTTTCTCTTACTTAGCCTCACGCCCGCACTGCGTTGAAACATTTAAAAGGGTAATTATAATCCCTTGAGTGCGTGTAAGATTGTAACAAATATAAACAAAATAGCATAAATTCTGTTTTATCAATAGCATTTCGCACTTAGTCCATTGAATAAGTGCTAAACCTAAATAAGTCAATGTTTATTAATTTGGGTGCTAGTTTCATGCCTTATAAGGCATCAACAATGCATTTGACATCTCTTGGGGGTTTTTGAGAACCGAAAACCCATGTCTTTATGATAACACTTGTGGTTGTCAAGAAAACCTGAGTTATCCCTGGATAAAACTAATATTATACATAAAGTATTTAATATGTACAAATAAAACTATTTATTGTATCTTTTAATTAAAGTAGAACGTGTTTAAGGACAAGTGATTATAAATTACAAAATCTGCAAACTTACAGAAAAAGCCTTAAATGTACATTTCCGGAACAGAAATAGTCGTTAATTTAAGTTTTCTCATTGTGTTCATTATACTTTGTTATCTATGTACGTTGGTTAAATATAAACAAAAGTCAATACGATTTTTGTTTAAAAAAAAAACAATCCGTAAAGATTTTTGATGTACCTAATATTGATTAAGGCTAACACATAGTCATAGTTTTTGGACTTGTAAAAATATATTACGAGTAAGTTCGAAAAAACCAGTCTCATGCAGGACAGGATAAAATTATCTATTAAAATTTGTTACATAACATAATGAATGCATTTTATAACAAGTATACTGCTTGAATAAATTTTATTGCATGCCTTTCGCCGTTGAAAACTTTTCCGCTTTTCACGTTCATCGTTCATGCACTTTGAAGATTTGTGGCAATGCACTCTGCAGGTTTGTTACATAATCAAAAATATACTATATCCAACCAACAACGGCAACAACGTTGTCGTAGTTGATCGTCTATTAGAAGTGAATCTAAATGCAACAGCATCGTCGTCGTGTCGCTTCGTTACATCTAAGCCACAAGTAAGCCGGTTATACCGGTATTTTGGTTAGGTTGGTAAATTGACATGGTTGCCACTATAGTTTATCGATAAAATAAAAATGAAATGTTATAAAAATAAAATAAATGAAATAAAAAAAAAAAAAAAATAAATTAGATTGACCGCTTTTTGGGGTTTTCAATATTGAATATGAATTTTGCCGAAAGCTCAAGTTTTTCATTCGGTGTAAAAAGGCATTAGTATATTTTTTTGTGAATGAAATAAAAGATAATAAAATAATTCGGTATCGTTTTCTCCATGCCCCACAGTCAAGGATTCGAAGAGGATACAAACTATTCATAAAATATGCTAAAAGCAGGCGACTAAATTATTAGTAAGGCCATATCGCATATAGCATTGGTAGACAAGGGAAGAAATGACATCACAGAAACTAGCCCGCTTAGTAATTAGAAAAAAAGTCGATTCCGAAACAGTGATTGGCCATTTCTGTATAAAAACATTGATTCGACAGTTAATTGCCCACAAAATATAATGCACGACTGGATCGCACGTACTTGCTCCTATGTTCGATAACATTATATGCAAAATATTCTTAATAGAAACGGCTAAATGTATTTTGTAGTTTTTCACTTAATTTTTTATATAGAAAAATACTTAAAGTTTTTCTAATAAAAAATTGGTATGA
Organism: Philhelius pedissequus; assembly: GCA_910595825.1. Lineage (NCBI taxonomy): Eukaryota > Metazoa > Arthropoda > Insecta > Diptera > Syrphidae > Philhelius > Philhelius pedissequus. The sequence goes on from OU343162.1 coordinate 122,525,754, forward strand.
ACATTTTAAATATTTAATAATATAAACTTAAAACTAAAACCTCAGAAAAAATCGTCAACCCGTTTTCGAAATATTGAATTGTCAAAAAAAAAACATTTTTTTTTTAATCTAAAAAACTATTTTTCGAAAATTTTTGAAATGCAGTATTATTTAGACTTTGAAGGAGCTCCTGCGTAAAAATTTTGATCGAAATCCGTTAATCCGTTTATGAGAAAGTCAAAAATCAAAAAATGGTTGTATGGCAGATACCGTTAATAAAATATATTTAAAAAAATGTCTCCATAATGTAGACCATACCCAAAGTAGTACACGCACCAATTTATATCAAATTCGTTAGAGGCGTTTTCGAGATAACTAAGATGCTAGAAAAAATTGTATGGGAAATAACGTTATTTTTGTGGCTAAAACAACGATTCAAAAATCTATTTTGGACAATGACCTAAAACGCCTAATCAGCAAATTTGAACAAAATCCGTTCAGCCATTTAGGCTGTACATCGTTCTACAAACAGATGAAATTACGGGACCCACTTTTTTGGTGTTCTCTATCATCGTAATGTCAACTTTAATTAAATCTCGAGTTCGATTTTTTTTCCAAATGCATACTCAGATTTGATAAACTAGAAAATGAAAAGATTCGTAAGAAAGCACGACATAGAAATTATGCAGCTTTAATTCACTGTGTATACATTATTAATTTACAGTTATAAACTCTGCTAAACTTGATTTTAGTGATATCTTCTTTACGCCAATCATTTTCTATATTTTTTTCATTTAAAGAAACCCTTGAAAGTCTTCTGGAATTTTCATATTCAACAATAATAATATTAAAACATACTTTTAAACGATTTAGTACGATGTAAAAACAATTTTAGTATGATACTAAGCTAAAAATGAGGATTTTGCTAATTTTAAGACATAATCGAACCATTTTTTAACATTTTAATCTCACGACTACTAAATCCATGTGACGCTTTGACATTAAGAAACGCCAGAAAATGTTCCTCTGCAGTTTGTCAAGAAAATAAGTTTAGGATGGTGCTAGTTTAAGTGTTTAAAGTTAGGAATATTTAAGTAAATTATTTAAATATTAGCAAAAAGTTAAGTAATATCATTCCTTACCTTAATATTTTTAAAATTTTGTGCCATTAAAATTTAAAAAAATTTAAGTGTGATAAAATGATAAATCTTATTTCTATTAATGCGGTAAGCATGGCGGCTTGGCTGTGACTCTGCGACAACAGGACAAATGATATTACGTTGGCGATAATATGTATTTTACCAATGTTGTAATATCAATGCAATAACACAACTTGGCAAGCTACTCCTCTACCATCTACCACCATATGATCGCGCGCTTAGAGTGTTGATCTTGTATCTGTGCACGGGAACTGCTGCTCCTCCTCCATGGTTTTTCTTGCATTCAGCTTTTCCGAACGTTATCGTCATTTTCCGCATGCAATTGCTTGCTATCTCTTCCATCACGTGGTGGTGCCAGAGAGCTGGTGTGAGGTTTTTGTATTAAATTACGTTGAGTTGAGAGTTGATGCGATTGATGGTCGACTCTGTGTGGCGGCTAGTAGCGGCGTTGCACGTTTGATGCAGTCCGCCGCATTGATGAATTTAATCGAAAGCGAAAACGAGAAAATGAATACTCGCACACTTTTGAAAGTGAAAAACCATAGAAAAATGATAAAAAGAGAATCTCAATTGGGCTTGTGGAAACGTTGGTGAGTGGCGTTGTGCTTGGGCGGTGAGAGGGTATATTATTGTAACTGTACCTAGGGTACTATGGCTGCTGTGGCGTGTGAGTGAAAAATGATAGACGTTGTCTGATTATGTCATACAAGGAAGCAGCTTTTTCTTTCTGCATTCAGTAGGTTTTTATTGCGGCTTTTTTTTTTTTTGCAGCGCCTGGTTTCCATTTATCTTATTTTCTTTTTGTTTGGGAATTTTCATGGCAGACTAGGCAAACAACTATGTATACTTGGTATAATATTACATCAAGTGCGATATAGTGTGTGATCTATCACTTGGAAAATCAAGTTGCGAAATATAGGAGAGATGCATTTTCACTTTTTTTGCAGCATGGTCTTGATGTTGTTGTGTTTTTTTTTCTTTTCTTTTTTTGTTGCATCAAGTAATTGATGGGAGGTATTACACACATAATTATTGCATTCTGATGAAAATGGTGTTTTGCGGTATGAACGTTCAAGTATGAGAAAGGATTTCATAATTTGCTGAAACCGCTTTTTTGCTTGTTTTTTTTTTTCATTGCATAACAATATAATGTGAGAAATGTTAGGAAATGTGTGTCGATTAAATTGTTCACCCATAAGTGGTTGTAATTAAAAACGTTGTTTAAAATTACAGCTGGTCCTTGATTTGGAATTGTCTTTGTAATTATTAATGACAAGAAAGTTGTTGGTCTTAGACTGTAAAAGAGGCAAATTGTCTTATTTGAACAGACGCAGACGGAGCTAAATGTTATAAGGGATTGTTCATATAGAATATAGGATTATGATATGGAATTCGGTGGTAATTTACACATGATGATAAAATGAATGTATAAATTATATTACGTCTAAATTTTTTATTTTTTAGTCAACCTACAATTGCCTTGAGAATATTCCTTCGTGTATTATAAGAAGTCTTAAAAAATGATGTTTCATTTTAGATCTCTCGCGATTTTTTAATTATCAATATTAGACTGTAGTCCAGTACGTCGGGGATGTTTGAATGCAAAAGGGTGGGTAGTAGCGATTTTTTAGTATGTTGCAGTGTTACCACAGGTTTAATTTTCAACGAGTTCCAGAGGCTGAACAAATGAGTCTCTTTGAAAATAAATGAGGCTCCTTAAAAAAATCTTTTAAGTTTATAATTATACCTTTTTTTAATAACTAAAATAAATACTTTGAAAGCATAGGTACACAAAATACCAAATTCATTAAAGTCCAAGAAAATTAGATAAACAATGATGTTACTTCGAGAAAATTCCGACAAAGCTGAATTTTGGTGGGAGCTTCATTTGTTACGTCCTAAGCATTTTCTAAATAAGTACAATAAATTTGGAGCGGAGCAAACAAATTTAGAGGGGGAATGGACTTTACCTTTTGAGGCACATAACTCCTTTGTAAACATAATTGCTTCAACAGTTTCTAATTTAAATATATAAAACATTTTTGTTTTGATTAGCTGAGATCTGAAAATTTTCTTGCTGCGGCTGCAGAACTTTGAGGAAACGTTATCAATTTCATATAATAAAGTTAGAAATGTTCTCAAAAATAGGCTGTTCATACGCATATCTTAATTTTAAAACATCCATCCAAAACTCTTATAAATGTGTTATCCAAAGGAAGGAAATGACATAGAAACGTAGTTCAGACTATTCAATCTTTTTAAAATATTTTCTGCAAAATGAAACTATAAATTGACTGGTTCTTAAAAAAAAATGAGTCAAATCTTAAAAAGATGAGTCCCTTTTGACTCAAATGAGTGCCAGTGGTAACAGGGGTACGTTGTTAGGCTTGGGGCCCTAATGAAAAATCCAATTTTTCGACCGGGAGAAGCATGCACCCGAGCCGCCATCTCGGATCTTAGGTACAAAAATTTGTTTTTTTTTTGATAATAACTCAAAAACGGTGGCTTTCAAGACAAAAGATGTTTTATACAAAGTTAAAGAGTACCTTCATTTTTTAAATAAAACATTTTTTCGTAGCACACATATGTTAGTAGTTACAGCTCCGTGAAGTTTCACTATTTGGAAAAAATGCGGAAACTTCATTTCGATTGAGTTTTATTTTATTATTCATATTATATATCATAATATTTTTACATAATTATGAAAAAAAAACTAAAAAATGCACTTACATATTATATTTTAACAATGTTATACTTTTTATAAACAAAGTTAAGGGCGAAAAGTACCTATATGGCATTTTTTTTACTTGCTATATAGGTACTATAGGGCAAGTTTTGCATTTGGAAAAAAATCGGACTCAAGAGTTTCATCAAAGTTGACATAACGATGATAGAGATCATCAAAAAATTGGGTCCCGCAATTCCGTCTGTCTGTCTCTCTGTCTGTCTGTCTGTACTACTCTCTACAGCCTAATCGGCTGAACCGATTTTCTTCAAACTTGGTATTTAAGCGTTTTAGGTGATTGTCCAAAATAGATTTTTGAATTGATGTTTTAGCCCAAAAATAATACTTGCCATACAAATTTTTCTACCATCTTAATTATCTCGAAAACGGCTCTAATGATTTTGATAAAAATTGGTCTTTACTACTTGGGTATGGTCTACATTTTGGTCAACATTTTTTTTGTTTTAATATTTTGTTATTAAGGGTACCTGCCATATAACCATTTTATTGATTTTCGACTTTCTCATAAACGACTCAACAGATTTCGATAAATTTTTTTACGCAGGAGCTCCTTTAAATTATAAATATTACTGCATTTCAAATTTTTCGAAAAATAGTTTTTTTTGGATTTTTGAAAAAAAAAATGTTTTGAAAATTCAATATTTCGAAAATGGGTGGGCGATTTTTTCTGAAATTTAGTTTTTAAAATTATATTATTTTTATATATAAAAAATTAAGTGAAAAACGATTTTAAAAATACATTTAGCCGTTTCTATTAGGAATATTTTGCATATAATGTAATCAAACGTAGGAGCAAGTACGTGGGATCCAGTCGTGCATTTTATTTTATTTAAGAATAGTAAGTTATAATTTTAGAGCATTATAAAAACTAATTTCTACTACATTTTGGTACATTTCGATGGTCCGGGTTCTTACACCAACGGGCGCTTTACAACATGCTCATTCAAATTAAGAGCAGACTATTTACTGTGTTAAAGCAAAAGCAGTTTCTTCTGGATTGTTTGGTGTTTGATTTCAAGGTTGGTTATTACACTTGTACACATTTACGTTGATAAGTCTGGTATTACATGTTGAATCTAGATGCATGCGACTTTTCGAACAAGGTATAAGTGCAAGAGAGAAAACAATTTCGAAAGATGAAACGTCAAATTGTTGCAACGAAAATTTACCCACTTTTCGAATTTTCTTTCTCTCTTGCACTTACGTTGTTCGAAAAGTCGCATGCATCTAGTTTCAATGTGTAATACCAGACTAATATATCATGTATATTGTCTGGTGTGTTTGAGCTCTAAGATGAAGTATGTACATAACTGGCTTTCGACCGAACCGATTTAAATCCAAAAATGTGTGCATGCATAAGGCCAGAAACTTTGCTTTTAGAACTCAAACACACCATACAAGTACAAAATGTATTATCGACGTAAATGTGTACCAACGAACATAGAACTCAAACATACCGCACATGACACTCAATAGATGATCAACGTTAACTATGGCTCTGAACTCGCAGGTACTTTGCTCTTAGTTGCCTGAGTAACATGTATACCATACTAATCAACGCTTAACAAACAATATGTGATAACATACAGTTTTTTCTATAATGTTGTCTAATTTGATGAGCAGGAGAGCAAGAATTGGTTCAGCACAGTCTATAGAGATCTTTGCTGAGAAACAGTTTGGCAATACGCGTCCGGATTGGTTAACGTCGGTGCCTTTGTGGTAGTTAGCTGTGTCCTGGTCGTAGTTTTGGTCCTTAGCCTGCTAAATGTCGTCATCCTTGTTCTCGCTTTCAATCCGGATTTCCGGCACATTTGCGCAGAATTCTCCGTTGCAGAAGCCACATACAACCGAACATTTAAATACAGCTTTTCGGCAGATGCATGCCCCACTTCACCCCTTTTTGCACTTATTGGATACCAATTTTAATAAGAAAACGGGGACTGTTTTTTATGTCATTGTTATGTGATTGATCTCGTAAGCGCCAACCCCAGTCTTCAGGATTTTTCTCTATGCCTCACCATTTCTGTAGTTGGTGGTACGTCCTAAAGGTGTGAAATTACACCCCGTCTTCTGTAGGTGGCAAGGAGGCAAGATTAAATTTCCTTTTCAGCGTAGATTGGGCGAAGTGTTGGAAACGAATCACTTCCAAGCTTTCTTTATCCATATTGACACCATATAAAGCAACAAGAAAGCGTACTCCGGCCTCGGCAATCTCCTCTGGCGTAGAATCTTGTTGCTTGAAAATTTCAATTATTTCATGAACGGCTCTGTTCTTTTCTTTCAGTGTACAAAATTTAGTTTATCCCTGATTGAATAAAGATGACTTAGTATCAACTACTGAAGTCATGCAAGAAAAGAATGTGCTTGGTTGCTTCTCCATATTTGAGGCTACTTGCTTGAACAGAATACAATAAATTACTATTTTTAAGATGGCAGTATTTCCCTTTCGGTTCCACACTTTAAACTTGGTGTTTTTTAATAGAACATGTTTTGCCAAACATAACTAAAAACAAAATAATCTCCCCACACCAAAAACATAAAATTATTACTGATGACATACAACATTGCCATACAGTGATATTTATGTTTAACATTGCCATACAGTGATATTTATGTTTTTCGTTTGTCTAATTTCTCGTTAGTGTAAATTTAAAATTGTATTTATTTATTTATTTATTTAGTGATTAAAACTATGAAGTCTGAGATGTTAGATGTAGGGATGTCCAATTTAAAAAAAAACTCAAATATGCTAACAAATTAAAACACAATAAACGACCCCTGAAGATGCTGAGTAACTCCAGCGAAACGTCAGGATAGAATTCATGTACGTGTTTTATTTATATAGTCAGACAAAATTGACCAAAAAAGCCCAATCAAAGAAATTGTTATAAAAACTAAAAAATTGTTACATTTTTTTTTTAATAAAATGTACTACACCCAATGTTTTCGATCATTTTCTCCAAAACTATCAATTTTACGATAAAAAGATTATTAATCTTTTTTGTGTAGAATGACATTATCTACAATGTGTACCAACAACTTAAAAACCTATGGTTTTCGAGTAATTTGAAAAAAAAAATTAATTTTACTTCTTATCTTTTTACAAATATTTTTAACCAGGAATTTGCTCTTACAATAACTGTTTTCTTTTTTATATTAACAAAAGTGGGTCGTGGTAAGCATTGCACCGGTGAGCGACAAAATTTTATACTGTTGCTACGCAAAGAAGGGAAATCTTACAGAAATCCAGCGTATTTTTGCATGCTCCGGCAAAATGATTACCCAAACTATCAAAAAAGCCGAAATAGTCGGCTTAAACAAATCAGAAAACAGCTAAAGTATGAAAGCGGGTGACATGACCATTCGAAGTCTATTGGAAGCAAAATTACCAGCACCTAGCCCAAGAAAATGCATTTACGTACAAAATAAAATGCACGACTGGATCGCGTGAACTTGCCCTTATGTTCGATCACATTGTATCCAAATTTAAAAAAAGCATTATTTAAAAATTTAAGGACCTCCTATGTAAATATTTTGATCGAAATCCGTCGAGCCGTTTATGAGAAAGTTCAAAATCAAAAAATTGGTTGCATGGCAGGTACCGTTAATAACAAAATATTTACACAAATTTTTTGACCAAAATGTGGAGCATCCTTAAATAGTGCACACACTTTTTTTTTGTCAAATTCGTTAGAGCCGTTTACGCGATAATTGAGATGGTAGAAAAAATTGTATGGCAGATTTTGTTAGTTTTGGACCTAAAAAGACGATCCAAAAATCTATTTTAGACAATCACTTAAACCGCTTAAATACCTAGTTTGAAGAAAATAGCTTCAGCCGTTTAGGCTGTAGAGCGTTTCGCAGACAGACAGACAGGGAGACGGAATTTCGGGACCCACTTGTATGTCAAGTTTGATTAAAATCTTGAGTGCGGTTTTTTTTAAATGCGAAACTTGCCCTATAATATACCTATAAAAATATAAGCTCAAACGTTTGGAGTTAGCTAGAAAATTTGCTTGTTTTTCTGTGGAAAAATGGCGAAATATTGTTGTGTATGGTGGCACTGGTTCCCGGCTTGTTAGAACAGATAATGACCCGAATCACACTAGACGGAATGCAAAAGAGTGGTTCTGGGTCAACGGGGTTCATGTTATGGACTGGCCGGCCCAGTCCCCTACTGACTTGAATCTATATAAAAGCCTGTGGGGGAACTTAACATAAGTATGTAATGTAGGTACAAATGTGCGTTTTCGAAATATTAAATTTTCAAAACAAAAAAAAAATTTGTTCACAAATCCTTAATATATCTATATATATTTTTTGACAATTTGAATTTGAATTTGTTACGCTTATTTAATAGTTATTAATAACAAGAAAGATATGTACCCCCAGGAATTCCATACTTTTTATAAAAATGTTTTAATAACTGCGATTGTCGATGTGATTATCACCTTTCATGTAGTAAAAGTGTTGATTTTGAATATCAATTGTCAACTATCGCGTTAGTCAATTCAACATAAGTATTCAAATTTTGATCAAAATCTTAGATTCTCCCTAAGTTTCGTTCATTTTGTCAACTTATTTATTATATCCTTATAAAATTATAAATAATACAATTTTGAAATACATATAATAAAGTTGTTTTTGAACATTTTCTCTAAAAATGTTAAGTGAATAAAATAAAAAATAAAAAATAAAAAATAATTAAACAAAAAAATTATATTATTCACTTCATAATTTTAGAGAAAATGTTGTAAAACAACTTTATTTATTTCAAAAGTCGTTATTTTGTGTAATAATAAAGTATGATTAAGAAATCAAGCCAGTTAATCTACCCGTGCTAAGAAAATGTATTCTTCTCACAAAAATTGTTAATCCAAATCTATTTGTCAAAAATGAAGTCACGCAGCCGCTGCTGCCGTGCAATGGAAATGTGCACGCGCAAAAAATATTTTAAACACAATTTAATTTCATGGCGTGAACCTAATTTAACATTGCGACTTTCACAAGACCAACAAACCTAAACTTCAAACGACAAATAAAAAAAATAAACTATTAAGTCAAGTCACTTTGTTTACCCAAGAAATACGTATGTATGTTTCAAGTGCTCCGAAACTCAAGCTGCCATTGCTATTACTTTTGCATTTTACGTAAGCCTTACATTGAACTTTATTGCTGAAAACGAAAACACTGAAAATAAAAGTTCATATTAAAATTTCAAAGAAAAACATCACTTTCCCTATTCCATAGTTGAGGCTTGTACAATAGCTTTTGGCCAAGCCAAATGACACCGGTGCATTTTTTCATCCAATGATTTTGCCCGCCTGTCATATACAGTGCGGTTCTCTTGAATACATGCATTAGATACAAATACAATACAGTGTATTGAACATATATGATTCAAATGAGCATATGATTATTTCATAAAATGAAAATAAGTTACATAAAATATTATATGTATTTCGGTACAAGAAAAATATTGCTTTGCATTTGTCCATACAAAATTGAATTCTAAAAAAATCAAATGCACGACCGGATCTTACGAACTTGCTCTTATGCTCGATCACATCGTATGCAAAAGATTACTATTAAAAATCTAAATATATTTTTAAAGTCGTTTTTTACTTAATAGTTTGTATATACAATATTTCTTTAATTGGTTTTGTAAAAAAAAATTGGTATGACAACCTTAAATATTATAATATAAGCTTAAAAACAAAATATTAAATCAGCTTAACCAAAGAAAAAATAATTCAAAATTCTGAAATAAATACAAACTAATTTGAGCTCAAGAAAAAGTAGGTAATTTTATTGCTTGGATAAATTTCAATTTATGAGAAAAAAAATTTAAAAATCTGTGGAGCAGTTTTTGAGAAAAAAAGATTTTTTCCTTAAACTTTTTGAAAATATTTTTCAAAAAAAATTCAAAAACGACAATTCATAGGTATTCAGCAAATACATATTACTAAAATTTATGAAAAAAATTTAATAAACAGTTTTCAAAATATAAATTTTTTATATTTTTTTAAAATGCTTTTAAAAATACAAAACAAATATTTATTAAAAATATTGGTACGCAGTATGAATTGGGCAACCTAAACCTATATATGTGTGAAATTTTGAAAGAATCGGTTAAGCAATTTATGAGATAGTCGAAACCAAAAAAATCGGTCCTATGGAAAGTACCGATTTTAGACATTTACATTTTTGTTCAACCATATCATCGCTCGTACCTAAAAAGGTGTACTGATTTTTTAAAAATCAAAATCAATAGAGCCGTTTTCGAGAAAAATAGGCTTTAACGTAACGGTTATATGGCAGGTACCTTTATTTTTTGAGCTAAGAAAATTAATTTCCCGTCTGTACAATAACTAAAAAAACTCTATATACCAAGTTTGAAGCGATTCGGCCTAATCGTTTGGGCTGTAGGTGTCCATACATACAGACAGACTGACAGACTGACAGACTGACAGACTGACAGACTGACAGACTGACAGACTGACAGACTGACAGACTGACAGACTGACAGACTGACAGACTGACAGACTGACAGACTGACAGACTGACAGACTGACAGACTGACAGACTGACAGACTGACAGACTGACAGACTGACAGACTGACAGACTGACAGACTGACAGACTGACAGACTGACAGACTGACAGACTGACAGACTGACAGACTGACAGACTGACAGACTGACAGACTGACAGACTGACAGACTGACAGACTGACAGACTGACAGACTGACAGACTGACAGACTGACAGACTGACAGACTGACAGACTGACAGACTGACAGACTGACAGACTGACAGACTGACAGACTGACAGACTGACAGACTGACAGACTGACAGACTGACAGACTGACAGACTGACAGACTGACAGACTGACAGACTGACAGACTGACAGACTGACAGACTGACAGACTGACAGACTGACAGACTGACAGACTGACAGACTGACAGGCTGACAGACTGACAGACTGACAGACTGACAGACTGACAGACTGACAGACTGACGGACTGACAGACTGACAGACTGGCAGACTGACAGACTAACAGACTGACAGACTGACAGACTGACAGACTGACAGACTGACAGACTGACAGACTGACAGACTGACAGACTGACAGACTGACAGACTGACAGACTGACAGACTGACAGACTGACAGACTGACAGACTGACAGACTGACAGACTGACAGACTGACAGACTGACAGACTGACAGACTGACAGACTGACAGACTGACAGACTGACAGACTGACAGACTGACAGACTGACAGACTGACAGACTGACAGATTGACAGACCGACATACATACGGACAAAATTTTTAGACCATCTTTTTCGACTTCACTATTATCGTAATGTCATGTTTGATTGTTATATCAAAGCTTTTTTTTTGACGAATGCATAACTTGCCTTATAGTACCTATAATCGCAAATAAAAACCGTGCTAGGTATTTAAAAAATATGATACAACCAACTAAAATGTTTGAAGCAATTTTCTTAAAAAAATGCTGATGTTAATTACCCAAGTAACAAAATTAGTGCTCTAAAAATGAAATATGTTTCATTTTATAAAAAAGAATTCTTTCAAACATTTTCAATATAAGTATGTATGTAATTTTAGAGACAAAAACAGTTATTTTTAGAAATTATATTTAGTCAATTATTGTAATTAGGGCCTAACCAATGTAACCGCACTGTACTAAATGGTTATTTACTTTTATTTTTGTTCGGAGGTAGGTATGTATATCTGTTGGGGGCGCACGATTATTGGATATGTTGGTTAGTGCCAGTCTATGCTTAAATATTCGTAGAGTTATAGGTAATGATAGATGATTCCTAAAGACTTTAAAAAGCAGATAAAATCGCCAGCAAAAGTGTATATGTCAAGGTAGGGCTTGTTAAAGAGGCACGGGTGCGGCCCGTTTCTGTTCCCAGGTTTTTGTTTGGCATTCAGTAGGCGAGCGGCCGGCGTGTGTGTATGTGTGTATTTAACTTTAGGTTCATTGAACTTTGTTTTGATGTTTATGTTTTTGGGCTGAAGCACGTCAAAAAGTGACTATATTCCATTTCATTTGTTGTAACAGCTTTTCTCTGATTTGTTTATAAATTGTAACTAATGATAGTTATTACATCCAGTAATAAAAAGAGTCAGACACGGCCAGAGTTGAATCGTATTCATATTGTGTTATTTGTGCTCAAAGCATTTACTTCCGATAAAGCATCATAATGCAAAAAAAAACAAAACCGTTGGTCTATATTTACCTTAGAAAAAGAGACACCATTATTGACAATTCTTGGTTTGTATTTAAATAAATTTTAGGGACACACAAATAATAAACACACAATGGTCATACGCAAAATAATGAGTTGAAGCACTTTACTCAGTTTCTGATTTCTGACATTCCTTAGTGCTACCCAAACAAAATATTAAGTCTGAGATTGATCTCCTCTGTGAGTTTGGTCTCAAAGTGTTTGAAACGCGTCTCATGACGAAAGTTCGATGTGAGAAAGTCAAATGATTGCTTGAGATCGAATTATTAAGCATGATATTTCTCTTACTCAGTTTACAAAAAAAAATTATAAAAATTGCTAAATTTTCGGATTAATTCTGTAAAAAATCGAGTTAATGAAAATAAAAGCTGGACATCTCTTTCTTTTATGTAGATTTTTGACGATTAAATATTCAATTCAATTCATACATATAAATTAGTTAATTATATCTAATGTTAAATTAGAGAATAAGTAGTGATATAAATATTTAATTCAAAAAACAGTTTATATATCACTTCAATTTTTACTTGCGATTATAGGTAATCTAAGGCAAGTTATGCATTCGTAAAAAAAAACAAAAATTCTAACAATCAAACATGATATTACGATCACAGAGAAGCCTAAAAAAGTAATCGGCAAAAAATGTCTGCCTGTCTGTCAGTCTGTATGTATAACGAGCTACAGCCTAAATGGCTTAAACGATTGCCTTTAAATTTGGAATGTATGATTATTTTGGCATTCTTCAGAGGGGAAATTGAAATTTTATTTTTAGGCCTACTAATAACGGTACCTGCCATACATGACCTTGAAGGAAAATCTTATTTTTCTCTAAAACGGCTCAAACTATTTTGATAAAAATGTTTGAGAATTTGTTTTGTTAGTAATATCTATCATTTGATATGAACCAAGTTTACAGGAAAAGTCTATTAACGGTACCTTTCATAAAACGGTTTTTTAATTTTTGGCTTTCTCGGTAACGGTACATTGGATTTCTCTAAAATTTTATATCTGAGAATATCTAAGTAGCTTAATTGTTTTTCCATTTCAAAATTTTGAATAACTTTTTTTTTTAAATTAAAATAATTTATTAATTTTTTTTTTGAAAAATCAACAATTTTAAAACTAATCAAAAAAAAATAATTAAACATGAACATTAATAGTCTCTAAAAAATTGCATACCAAAATTTCAAAAGAATTTTGTTTTCAAAAAACGAAAAATAAAAAACAGGATTTTATCAAAACCCGTCTTACAATTTTCGAGATACGTTTTTTATAAAATTTTCATTGATTCGTGGCATCTAATGGCGTTCTTCGTTTTTCCGAAAAAAAAAACTGTTAAAGTGATGGTTTTGGCAAATTAAATAAGTTTAAAAAAAGATTTTTTCCCACCTATACACCATTCACTTTCATTATATACATGTATGTACTTGTACATATTTACATTATTATCCTTCTAATTTACATAGTTAAAATCCATTTAAATGTACATTTGTAGGTACCTATTTAACTATTCCTTGAATCATGCATTCGACAATTCATTATACTAATAATCATGGTAATATTACCTACATGGGCTTTAAATCTGCATAGGATAACTATAATACACTAGGTATACCTACCAACAGCGTCAGTGTTAGGTACAAGAGCAAGTTTGTACGATCCAGTCGTGCATTTTATTCAAATTTACATATATGTACATAAGTTAAATAAAATTTGATTGATTTAATTTTCGTAAAATTTTGATTATTTTGTTTATGTTAATATTAATGTGGGGTGAACATTTATTTTCTTTTAAATTTTTTTTTGTTTTGACAATATAAGAACTATGTTGGTATGTATAGCAAAAACTATACAAGATTATTATAATATATAAGTTAACAGAGTTTTGATTTCTTCATGATTAAATGCAAGAAGCCAACGTTTTACTTGCCTTAAGTACGTAAGCAGATAAGCATCTTAAAAGTCTTAAATTTAGGGTAATGTATTGAACAATTTGCACGCTACAATATTGAGGAAATTTCTGTGGAGAATCGTTCGAAATGGTGGGATATAAACTAAGAAAGCAAAGTTGCTCCGTAAATTACGGGATTCCAAAATAGGCCTTCGTAAATAACCACTTTTTCTAAAGAAGATTTGTATGGCTTTAAAATAATACAAATGTTTAACTGGAAGAACTTTTAAATTTCAAAAACACTGAATTGAGGGAATCAAATGGTTTCCTTTGAATATTATTGTTACAACTTTTTTTTGTAAAACAGGAAATGCCATATTGCAATCTAGAATGGAATATAGCGACTTCATTTTTTAATGCTGTAAAATTTGCTTAAATGGTAAATGTGACGTAGAGATACTCGAAACTTTTTCAAATAAGAAATCTGATCAAGCCAGTTCATATTTTGAACAATAATTATACCCAAATATTTAGATTTATCAACAATTTCAATCTGAAAACAACTCGTTGCACGTACAGACAAAATGCAAATGCTTTTTACAATATAAGGAGGATCTTTTACAGTTACTAGACTAAAAACATAAGTTTCGTTTTCGTACTGATAATTAATTTATGTTTCCAAAATCAAAATTGTAATAACTTAATGCCATGACTAATAACAGAAATTAAATTGATTGGGCTTGTTGAATCATATGCTATTCCTAAATCGTCAGAGAAAGCTGTAGGTCTGCCTCGAAACTTAAAGGACAATCGGGAGTTGATAAAAATTAGAAAAAAATATAGGACCAAGAACAGAACCTAGAGGAACTCCTTTGTTAATAACCACAGATTTACTAATTTTTTTTACGAATATTTGCCACTTTCTTATTAATATTTTTATCGTTTATATGTATCTTCATAAAATCTGTTTTATATGCAGCTTTAATTTTCAGAAAAATTGTCTATTTTTCTTACGTTTATATTATTTTCTTTAAGTTTCTTCACCCAAAATTACTAAGATGATCAGAATGATTTTAAAATCACACTTTCATAAAATACATGTTTTTCCTTTTTCTACTTCGAATCACCGCACAGAAATTGCAATTTAAGCTAGCTCATAACATTGAGATCGACGTCAGAACCATTGAGTCAGAACTATTGAGAGCGAACTGGATATTTTCGCATATGAAACTGAGTCAGAGTTCCAATCTTCTTGAACGATATCACAAGCGAGTTAAGCCGAATCTGAGGGTCTGAATCTGAGATCTTTCTTAGTTTTAGCTAGGACCCTTAATTTGATAGCTTTTATTTTTGTTATTTTTTTAAGTTCCATTCTATTTGCATTGCCGTTTGCGTGATTTGCAAATATACAAAATCCTTAATTAATCACATAAGTAAGTAAAGTTGGGTTTCAAAAGTTCTCACTTAGAATTCTGCTTCTACGCAAGTGCAATTTTACAAAACTTGCACATTTTGAGTATGTACGTATAGGCAGAAGTGTTGGTCATACCCAAATTTGCTCAGTGGCCCAATTAGTGCCGGAGCGCGCCATTTTGATATCATTACTCGCTTAGACTTGTGGATTTGTGGTCTTGAGTATATCCGTTCATAAGACTGATATCGACCTGGGATTTATTGCCTGTGGAATTCAACAAGCGAATATCAGAGCACTCACTGTATTGGATTACCAGCCACCCGGAAATTATCTACATTATGCAAAACTAGGTAGCTAGCAGACTGTCACCAATGCGACAACCAATCCATGTGATTGATCATCAGGTAGCTATGCACATAACTCTCCAAAAACCATTGTCTGTTGCTCGCCAGCTTAAATATTGGGATGAGATCCAATTTAGCTGAGTTTAGAAATAAAATCAAATATTTAATCATCACTTCGTATTACATAAAGTTTAAATTTTTCGGAACTTACCGCGTTAAATGTTAGAAATATTTTCAATTTCTTTTTCCCGACGTTTCGAAGAACTTTGAAACTTCGTGGTCACGGGATGAGACTGGCGGTTGATGGATGTTGTTTTAGTTATTGTTTTTTAGCTCTCGCTCTCAAACAGTACCGGTGCGTAGATGTTGTTGCACTTCGATTGCTTGTGGGTGGTGTACTCGTTCTAGGTTGTTGTTGCGTTGAGTCGATATATTCTTGTACACATGCAAAGCTTACGATATCGGCTACAGATTGATTGGCTTTACTTTTGTTTTACTTATGAGAGGATCCCACGTTGGCGATAAATTAAAGCTAGAATATCTATTGAAAGTTGTATGTTTCTTAATTTCAATTGCTTCCCTGACAATTCTTGGTACATAAAATCTTTCATTTGCGATTGATCTGGCTTGATCAAAACGGATAAAATGATCTTCGTTGTAGGCCAAATTTTCACATATTGCCGATTTTGTGACAGCGTTGTTTTGGATAGCTTTAATAAGTTCGTTCAATCGCGTTTTTATACCTCGTTTGGTTTCACCAATATAAGAAGACCCACAACTGCAGGGAACAGAGTACACACCAGGATTTTGAAGTGTATATATATATGAATATTTCTAACACTTAACGCGGTAAGTTCCGAAAAATTTAAACTTTATGTAATATGAATATCATCCGCGAAAATAATAACCTAAAATCTCATATCACTTCGTATAGTTCGCTAGAGTCATTATAGAAGGCTCTTCCAAATGCGTTTGCGCTTGTTCTTTTCTTTTACAAAGAAAGGAATGATCGTTTCCCTTTCTGGTATATTGCCGTAACTGGGACACTAGGCATTGTGAAGAATGCTAAAAATTTAAATTATTTTTCGAAACTTTTTGTACAGTTTTTTTCAAACTAAATGCACCTTTTTACAAATCAAATTCAATTTTTTGCAATTCACGTTTTTCATTTCGCCTATATCAATTTCTAATTTTTATTTTGCATTTTTTTTAAGTTTACTTAATATAATCCGCAATTTTTAGTACTTTGGCATTTCTCGTTGCGCCAATACTAATTTCGCATAAACATAATTATCCCCCTTTCAGTTGTTTTGGTTTTTATTTGTTGGCCTAATTTCTTCTTTTACCACAAATTTAAAAAAAAACTTCTAGAACGCAAAATCTCGAATGATCAAAATCCAGATGCTTTTGTCTGCAACTTAAATATTAGCACGACAGCAAATTACTGTTCAAAAATAATGTAACTTGGCGAGCAAATCGAAAATCGAAAATTCGCGAGATCATCAACCTGAGTTGTAAAGTATTGCAAACTACGGATACATTTTTGCGAAATGCGATGCCCTTTATTTTCCTTACAGTTCTGTTGTTTTTTTTCGATTGTCTCAATAAGGGCTTAAGCAAATTCAAATTTTTTTCATAATACTGTAAGCATCTTAGACATTTTTAAAAAGATCGAAATTTATGGCTTTTATATGTAAGATCATTGTATTTCGAAAACTGCTTGTTTTTTATGATAATGTTTTATCGCAGTTTAAGTTTTCCACTCAAACTAATTTTCCCCAATTATTTGTCTGCTTAGTAAAAAGAATGAAAATGTGATTGCAAACAAAAGACGTTACATTTTGAATAGTGAATTATTTTTTTGTAAATAAATTCAATTCTTATAAAATCAAATCAGAAGTTGTGGAATTTAAAAATTAATTTGTGTCTTTCCCTTAAAAATAAAAAAATAGATAACAGAGTTTTCTAACAATAATTTTGTTCGTTTCCATATATGACGGAGTACAAAACTGCGATATTTCACATTTAAATTAAAAAACAAAAAGAAGTCTAAAGAAATTATCTAACGAAAAGCTAATTTAATAAAACAAATTAGTACACTCACCTATCCCAATCGGCCGATATAATTGAAAGTTGAATTGATCTCACTTAAATGGAAGCCTATCCAGTCAGTCAGTGTAACAGCAATAAGCGAGCTGGCTCAATGCGGAAGTAGTCGTGGACCATTCAATGCGTTCCCTATCTTAAACGACTGATGTATCGCTCAAAAGGAAATATGCCAATTTTTCTTGCAAGCAGTTGATAGATAAAAACTAAAAAAAACAAGCACTGTAGCTCGAATAAAATCAAGCTATCAAAAAGCATCTATTACTCAAGCTACATTGGAAACTTACATAGGAAAAAACCTAGTCAAGCAGTAATTGCACAACTTTCACTTTATGTCATCGTTGAACTCTTTGCTGGGCGCAAAATTTATTTTCATTTTCCGGCTCCCACTCCGGAGTTGGTAGGTTAAATACCTATAAACAAAAAAAAAAAAAAAGTAAACAATACTCTGTCATACTGGAAGCCAAAGGATCTTTTCCGGGGTGAGAAAATAGACTTCGTGGGTGACGACGACCACGACGACTGACGCATTTATTGAAATTGAAGTTGAAAAGCCAATTAATTTGCCAAATGCCATTGCGCAACCATGCAACAACCAGAAAAGCAGCACAGCATGAAGATCATGTTCGGTCATCCACTTCACTTCGTCCCATCTGAAGACTGAAATTGATGCAGCTCTTGGAGCAGCATCATGGAGCTAGCTCTTACATATTGCTCAAAGCATAAAGATTCCTCTATATTATACATTGAAACATTATACGTTTGCTGAGTTTGCCAGCACGCTTCCCACATTTCGTAATCGTACAGTGATCTCTAATATGCAACCCACTGCCAACAACCAGCTAGATAATCAGGCAAACTACTAACTCCACCATTCCATAGATGTATATGTGGAGGCAAAGGAAGTCATTCAAGCGGTAACCAACAATACTAGTCATAGGTAAGTCAGGCCATGTACAGTACATAGGTACCCTCTGTGGCAGTCTAGCTGTCAGTTTGTCTGCTGTTGGCCCAACCGCCTCGCCGCGCCGCCAACCGTCTCGTCAGTCGCTTAAACTCACTCAATAGGTTTTGTGCCGGCTAGGCCAGATGCGCTCTCCTATTAAAAATGTTAACTTTAACTTTGTGCTTTGATCGTGATCCGAACAACTCCCGAGTTTGAGGGCTGGAGAGGCTGGCAGTGTGAATTAAATTAAAAGTGAAGTCGTGAGGCTGGGCTGGTTGTTGGGTGTCTGTTGTCATGTTGTTTCTTTTTTTCTCTGGATGGGCAGAAGCGAGAGTGGAAACAAGACTGTTAAATTCATTTTGAAAAAATGAAAGTAACTTTTACAAACTGGATGCTCATTTCTTGTGTAAAAGAAGGAAATGGGCTCTTGTTCATTGAACACGCCGTTTCCGCAAAGGAAGCTATCGGGACCGCTTGAAGGGATAAACAGTATTTTTGTTTTTTATTAAGTTTTGTATTTCATGTTACCTTTTACTATAGTCACAAAAAAGCTAACTAAAGATTTGAAGTTGAGCTCTCGTTCAGGATAATAGAGAATTAGAAATAAATCACCTATCTGCACCTAAACCTGCATCGTTAACCGCTGGAGCTTCTTTCTTAAAGTTTTCGTAGTGTAAGTATTTTTATTATTTCAATTTGTTTGTATTTAACTAAAACAGGTTTTAAATTTACAAAAAAAATATTTCAATCTACCCATTTGAAAAACGTTTATATTTCGAAAACTGGCAATGACTTTAACAGAATACCTATTTAAAAGAATTATTTTTGTAAAAGTTGTTATTTATTAAAAAAATCAGATTTTGAACGAGTTGAACCGGCAAAAACCTATACAAGTTTTTACCATTGATTGATTTAGAAATTTGTCTGGTTAAACAAAAATCAAGCATTTATTATAATTATTAAAAAAAAAATTGCCGCAAAATTTTAGTCGATTAAGTAATATGTTAAATCATTTTTAGTATTTTCCTAACATTCTACTAAAGTTAAAATCACAAAATGGCTACTTTATTTTTTTTAGTATCGCACTAAATCCCTATGCCATCTTGACAATTACAAACGTCAAAATGTTATGTTCGCTTTCTTTTTTGTACTTTTTTAGGTGTGTTTAGTTGTAGTTTATTAAGAAAATAGATTTAGTATGGTGCTAGTTACAAAGTGTTTAAAATTAGGAAAACACTAGTAAAGTGTTTTAGTAGTAGCAAACTGTTAAGTAGTATCATGGTAAGTCCTTAACATCAAGCTGTTTAAAATTTTGCGCCATTATTATTAAATTTTACGGGTTGGGGTCAAAATCCCGAAAACCGAAATCCCGAAAACAAAAAATTCCGAAAATCCAGAATCCCGAAAACTCTAAATCGCGAAAAATTATATAAAATGTAAAAACTTTCATTTTATATAATTTTTCGGGATTTGTAAAGTTAAGAATTAAATGCGGAAAAAATAATATTACTGTTTAGTTCGGTTAAAATCAATATCACTTTGAACATTCGCAAATAAAGAAGGAATTCCATACAGTATAAATGTAGGTATGGATAATATTATTTAATTTAATCTTATAATTGACTGCTTTTTATTTTACTTCGTGTATACTTATTGTTATTAAATTTTGTTGTTAAATTCTATTTGTTATATGTATATGACTTTTTTCCATCAAAGTTTCAGTGAACAGACAATTTTGCAGAGTTTTTTACTTTTCTGTTTCATTTTTAGAAATTTTGACTTATAGGGATTTTGAGTTTTCGGGATTTTGGGTTTTCGGGATTTTGGATTTTCGGGATTCTGGGTTTTCGGTATTCTGGATTCTTGGGATTCTGGGTTTCTTGATTCAGAATTTCGGGATTGTGTCCGTCTCTCAAATTTTACTATACTAAAATTGCTTAGCCAGCTGACGGCAATGTCATATGGCTTTAAATTCGTTGTTTTATAAGACAAGTAAATTAGGTAAGCTGAACCAGACCAAAAACATACACCTTACTTGTTTAATTTAAAAAGAAGATCCAAGTTTATACAAAGACCCCAGCCTGCCGTGAAAAGTAGTGAGGCCTAAAAGTACACCAAGTTATTATGTATGTACTTCATGAAGTTTTAATAAAATATTTAAAGTAGAATAATATTGAGACAAATAATAATTAAGACATATATTTTATTACGTGGCTCTTCTTTTTGCAAACATTTTAATAGTTAATAGTTAATCAAAGAATCGGAAGCTTTCAATTAAATAAACACCATACTTTAGGAAGTGGAAGACCTACCCTTGTGTAAAATTACAAAGTTCTATACCATGTTGGGACGTGATACATAAAATTGATGAATTCGGAATTTCTGCCTTTATTAGTACTGCAGTCTGTTCCTGTACTTATTAAATAAAATGCAAATAAAATGTTCGATTACATTATGCACATAATGCAAAAATATTTTAACAGAAACGGCTAAATATATTTTTAAAGTCTAAAAAATAAAAATTTTATGACAATTTTAAATATTTATATAATATAAACCTAATTTTCAATTTTTTTTTAAATCCAAAAAATTATTTTTGAAATACAGTATTATTTAGAATTCAAAGAACCTCCTGTATAAAAATTTTGATCGAAATCCGTCAACCCGTTTATGAGAAAGTCGATAATCAAAAAAATGATTGTATGGCAGGTACCATTAATAACAAAATATGTAAACAAATTTGTTTGGCCAAAATGTACCAACACAGACATTTTTTTATCAGAATCTTTAGAGCCGTTTGCGAGATAAATAATGTGGTAGACACATCTTTATGCAAGTACAATTATTTTTGGGCTAAAACGACGATTCAAAAATCTGTTTTAAACAATCACCTAAAATGCTTAAGTACCAAGTTTGAAAAAAATCGGTTCAGCCGTTTAGGCTGTAGATCGTTCTACAGACAGACAGACGGAATTGCGGGACGCACTTTTTTGATGTTCTCTATCATCGTAATGTCAAGCTGGATTAAAATCTAACCTACATACATACATACATATATCGCAAGTAGAAAGAGTAAAGTTAGTGTGGTAAAATTTATTTTAAAATTTTTTAATGGAAAACTATGTTTTTCGGTGTTGATATGACTTTGAAGTCGTTGATTATTTGATAAAAATTATGAATAATCGTTGGCACTCCCGATGACTTTCATGAATCTCGAAATCTTTGTTCGTATAGTTCGTGTTTCTGTCAATAGCCGCTTTCACTAATTTATTAGGTAAGTTATGTGGGATACTAAACTAATCGAATATATTTGTAAACGATTCGGATATGTTAGTTGAAAACAGTCAACAATCAATCATTTTTTGGTTAAGTAGAGTGAGCGTCAAAAGTTAGTAAACACCATCATTTCTTAATGTTCTTGCTGCGAATTTAAAAAAAAAAACTGTTTTCAATAAATACTATTTTTGTTAACTTTCCTTTATTTGTTGTTTATTTCTCATTTTTGTTTTTATACCCTAATTGTAATGAATTAAGGTATACATATAAACAAAAATGTTTTATTCCTAATAAAATGCTGGCGGTTTGAAATTAACATTAAACAATTTAAATGCAATCTCAAACATTTTTTTCACACCTATTCACGTATAGGAAATAAAAATTACCTGACACAAAGGATATCAAATATGTCATGGAAGCCCAATACATACTTGACCAACCGTTGAACCTCACATAATCCGCGGAAATCTGAGAATTAAAATTTCTGAACCACAGATCAAATATTGGACCACGTGTGTGCAACCGACCCAAATTCGCTTAAAATAAGATGAGTCGTCGGGTAAGACGAGTCATCTCACTTAACTCACTGAAATAGCTTATTCCAGGCACTGGAGTGCTTGTTTCTATACTTAACGCATTGTGGTGCCTGAAGCGAAGATAGGGGGCGCTCTTTCAGTTTCAATAAAAGTTTAAGTTCGCTTATTCGTGCGGAACTGTCAAATAAAAGATACTTTAATAAAATATGTATAAGGGGCTGTTTGCCAGCTGGTGTCTAGTAAATTAACGAACTAAAACTTAGGTAGCGCCCCCTAACAAAACTCTACAATAAGAATATCAATACGAATAGTGTTTAGTAATAAATAAAGGCTCATCAGCAGCACGTGAGTATATGTAATCGATATAGAGAACTTATAAGACTTACAAGTCATAAACTGTCCATTTCCATTCAATATGGTTGAGATTTCGATGCATTAAAGAATTATTAACAAATCTCAAATCTTATACTAACAATTGGAAATTTTTAGATTTAATTTCATATCTTCAAAATATAGTTTATTGCCTAGTCAGAAAATGTCAAATTTTATTGACAGATGATTATATACGACAAACATTCATTGCAAACTAAAAGTTCACGTCATTTTGAATTCAGAATCGAGTTGGCCATTGTTCGACCAGTGAATATAAGAGTGAACATAAAATCGTTATTTTTTCAGTGTTTATATGTTGCAACGCGACGTTTATAATTTTTACCAAAACACGCCTATTTCTCCAATTACGTGAAAAATGTATGCTGTCATATGTTGATCCTTTGGTTTAATTTCGGTGGTACCTTTTCGAAACTATAAAAATAAAGTGCACGACTGGATTGTTCGAACTTGCTCTTGTAGCTAACCACTGACGCTGTTACTAGATAGGTAGCCTAGTATGTGTATGTATAATGAAAGTGAATGGTGTATAGGTAAGTAAAAATGGGATTTTAAGCTTATAAAAACAGCCAAAAACATCACATCTGTTTTTCGAAAAAAAAAACCGAGAACACATAATAAAATGCACGACTGGATCGCACGAACTTGCTCTTATGTTCGATCACATAGTATGCAAAAGATTTCTATTAAAAATTTAATATATTTTTAAAGTCATTTTTAACTCAATTTTGTATACGCATATACAAAATTTCATTAATTTTGTTCTAAAATAAATTGGTATGACAATATTAAATATTTAATAATATAAACTTATAAACAAAAGATTAAATCTATTTATTAAAGAAAAAATAATTCAAAATTCTGAAATAAATACTTAAACTAATTTGAGCTCAAAAAAGTACGTCATTTTATTTCGTGGATAAATTTGAATTTATAAAAAAAAAAATTTTAATCTGTGGAGCGGTTTTTGAGAAAAAAAGTTTTTTTTTAAACTTTTTGAAAATATTTAAAAAAAAATTCAGAAACGCCAATTCATATGTATTAAGAAAATACAAATAAATATAATTTTTGAAAAAAATTTAATGAGCAGCTTTTGAATAATACATTTTTTTCTTAAACATGATTTTAGAAATACAAAAAAATATTGATTAAAAATATTGGTACGCGGTATAATTTGGGCAACCTAAACCTATATTTTTGTGAAATTTCGAAAGAATCGGTTAAGCGATTTATAAGATAGTCGAAAGCAAAAAACGGTCCTATGGAAAGTACCGGTTTTAGACATTTTTCTAATTTTTTCTTCAACTATATGATCGGTCGTAGCTAAAAACCCACACTGCTTTTTTTATCAAAATAGTTAGAGCCGTTTCCGAAAAAAATAGGTTTGAACTTAACGATTATATGGCAGGTACCGTTATTTTTTGAGCTAAAAAAATCAATTTCTCCTCTGTACAATACCTAAAAAAACTCTATATACCAATTTTGAAGCAATTCGGCCCACCCGTTTGGGCTGTAGGTGACAGACAGGCATACAGACGGACAGAATTTTTAGACCATCTTTTTTCGTCTTCGCTATCATCGTAATGTAATGTTTGATTGTTATCTCACAACTTTTTTTTCGACAAATGCATAAATTGCCTATCTCTAAAATTGTAGGACGGATTTTGATAAAATCTTGTTTTTTAATTTTTGGTTTTTTGAAAACAATTTTTTTTTTTTGAAATTTTGGTATGCCGCTTTTTAGGGTTTATTGTGATTATAAAATTATTTTTTTGATTATTTTTAAAAATATTTATTTTCAAAAAAACTCGAAAATTAATTTTAATTAGAAAAAAAATGTATTCAAAATTTTGATAGGCAGAATTAGTTTAGCTACCTAAATCGTCTTAGGTATAAAATTTAACAGGAATACAATGTACCAATACCGAGAAAGAAAAAAATTAAAAAAAAAGTTATATGAAATGTACCGTTAATTGACTTTTCCGGTAAACTTGGTAAGGATTAAATCGTTAAATCGTTGGAGCCGTTTTCGAGAAAAAATATTTTTTCCTTAACGGTTATATAATAGGTACCGTTATTTTTAGCCCTAAAAATAAAACTTCAATATACCCTCTGAGGAATGACAAAAGAATCACCCATATCAAATTTGAAGGTAATCGCTTAAGCGGTTAGGCTGTAGCTCGTTATACCTCGTTGTATATCAGACTAACAGACTGACAGACAGACATTTTTTGCGGATCATTTTTTGTCACACGCCAAAATAACCACTAATACCGAATTAAAGGGTAATAGCTTAAGCTGCTCGTTATACATTTACATACAGACGGACTTACTGACATTGATCACTTTTTAAGGCGTCTCTATGATCGTAATGTCATGTTGGATTATTAGATTTTTTTTAATTTTGTACGAATGCATAATCGCATGTAAAAATATTATAGTAGTATTTAAAACTAAATCTTTTTATAAAAGAAGCTACTAAAAACCTTTCCTACCCATATTTAACTCGATTTTTGAACCGCATATAAAGGAAGTTCATAAATTATTGCTGCATGCAAAATAAAAATAATAATAATATTAGTAAAAAGTAAAAAAAAAGTACCCTCTTGTACAATCTTATTAGGTGTTTGAGTGTATTAGAATCCATGTTCAGTATACATTTGTCCTGCTAAGCTTTTTAATTTACATTAATTCAATTTAGTGTCCTATTAAAATATAACTGAATTATCAGATGCCACATAATTTAAATATAAGAATAAGTGTTGCCCTAAGTATAAAATAAAATGAGCATTAACATTGTTTTTTGGAATTTACCTAAAATTAAAAATAAATAGTATTGAAATTCATTTTCCAACATTTTGCAGAAACCATGGCCAATTTTTCATAGATATGATTATCGATTTTTTTATGAAAACTTTTGAGTTTGCGATTTAATAATTGTGTTTTTTTTTAAAGAAATCTAAATTATAATACCTAAGACAATTTACCAATACACACAAGCACACCCTAAGTCATCCGAGCCCGTGAAAATCCTTGAACACAATTTATATATCCAATAACATCCAAAATGCGTATCCTAGATACATAAATGCATTTATCTAGTTAAAGCTTTTTTTCGAGGCCACTGTGCTTTTATGTACATCGTCAGTTCATCAACCTACCATGAAACTTTGATAGTCCAAGGACATCAGTGCAGGGTACAACTACATATTTACTCCACTTTTAAACCGTTAACCCGGCAAGAGGATAAGAATACATATGTGCATACCTGCATATACATATTTTCCTACAAATTACTTATGCTTATTAGATACATCTCATTCTTGAATACTATTGCCCTTCAGATACAGAAATTGTTGTGTTTCTGTGAAACAATGCAAAATAGGTATATGTTTGGCGGCAGCAATATGTGTAAAATATTTATGTCTTATATGTGATCATTGTAATGTTGTGATAACAATCTCTACCACGGCCAATTTCATTGGAATGGTGGCAGTAGCATACAAATCTCAAATAACCTATGCCGTATAAATTTTTTCCACTGCAGAATTGCAACTATCGAAACTAAAATCACGTTCCGCATACTTCAAGAGTTATGTTGGACGTAGAAGCTACTGTGGTCGTGGAAAACCATAACAAATTGTGGTATTTTAATGCACTTGCAGTCATTTTAAGATTGTAACTACATAATATTTCCTTGTTTTAGTTTTTCGTTAGATAACACAAATTCACATAAGTGTGCCGACAGAAAAGGTCTTGATTTTTACGCCTATTGATGTATTTTATGGTTTAATATTTAGGGAGCGTATTTAATTAGCCGTATAGCAGTTTAAATCAGATTTGGCTTACCATGAAGCATCGTATATTTGGTGGGGTAGAGTGGGGGGTATGGTTGTGGTATAGAATATGAAAGGAATGTTATTCAACGAAATAACAAGGGAAAATTAGCTTTTGTTTTTGTAAAATTCAATTGCGAAGTCATTGTTTATGGTTTGTGGTACAAAAATGTTGTTAGTGATAGTGATGGTTCATGGATATAAACAAAATTCGCGTATATACACAGGATTGAGTAAATTGAATTTTCGTTAGGTGAATGGGAAAATGCTTTTTATCCTTGATGCATAAAAGTATTTATTTAATATTTGTACGTGTAAAAACGGGGCAGATAATCTATTTTTAATTCTCTCAATTTTTGTTTGTGTTAAGGTCTCTCTATGTAAATGCTAAACAATTTAGCTTCTCTTATTTTTTTTTTCAGAAATAAAATGTATCTGTCGATGCAATGGTCGCATTTTCTTAAGTTTATTCTTAAAAGATTTAAGATATATGTATCTGAATAAATACATATATTTTGCCCAAACTCTTTTTTTCTATCTTGTAATATTGACTAAGGGAGAAAATTATGCTAAATACGAGACCCATGCTAGTGCTGAGTTATTTACATGTGAACTTATTCACGTGTGACGGGGTCTGTAATTGTTTAGAATTAAAAACAAAAATGATACAAAGTACGAAAATATGTTTTGAAATTACAAAAACACTGGATTAGATTGGCGGTAAAATAAATTGATGGGTACATAAACAATTTAATATAACAGGATCGTGCTTAAACATTACATGAAATGTGTTTTCTTCGGATCTACAAAGAGTGGCTTACATATTGAAGTTTATGAACTTCAATTTTCAACTTTTAATGACTTTTTATTACGCCGTCTGCCAGTTTATGAATTTTAGGAGTCATATTAGGTTTATTGTAAGTAAATACATACTGAGGCCTATTACGAATTCCATCGCAATCGGAAACTTGTTCCGAATCTTAAAAAAATCTATCACATATTCATCGTAGTGGAAATGCTCGTACAAATTGCTAATACCAACGGATTCTGCTCTAACTTTTTTCCGGATTCGTTAAACTTTCCGATTACATGAAAAATATAATTACAAACAAAATTTTCAACTTAACTTACTTACATTTTCTATAATTAATTTTAAGAAATAGGGAACGGATTTTTACAGCAAAAATTGCAATAGGAGAAGAAAAATGCCAATTTATAACTGCATCGATCTTACGTGTAGGGTAAGATAGGTACTGTTTATACGGTCACGAGTTGAAGCTAGGTACATATACCCAAATTTTACATACATAAATTACATACATATGTGCATACGATATAAAGATATAAAGATGATAAGAAAACATATCAAGTGGGTTCCGCAACACATGTTGTTTGTCTACCTGTACATCGAGCTTAAATCACCGAATAGATTTTTTCCAAATTTCGTATTTAAGCGTCTTAGAGTCCTAGAGTAGAAATTGATAATTGCTTTTAATGGCAAAAATAACAGTAAGTTGAAAACACTTAACAACTGTTCTAACAATTTGTACAATAAAATTATATAGACTAAAACTGCTATTAACGATGGCCGCCAAAAATTCGACTTTTTCATTAATATTAAATACTCTGCCGATATCGATTAAAATAACTAAACAGGAGGACCTTCAAATTTTAAATACATACCATAGAATTCAGATTAGCTCATCAAAGACAAATTTTCCGTTGAAACAAGCGGATGTCGCTGCATCCGAATCTCAAGAAACGGCCTTTTGCTTTTCTTAAGTGGATGGCTGAGTGCTTAGATCTTATAGTTTGAGGGAGAAGAAAGTTGCCATTTGAATTTTTACATTTTTAGAAAAAAAAATGGGACGCGCGCCGTTTTGAAGCTATGTATTATTAATATAAGTGCATATAAAATTCAAACTAAAAAAAAACAGAACTCAAATTTTTCAAAAAAAAAATATTATATTTTTTTTTCAAAATCGATAAACTTCTTTTTTCTATTTGGAGTATGCATAAAAGCTTTTAGGGAGCATTTGCATAAAAAATATCATTTTAATCGGTTCATCCAATAGTGAGAAATTTGAAAATATGAAAAGTGGTTCTATGGGAAGTACCTTTAATAAGTACTCAAAATAAAATATTTTTGTACTTGAAAATGGACTGTAATAACTTAAAAACGTATGCCGTTGGAGCCGTTTTTGAGAAATTATTCTTTTTTGTTATGCAATGTACGGTTATATTAAGAACATAGT
This sequence comes from Philhelius pedissequus, assembly GCA_910595825.1. Classification (NCBI taxonomy): domain Eukaryota; kingdom Metazoa; phylum Arthropoda; class Insecta; order Diptera; family Syrphidae; genus Philhelius; species Philhelius pedissequus. The sequence continues at coordinate 122,554,921 of OU343162.1, forward strand.
TTTTTTTAGCTATTCAAGATAATGTCAAGAAACTATCAGATACGAAGTTTCAAAAAAATCTAATCAGTAGTTTTCGAAATTTTGAGCTTAAAACAAAAAAGTTTTTTTTTATTTCCAAAAAATGTTGGCTTATAATATAATAAAGCTTCTGAAAACAAAATTTTGAAAAAATCAATTTAACCGTTTTCCAGAAAATCGAAAACCAAAAAAATGGTTCTATGTGTAGTAGAGGAACAAGAAATAATCATTTTTTCCAAAAAAAAAATACCAAAAGATACCTTTTCCCTTTGTTGATGAACTGATTTTTTTTAAGAATCGTAGGACCGTTTTTATAAAACGGGTTTGTTTATGTTTGTTTTTATCAAAAAAAAAAATGTTTGGGAGCTACTTTTATTTGTCGTCTTAAGAAAAAAATGAAAAAAGCATGTTGGCATATTACGGAAAAAACAATATTTACCCAGTTTGTAGCAAATCCATCGAACCGCTTAGGCTACGCAGACGCGAGGACAGACAGACAGACGGAATTGCAGGACCCACTCTTTTGGTGTTCATTATAATCGTAATGTCATGTTTGATTGTTAGAATTTTTTTTTACGAATGCATAACTATAATCGCAAGTTGAAATAAAATTATTTTAACTTTAGTGAAATGTTAAAATATAGTTTGATGAATTAACTCGTTAAAAATTAGCAAAATTTTGTTTTAACATAATCTACTATACCAATGTTGATAAATTTCGAGCTAAACTTGTAATCTTGGTTTCTCAAAAACGTTGACGATTCGGATGAAATTTTCACAGTTCTCCTGTTAGGGAAAAAAAATAAAACCTACCATTCTCACGCTCAATTCTTTTATTATTTCTTGCTTTTTTGAATGCTGCTGTAATGAATTGTATGAAATGTTCAGAGTTTGCTGTTAGAGTGAGAAAAAAAAATAAAAATTTGATTAAGTAAAATCGGTGTCTGCACGCCTATAATTTCATTATTTCTTATTATATTTGTAAAGTATAGGAGATATACAAAATTTTGTTTCTAGATAATATTTTACATTTCAAGTTTATTGAAGTATGTGTTATTCAGGGCAGTAGCCAAGAAATGTTGATTTTTCGTTTCTGATTAGACGTTTCTGATCTTCAAGTTTTTTTTTAAATATATGTAGAAGAAATTTCAGGTTACATATACAAATTATTAAGGATATTCAAAACCTCCTATCATAGTTACCGAGAGGGTAAAGTTGTTATTATATGATTTTCGTTTTTAAAAACGCAAATGTGATACAAAATATGAGAACGTCGAAAACTAACATTTTGTTATATTTCCACTCTCGGAATATGTTGTCGGCTTTTATACTTTAAGCAGATACCTTGGAATAGAAAAGCGTACATTAATAGCCCTACATGAAAAAAACTGCAAAATTGGTCCTTCGAAAAAGAAAACAATATGATTTCGGTTTTACCCGATAGCTACATTCTTCAATTTTATTTCAAACCGATTTCTTTTATTTTAAAATATATTTTTAATTAAAATTTATAATATCTTTATATCTAGGTATATCTACATATTATTGGAATACGAGCAACTTTACCTACGGAAACTAATAACATAACATTTTCAAGTAAAATTCGAAATTCGAAATATCTCGAGTAAAACTCGGTTTCCCAGATACTTTTTTCTTATAAATTCGCTAGTGATATTGTATTGTGCGAAACCTTAGTAACCAATTCGCTTTTTCATTTCGCGACTGTTTTTTCCATAAAATAATAAACGCATAAAAGAGATAACATAAACTAAGATTCCACATAAATTGCGTTATTCTTTTATTATCCGAAGCATGGAAAAAACAGCCGCGAAATGAAAAGGTGAAATGGTTGCTTAGGTTTTGCACAATACTGTAGATATTCTTGTTCCAGGAAATATACACAATAAACGGTGAAATGTAGAATTCTCTTTTCGTATGTATGTATTTTATTGTTACAAGTTGTCATTTAATAATAAGTATGTACCTAAGTGCTCTTAGTTTAAGAAAAATTGGGAATAATGCCCACATATTTTAAACTGATTATCTATATTTGAGATCATTTATTTTTACGTTTTTATTAAATTGAATTATTAAATAATTAGTAGATATGTTTTTCTTTGTTCAAATATATCTACATTTATTATTATAAAGGAGGTATCTAGCATATGGTATGCACCATGTAAATTATCTTTGTATGTATTTAAGTAAAAAGCACACAATTAAAAAAAAAACAGCGATAATAAAAACTGCGATTTCATCTGAAGGACAAAGGTCCTTTCCCGGTTATTTCGCATATTTGTGAGAAGTTATAATATGTACATACATGCATATTTAAACATTCTCACCAATACAAACTTGGCACTACTATATAATTCTCTATTTCTATCAACACCGCACGACAAACATCGATATTTCCTGACCTAGATAAACTTTTCGCATAGGAAAAATCGAAATCCAAACACGTAGTGCAACACAAAAAGTGCACACAACAAATGAATACAAAGGCGACGACGACGACAACAATTGAATGCATATAATGCCAAGCGTGTGTAAGTATGGGTTCTGTGTATTTTAATGTGTACAATGTACATCCCTAGCAATTAACGTCCTTGGACTCGTGTAAAGTTTCATGTTAGGTTATTGAACCTCGAGTGTGATAGAAAAGCTCGTTAGCCTCGAAAAGTGCAGATATAATAAGTATACAGTTAGGGTGTGAAGAAGGGAGGGACAGACTGCGAAATGTGGCAGCTCATCCTGTCCGGTTGTTGGGTATATTTTCGCTTAAGTACGAGTGTAATTTGGGGTAGGTTAGTTATGGTTGTGACGGAGTGAAAGCTTAACAAAATTCTGATCACCCCAACTCCTCCCCGTTTAAGTGATATGTTATCTTATTGGGTATGTATTGTAAAGACTATTTCTACACCTTTACACAAATGGGTATGTATTTGTGATTGGGCTTTGGGACTACCTCAACAATTTTGACGTAATATTGTTGCTCACACAGTTGATATACCTACATATGTACATGTGTGTATTTGCCAGCGAACATTTTAGAATCGTACTACTCATTTTTGGGCTATGCAAAAGCTTGCGTAGAGAAAAAGGATGAGATTTTTTTTTGCTAATGTCATTGCCAAAATTTGGCTTTCTATGACATTTATGCCATGTGTTTGCTTTCTAACTGTACATCATATAAAAGAGATGGCTCGACGTGAATGAATTTTCCTATAGCATGGTTACATATGTACAGTGTACATACGTTAGTGCTAAAATATTCATATGTATGAATGTGACGAAAATGTTTGCATTTTATACTTTGGTACTTATGGGCCTAGGTACGAGTAACTATTTAAATGAACATTTTGATGCGAAATATCTATTAAATAAAAAAACCTATTTGACTTGACATTTAGATTACCTACATAGAACTAATATTTATACAAACCTACCTCCATAATCTGCAATTGTATAAAGTAAAATTTGTTATTTTCCTTTTTACGAAAAGGAGTCGCGTGAGTTGGTACTAGTGGACGCAAAAAATGAGTTAAAATTCAAATCCTTGGCCGCCGGGAATCAGGTCATTCAGGCACTTCTGTCATGTCGGAAATCAAATTTATATTTCTTGTTGAAAATACAAATGTAAAAACAAATATTTTTTTATTTAGGGTATTAATTGACGGAGCATCCAGACATCATAATCAGTTACGTTTCTATTGTTATTTGAACAAACCTATGTACGTAAGATTACATAAATCACACATTATATTGAATGATACTGTAAATTAATACTAATATAATTTTTAATTTTATTTGCGCTTATTGGCTTACAAGCTAATACATTAATTTAAGATTAAAATAAAAGGATTGAGAAAAAAATTAAAATATTATAATAAATACTAAGCTGACAATAAAAAAATAAAGAAATAATAAAAAAAAAAGTGGCGGATGAAGAAAATTTTTGGGATAAGTAAGAGAGAAGGGAATTTCGAAGGACCGATTTAGAGGAGTGGAAATCAAAAACATCTGAGGAAGTATTGACGTTTCGTAGCATACGGGACATGGTATTGTAACGGGTGATTTTTTTGCTACTTGGTTTTTGACGTTTATATTTTTGACAGATCACACATGACAAATTCCACGAACATTTGACATTTCGATTCAGTATTGTTTGCCATTTCATCATGAATAGACTTACGCCTGAACAACGTTTGCAAATTATTGGAATTTATTATCAAAATTCGTGCTCTGTGAAAAATGTGTTTCGCAAGCTACGTCCGTCTCAGCGACGAGGCTCATTTTTGGCTAAATGGATACTTGAATAAGCAGAATTGCCGTATTTGGAGTGAAGAGCAGCCAGAGGCAATTCAGCAGCTACCAATGCATCCCGAAAAATGCACTGTTTGGTGCGGTTTATGGGCAGGCGGCATCATTGGGCCGTACTTCTTCAAGGACGATGAAGGCCGCAGGGTTACGGTCAATGGAGAAAGGTACCGTTCGATGATAACAGATTTTTTTTTGCCGAAAATGCAAGAATTGAACTCGGTCGACATGTGGTTCCAACAGGACGGTGCCACATGCCACACTGCACGCGAAACCATGCATTAATTAAGAGGCGAATTTGGTGAGCAGTTGATCTCACGTTTTGGCGCAGTCAATTGGCCACCAAGATCATGTGATTGGACCCCGTTAGACTATTTTTTGTGGGGCTATGTTAAGTCTATTGTCTATGGGGACAAGCCAAACACGCTTGCTGCCTTGGAAGCCAACATTGAACGCGTCATTGGTGAGATACCGGCCGAAATGTGTGAAAAAGTTTGCCAAAATTGGACCTTCAGAATGGACCACCTGAAGCGTAGCCGCGGGCAACATTTAAGTGAAATTATTTTTAAAAAGTAAATGGCAGAAATTGATTTATCGATCGATCCAAATAAAAATTTCATTCACTTTTTACAAGTTTCTGTGTTTTTTTGAATTTTCAAAAACCAAGCTCTTAAAAAATCACCGTTTAGAAGCTATAGTTGGTGTGGTGAAATGGGACGCGGAAAAGGGGTACTGACGTAAGGTTATGCTGATTAGTATTAAAAGAAGAAAAAGTATTACAAGATTTAACAGAGCAGGGCAGTCAATGTTACTGGTTAATAGATCAAATATGAATAGTACATCTCCGGTTAGTTGTCGAATTTCAAGGGACTGTCGGTCGGGTCGATCAGCCGCAAGCGATCTAAATAAGGAGGTAGTCGATAATGATCATCCCATGGAAGACTACAAAGAGCAAATTGAATAAACCTACGCTGCACGGCTTCGATCAGTTTAATTTGGGTAATTTGACATGAGTACCATACTTGTGACGCGTATTCAAGAATGGGTCGGACAAAAGAAACGAAAAGAGATTTTGTGACACATAGGTTAGAGAACTCTTTTGTCCTTCGTTTAATAAAGCCAAGTGTAGAGTTGGCTTTATTGATAACGGTGTCAATGTGGCACCAAAGTTAAGTTCCCTGTCACAAATCACTCCTATACCACAGGCAAAATTGACTGAAGGTATAAAGTCTCCATTTATATAACGGGTTTTCCAATAAGAGGTGTTATTTTGAATAGCCCGCTATTTCGGTAGCTGTCACTTTTGAAGCTGTCATTTTTTGACATTTGACAAGTAGAAACTACGCTATTAATAAAAATGGAACGATACACGCTTCAACAACGCATTGAAATTATTAAAATTCACTATAAAAATGGTGAAAATTTGGCAGAGACGGTTCGTAAAACTAAAACATTTTTGGGTCGTCGTGAAGCACCTTGTCGGACCGCAATACAGAAATTGGTGGACAAATTCGAGCTGTTGGGACAAGTTAGTGATGTGAAGAATAAAACCCGTGCACGTCGCTCAAGAACAACTGAGAATATTGCTGTTGTAGCCCAAAGTGTTGAAGAAAACCCAGGTTTGTCCATTCCTCGTCGTTCTTTGGAATTAGGCATTCCACAAACGTCATTACACCGTATTTTGCATAAAGACTTGGGTCTTAAGGCTTATAAAGTTCAGTTAACACAAGAACTCAAGCCGGCTGATCATCAACAACGTCGTGTCTTTGCTGATTGGGTCCTTGAAATGCATGAAAATGAACCGGAATTTCATCGAAAAATCATCTTGACTGATGAGGCCCATTTCCACCTCGGAGGCTACGTCAACAAGCAAAACTGTCGCATCTGGGGCTCGGAAAACCCAAGAGTTATTGTTGAAAAGCCTCTCCATCCTCAACGCGTGACTGTTTGGTGCGGTTTGTGGTCCCGCGGGGTCAATGGACCTTACTTTTTCGAAAATGATGCTGGAGCAACAGTTACGGTCAATGGATTGCGCTATCGAGAGATGATTAATGATTTTGTATGGCCTGAATTGGATGGTATTGATCTGGACAACGTTTACTTTCAACAAGACGGCGCTACTTGCCACACAAGCAATGAAACCATCGATCTTTTACGGGAAAAGTTTCCGGACCGTGTTATCTCTCGAAGAGGTGATCACAATTGGCCACCGAGATCTTGTGATTTAACACCTTGCGACTTCTTCCTTTGGGGCCAAGTGAAAGATAAGGTCTACGCCAACAGCCCAGCGTCGATTCAAGACCTCAAAGATGAAATTCGTGAGGCTATCGAGGACATAGGGCAGCCACTTTGCGATTTGGTTATGGAAAATTTCATGAAAAGGATATGGTCCTGTAAGCGTGGTCTTGGCGGCCATTTGGCTGATGTTGTGTTCCATTATTAACGGCATACCTTCCTATTTATAATGAAATAAACATCCGATCAATTATCTCCAAAACTGCCATTTTTCTTTGAATATCAAAATAACACCTCTTATTGGAAAACCCTAGTAGTGCCGCGGAGGAGGAGGGAGGCGTTTTCGTGAAAACGTTAAAATGTGACATTTGCTGACGTTGAGCTCAAAAAGAATTTTTCAGCAACAGAGAGAACAGATATCAATATTGCGCTGTAGGGTGATTACATCAACAGGTGACGAGATGTGCTGAAAGATTTTCATATCGTCCGCATAAATATATAAACTGTAGTCAACAACCTGAGAAATATCGTTGATAACTAAACTAAATAAGAGTGGACTGAGATGGCTACTTTGTGGGACCCAGAGGTGCATTAAGGGGACTGGAGAGATTTGATCTAAAGTGGACTATATATTTGCTATTGATCAAGTATGAATTCAGCCATAAGATGAAGAAAGTAGGGAAACCCAATGGTTTTAATTAAAAAACAATGGCGCAAAATTTTAAACGATTTAGTAATATGTTAAATCATTTTTAGTATGATACTGGGCTAAAAAGAGGATTTTGCTAATTTTAAACCAGTTTAGTATCATAATATTTTCTTAACTTTTTACTAAAGCTAAAATCACAAAATGGCTACTTTATTTTTTTATTATCGTACTAAATCCATATGCCACTTTGACATTTACAAACGTCAAAAACTTATGTTCGATTACTTTTTTGCACTATAGTTATAGTTTATTAAGAAAATAGATTTAGTATGGTGCTAGTTAAAAAGTGTTTAAAATTAGAAAAATATTATAAAAGTGCTTTAGTATTAGCAAACTGTTAAGTAAAATCATGCTCAGCCCTTAACAGCAGGCCGTTTAAAATTTTGCGCCAATAATTTTATGAGACATTTTGTCGAAACCTTTGCTAAAATCGGTAGCAATAACACCAACTTCACCTCCATCATCCATTGTGACAAAAAAGGGGAAACAAATTCTACCAGGTTGGTAGTTGTTGATCTGACCGCCACAAAACCATGTAGAACTGCAGACAGAATTGATTTGCAATGTAAAGAAAGTGCTTCATATATAATGCTTTCAAACATTTTCGGTTTTCATGATAGTTTCGATATGGGGCGATAATTAGATAAATCATTTTTGTGACTTTTTTTGAAGATAGGAATTATATTATGATATTTTCCAGGATTGACGTAAGGAGCCTTGCAAAACAGAAATTGTGAAAAGGTTGGTCAGCGGCTCAGTGAAATATTAAAAACATATGCTTGATTTCTTGACAATATAATTCCGAGGCATTGAAGTGGATTTGTAAAGTTTTTATATGTTACGGAATGTGTACTGGACTTAGCCATACTCACACTTTTATCAATTAAAGTCCACTAGTAAAGAAGATTTCCACAAAATGTTCGTAAATATTAATATTTATTTAGTTCTTATAAGTAAAATCATTTACCAAAACGCGCGGAAAAAATGACAATATATGAAATGTAGGTGTCTTGCTCAGTTTCATATGTAATTTAAAATCCATTTGAGTCCAGAAAATTGAATGTTGATTTTGGGCTTGTTCGTTGATATGGCACGAGAAATGCACACGGAAAAAATTTACTTCGAAATTTTGATTGCAATTTTAAAATCTTATCAAAATTATCCAAGTCTTCTTAGATCGATTCACTAATTATATTTACAAATACCTTTCTACAAGGGCTTTGCTGAGTTTTTGTTCATTGGATTGTTTGTTGGGATATTTCCATTTTCCAAAGAATTTAAATGATTATATAACTATATAAAAAGTTCGCCCGAACAATATCATGGGGCTTTTCGGATTATCGAATCATTGGAATGAACGAGTACAAGAAGAAAAGGGTTGGTCCCTTACTGTCTTATTAATTAACATTATATGGAAAATAAATCACCTTTATCACGATAGGCCGTTATCTTGAACGACAACTCTCACATAAGAAACCAACGAAATTGTTGGTTCAGTTCTACATCTAAATAACTTATACAAACTTATACAAGAAAAAACAAATTCTATTTTCAATTCATACAACTTTTCGGGTAGTAGGGGGGACCGGGGCTAAAAGTAATACATTTTACGAAAATTGATGCTGTTCCTAAGATTTTGAAAATGAGTTAGCCAAACTTTTTTCTGTTTATGCTCATTTCAGCTACGAAATCCAATAAAAAAGCCGGATCAGAATTTGTAAAAATATAAATTTTAGACAAATTGGCAGTGGCGCAGTGGATAAAGTGCTTGATTGCTAACTTAGACGTGTGGGTTCGATCCGCACGCTTGGCGCATTCTTTTCTATATCGCAGATGGGTTAAAATGAGACCGTCAATACCAGTTTCTCAAATCCACTGTGCCAAACTAGTGCCGTGCAATTCAGGTTGCATTTAAAAGACCTAAGGTCTCACAGGCATACAGTTAAGATTAAAAAAAAAAACATGTTAAGACTTACCACATATACCGGGAAAATCATAACATAGACCGGGGTAAATTGTAACAAAACGTGTAATCTTCTTTTAAAGAAACTATCAATTTATAAACAAGATTAACAACAACAAATATAGCACTAACACCAGCTGAACTTATGAAATTTATATTAATATTTAAAAATTATTATATTAATTCACAAATTTAATTAATTAATTAATTTTCAATCTTCCGAGGAAAAAACAAAATCAATATAATTTTATTGAAAAAAAAATGAGTTTAGTCACATAAGAGTTAGGAATGTAATTAAATAAAACCAGTATTAGATATACAGTGGACTCTCGTTAATTCAAACCTGCGATAATTCCAACCTCTCACTTATTCAAAGTTATTACGAGTTTTCTAGAAAATCTCTTAATATTTCGAAAAAAATCTGTACATACATATACAGCACTTCAAAAATAAAAGTACGCGTTAATTCAAACTCAGGTTTATTTTGAGACAAGCCCACACTTGTATCATAGGGCGTTTTTCTTTTTTAGTTCAGAGCAGAGTCTGAGCTGTCAAAAAATTAGCTTGTGCTTCTTTTTATCTTAGAGCATGCAGAGCTCCAAATGTGTGTTTTTTTCGTTCTGAACATATGTAGATCGCACTCGACGTGCTCGACGTGAGCATGTGAGTAAATTGCTGAACGAACCAAGTGCCATGTGTGCCAAGAAGGAAGAGTGAAGAAAAAATAATTAGATACATGGCGAAAGTAGTTGATCGCTTTTGATTTTCTGTATCTGGTGTATATCAGTGTACATAAAAAGGGTACATATTGCTCTTTATGGCTAAAAATGAAAATGTATTCTGATTTGTGTGGTTCAAATGTGTTTAAAAAATATATCAGTGTTCAGAGCTCGCTCTGTTTGGAACAAGTTCTGTGCATAATCTATGTGATCGAACTCTGTTCTGAACGAAAAAAGAAAAACGCCTATAGTTGGACGAGCATTTGCTTTGGTATGATTAGTTTGACACACAATTTCGCATAGTTTGTTTAGTTATTTAGTTTTAGTATCTCTTTCGTTGCTTTTGCAGATTAAAAGTTTTTGTAAGTTATGAGTCCTAAAAAGTATAAATGCATGACGAATTCTAAATAGAAAGAGTTAATCGAAAAAATGGAGGGAGCTGGGAAGAAAAGGGATACTGCAAAATAATTTAAGATTCTTCTGAGTATCTTTTCAGTCAAAAGAAAGCACAAAGAAAAGATTTATGCTACCAAATCTGCTGGAGTAAGACATACTCGAATAATTATTAAGTCGAACTTTAATATTTTTTCTCTCAAAAATTTCAAATTAATATTTCGAACTCTTGATAATTCGTAATGTTTTAGAAGTCCCTTGAGTTTCGAATTAACGAGAGTTGACTGTATGTACATTATATGCATTTGCGCGTATATTTATATGTATATTAATATGCATGTACGTACATATTTACATATATGTGCATGTGCACGTACATATGTACATATATGTACATATGTGAATGTATGGCTGTATAGGTGTATGCATGCTTATACTAAAAATACACCAAATAAATTAAAAAATAAAACGAAAAATGCTGCGGTAGCTGTTCTAGTTTTCTTAGTAGATTTAAGTAGTCTTATGTATTTTTAGGTATATTAAGTAGTTTAAATTATTTTTAGTTAGTACAAGTCAGTGTTGTTACTAGTTTTAATTATTTTCAGTCTAGCTTTAGTTAGTTTATAATTTAAAATTAATAAAAATGTTATGATACTAAGTTTTTGCAAAAAGTTTTTTTGGTAAAAATAAAAATAAAATAATTAGCATAAATTCAAATAATTTTTAGGTCGAAAGACATTAGTATTAAGAGATATAGTTTAGCTTAGAGCGTCCGTAAAGGGCGAGTAAATAGTTAGAATTTATTCATAAGTAGACTAGTTTTATGAATTTTTGTCTAGCTTTAAGTTAGTTATAAGTTAATGGTAAATAATAATTAATTTTAAAAAATGCATACGAATTTAAACGATTAGCAAGCCAAGAAAACAACCTTTTGTTGACAACGATTATATCATATGGACTGTTTTCTTTTATAAAAAATAAAGAAAAAAATTAAGCAAATCGAAATATAAACAAAAAAAAACCATTTCCATTGTCTTGGTTCCCAAAAATGTGCTTGAAAACATGAACGAAGTCTGTTTGTGTTTGTTACAACTTACCCCACAAAAATGTTACAATTGGCCTCACCAAGAAATTTAACACAAATCACTAATTAAAAAAAACCGCAAGCCGTTCTTGATCAACTATTTACATATATAAACTTAACCAAAACTTAATTAAATATTTAAAAAAACAACTAGAACTATATCTCTTTCGAGTGAAAAGGAATACCAAAAATACAAAGAAAAAATAATGTTTCAAACGTTATAACTTTTCTGTAGGATCTTTAGGTCCTATTCACAGCACGTTAGCTTTGAACAAGACGAACAATTTTCTCGTTTACGCGTTTCCTAATTTACAGGGGAACCCTAGTATTTTTAGCTGTTAATTTTTACCCCTGTTACTTCTAGCCCCAGTTTCCCCTACACCCAGAGAAAAAACAACGTAAAATCAAAGAAAACCACTTTGATTTAAGTATGTTTAGGAATGATTCGGGGTTAAAGATGAACATTTTAGAATCAAAGTGGAACACCATTGATTCAACGTTTTTTCCTATATGAAAACAAATAGTTTACATGCTTGATTTAAATAAGTTTTCCTTTGATTTAAGGTGGAATCATAGTAAAATCAATATCATCCAACTTAAAAACGAAATGGAACAACTTCGATCCTACTGTGCGCCATATTAGATTCAAAGGCATACGTCTTTGAAAGTATAATGATCCAACTTTATTTTTAGAATGATGCATCGTTAAATTAAATGTGGTGGAGCTTAAAAATATTACGAACCAACTTTGAAATTAATATCTTTCAATTTTAATTTCACTACGTTTCAATGTTGGTTTAAGTAATTTCTAATATCAACATGGATTCACCCATGATTTACGTCAATCTGAATTTAATAAAAGTTATCCAATTTTTTAAATAAAAAAACATCATTTTGAAATACATATAAAAATTGTATTTTTATTTTTTAATACAAATTTGAATTTACTGGATATGAATGTAGGGATACACTTGTGCTTTGCTTTAAGCCGCATATCCCAAGAAAACGGTCCACATTTCTTAATTGCATCGGTATTCGGGATAAGCCACCAGAAAATGGTGTTTTGGCTTAAGACTTGCTCCAAATAATCTAATGTATTAAAAATAAACAAATTTCCATTTTCTTATGATTTCACTAAGATAAAACTTACTTTTCAACGGAGGGAAAATGTATTCCATTTCAAATATTCTTAATATAGTTTTATTAAAAGTTCATCGTCTTTAATTGGTACATTAGACTGTTTAAACTCCGACTGTTTTAAAAAAGACAAAACACGACTGATATGAAACCAAAGCTTCACGATTGACGACGACGACGCCGACACGCCGCCGGGCGGCGCCGCCGACCCAACCCTACGTTGCAGGTAGTTTTTTTTTCTGTTTTCATGATTCTACATGGAATCCACTTAAGATCAACTATGAATCCCTATGATTTTACGTCGATCGTAGTTTGAAAATGCAACATCGATGTGAAAATGAATACGTTTCACTTTGTTTACACATCGCTTCCACTTTAAATTTTAAACATTTCGGTTTTACATTGGGTCCACTTAAAATTGACTATAAATGAATTCAAATTAAAGTTGATTTTACATTGAAAATCTTTCATCAATGTTTGTGGAAGAATAATTTAATGTATAAGTGTTATTTGTAAGTGGCTACAACTGCGAAACGATGTTGAACAAAGCAGAATCAACTATGTTACACTTTGAAAATTGTACATGGAATTTTAATTTTGGATACATTTTAGAATTGTCCACTTTAAATCAATAATGTTGAACGTAATTAATAATTTATGAAAGTTATTTCACTGTTGAATTCACTACGGTTCACTTTAAAACAAGAATGACAGTACTTAATACAACGATGCGTAGTGAAATCAATATATTTTCAACGTTAAATTAAATACGTTCATGATACTATTTTCCAACGTTAAATCAAATACGATTTCTTAGATTTTACGTTGCCTTTTTCCCTCAGTGTACCTACTTATATATAGAAATAGAAAACTATATTTTTTAATTTAAAGTCTTAAAATATTTTTCTAGAAATTATTCAGTGTGACTTAAATAGTGCCTCTGATGGAGCTAAAAATTGCTCTGTACAGAATATATTCAGACATTCTAAAGAATTTAGGGAAAGTTTCTTTCATTGAGTATTTCTTTCTATCGTAAGGGCACTAAGGAACGAACAAATTATCAGAGGAATTAGCGTCGCCATTAATAAAGAAACCAATTACATTTCCATACAAACTTTGAATAACAGAAAGGCAACACGTCTAGGTAAAACAGTCTTCTCTAGAATAAGAGTTAAGCCCCGAAAATTAATTTTCCTTGTATGTTACTTGTTTCTTTAAAAGACACATTTCGTTCGAGAAGCGGCCTTAACCCATCTACATTCGAACTTTTAATCGATAGTAGGTACACAAATTACTAAGCAAAACTCATATTCCAAACCTGAATCAAATAAACTACATTCGACTATTTGTTTTCTAAGATATCATTGTTTTATTTACTTATATGAAAACTTGAAAACACAAAAAAAAAAATTGTAACACAAATCGTCAAGCGAAAATTTCCTTCTGGCAACCCAAATTTAGTCCGATGACACAAAAAAATCATCTTCACTCATAAAAGAAACGTCAAAGAAAACTAGAACACTTCAAAGGTCTACTCGTATGCTGTAAAGCTTATCGTGGTGAAATTATGTATCTTTATGATGAGCACCATTTCGAAATACAAAATTTATTTTGAAATTCTTTTATTTATTTAGATTTTTTTTATTCTATGTTTGAAAATTCTGGGTCAAAAGTGTTTAGTAAGTGCTCACGTTTTATTTGTTTGTGATTTAAGTTGAGGAAGATTATTATAAATGTGATGCTGATGCATAAGTAAATAATAATACATGTTTCAAAAACTGATATTTTTCTTCCATCTAGAAGTCGGTTGAAAATGAAGATGATGATCAATTTTTTCTGTAGTGCAATAATAAATACTGAACGAATTTAATATATATAAGTATGTACCTAAAATTAAATAAATGTGTGTGGCTTAACGCACAAAATAACAAAATTCACATAAGCAAATTATCTTTGACAGCTCCTTTCACAATACAAATGATCCCATATTTTGTTCTTATTATGTAAGTGAAAGAGAAATAGAAGGTTTCATTTGTCTTCTTGCTTTCAGGCAATTTGTCAGAAGTAGAATTAACAAAAATAATGTATGATTTAAGTAGCATGCAACTTTACTAAAATATTTAGAAATGTCAATTATTATCTTAAGGAAGCATAGAATTCGGTTTGGAAATACATTTATTTAATCAGGGTTTTGCCATCAAGAAAAATAAGATGAACGCCTGAATCGCATGTACCTACTTGCTTTTATGTTTTTATGCACAAGATTCTTAGCAAAAACGGCAAATTATATTTTCAAGTTCGTTTTTATTTCATTTTTTGTATACAAAATATCTTAATTTTGTTAAAATGTTGGTATGGTTATTTTAGGTACGAGTATTTAAGAATATAAATCTTAATAATTCAATATTGAATTAAAAAAATAAATATTTTTTTCACAAATCCAAAAAACTATTTTTCGAAAATTTTGGTATGCAGTATTTTTTTAGAATTCGAAATACCTCATATAAAAATGTTGATCCTAATTTAACTAGCCCTTAATGACAGTGTTGAAGATCCAACAAATGTTAAAAAAATATTTGAAACTCCTTTGGGACAAATGTAGCTTTAGCAGAAAACAGATTATCTTAACAAAAATTGTTATGTATGTTTATCCTAACCGTACAGCTAGTATTACACGGTCAACGCGTTGACCCTCTGACGTAAAAATGATGTCACAATCTATCATAAATATGCCACGTCTTGTAATTGTCAATGAATATTGTTGTTAATGTGTCGGGAAGAACATTAACACATGTGTTCACATGCTTTTGTCTATCAGAACATCGACGGTGTGGTGACTGAAAGAGCATAAATGTTGTTGTGACGTCAGAGAATCAACTCAATTACTGATTACGTTGACCGTGCAATTCTAGCTTAAGTAAAAAATTAATTAAAAAACGATGTTAATTGGGAAATTTTGAATCAGATTCCGCAAGGTTGAAATTCAATTTTTGGACAAATCACGCGGTCAGAGAAAGGCAAATTTATTCACCCATAATTAAGTAAATCATTCACGCTTGTTCAAAAGGGCCCAAGTCCAAACCGAGTGACGTGGTTTTTTGTATTTCTGCCAAACCTGCTACGACTTACCCTATCACCTGTGAGCCGTTTGTCATTGACTTTCGGAACACTCTGTATAGAAACGTGTTGTCTTCAAAAACAACGAAAAAAAACTATTAAAAATATGGGTTTAGAACTTGTCCTTTTCACTAGGAAATATAAAATTCCCCAACTTGACTTTCTCAGATGAGGCCAAGTATCATTCTAGACAAAAAGCTAAACTGGAAATCCAATATACAAGCAAGAGTCAAGCAGCCCTCAAATCACTCAGAGCTGTTCCCACAAATTCTATAACTGCCCGCAAATGTCGATCATCTCTCAGGGAGATGGCAGAACAGTTTAACATCTACCTGATTTGGGTGCCGGGGCATAGAGATATTTATTTATATTTGAAATAGTCCTGACTGGGTATTATATAGATCTGGCCAATAATGGATTCAAGATGCTCAAAATGTCTGCTCCCTTTAAGCAGAAAGCTTCTTGGCTCCATAATTGGTGTCATAACTGGTCACTGCTTATTGGCAGACATGCCAAAAGACTTATCGCATTCTCCACCGACTTTTGCAGAAGTTGTGTGGATGAGAAGGAATATGAGACTATCGCCCATCTTCTTTGATCTTGTCCTGATCTTTCCCCAAGAAGTAAATTACACGACCTCTGTGACCTAAGGCACATAGAGATTCACCAGCTGCATCGCTTCATTAGTGGCTCCAAATCGTTTAATTAAAGAGGACTATGAACCTATCTAAGTTTTTTAGCTGTTTTCCTGACAACCACTTCAACCTAACCTAACCAGTGGTTCTGTTTATTTTATGTGATGCTCCCATGTAGGGTATTTAAATGATCACCTAAATGATGTAACTTTGAGCACCGCAATTTTCTATTGCCTACAATTAAATGTCGTATTATGTTATGCTCAACTTTTGCAGCTATGCGTCATTGTTCATTGAGCTTTTCATAAGTGTGTAGCCTTCTTCGATTTTCTTGAATTTTTGTACGTGTTTCTGATTTAAAAATATAAAACAAAATTGTACGAAAAAAAACTTTTGCTCTATACAAATAATAAAGATATGGACTGTGCGTCATATAACTATACATTAAGCTGCAGAATGGAAGAACAAGATCAATACTGACATTTTTCAAGTCAAAGGTTACAAATCGGAGCAGATCAAATATAACCTGCACGAGAAATCTGTTTTCCCCATTTATTTGATCTTTAATTCAATAATTTCGCTTGCTTATTTATCGTGTGCCATTGCCGTTGGGGTTCTTCGAACAAGCCAAGTGGCAGCAACAAATCTAATTAATAATGAAACAATTCCACGCTCAAGGTGTTCAACAATCGAGACAACTTTTCCGCGAATCGGTGTGTTGTGTTTTTCATATGCAAAAGGATAGATGCCTCTTAAGACTAAACTTGTGACAAAGCTGAATCATTGGGACTTAGATCACAAGCGTTTTCTTGGAAGTTCTAAAATAAAATGCCCGGGGTTTTTCTTCTAATGAATGAACTTTTCCAAGAGCGCAGTGGGTGGTGATGGCGGTAAGTGGGTGGCCGTCAATTTCATTGGTGTATATGTATTTATATTTTATATGACATTTGCCAAAGAATTAAGTGCACTTGGAGTTGATATTGTGAAGGTAAAAAAAGTTTACTTCTAATTACACATGAGAGCGGAGATGGTCTAAGGCGGTGGTTCAAGGCGCTAGATTTATTTAATTTTTTTTTATAATTTTGCACGCGCTCAAGGGATTATGATTTATATGTTTTTAACACAGCACGAGCCATCCGGTGAAAGAAGAGAAAGAGCGTAAGAAAGATGTGTGGCGCGATGTTCTGATACTAGAGCTGGTTGTTGTCTCAGATTTATCTCCAGTGATGGCGGCTGAAATAATGCGGAGAAAATTGCCGTGTCTTATTTATTTATATCTCTTATAATTCGCATTATTTTATTTATTTCATTTTCATATTTATGGGTATACTAGTTTACTCAATCACATGTTGTTAGTGTTATGTCTGAGCAGCATGTCATTAGTAAACCAGCACCTCATTTTCTGACATTTTTTAGAATTGGTTTTCAATGGAATATAAGAAGACATAAACTACGGTAGGAATCGAACCTGAGACCACGAGATTAAAATATTTAAAAAAAAATAACTGCTACTTGTAAATGAGAATTTCTTCTATTAAACATCTTCAAAATTTACTTGAGAAACCTAAGTCGTCCATTCACATTTATTGTAATAGACGTTTCACTTAAACGTCGAATGTCATTTTCAAAAATAGTTGTATTACAATTGGTTTTACAAAGTCTTTTTTCTCAGCGTAACAGTTTGTGTGGAAGTTACATTTTTTCGGAAAAAACGTCACTCATCCTGATAGTGATTGGCGTTTCATTTCCTTTATACCACAAATCAAATCAAATTTCGTGACAAATTTTATTTTGAATATGATAAAATTTTTGATTGTGAAATATATATTATTATTATATATAAACAGTGTTATGTTTCATGGAACACAAGAAACGAAAGTGTATGTAGTATTCAAAATAAAGAATGTAGAAGAATTGAAGTAGATAAAATAATTTTCCTGACCAAGAACTTTTGTTGATCTTTGCAAAGCGATTCTTTCAAAATAGTGATCTGAGTTGCATTAGCTCAATATGAGGATCAGATTTCCCGAATAAGTCGTGTCTGTGGTGTATAGCTCCATAAAATGGCCTAAAGAATGTTGTATACGTGAATTCATAGCGAAACCCCTGCTGGCTGCCTGCTCTTGTGAATACAATATTATTGCTTTTGTTGAATTCTAGTTAAGAATTTATCATCTTGATGTTGAAGTCTAATGTGAAATTATTAGTTTCTCTTCTTCCTACAGAGCAAAAAACCAAAGTAGGTATGTTTTACTGTCAATTAAATATTTTTTGCTCTGCACTTCGGTTATAACTAAGTATGTAATATCAAAAAATTGTGTCAAAATAACTGTCAAAGCTAAAAAATATTTATGTTGGATGTACATCACCCTTATAAACTCTTTACAATGCATGAATCGGGGTAAACTTTTTTTCATACGAAAATGACATGGGCTGATAATAAAGCTCTGACACCTTCTGCAGTTTAGAATTTTGTTTTTGAAAACTTCATTATATGTAAAAAGTATTGCCCTCTAATAGTGTTCCTTCTTGGCACAAATAAATAATAATTACTCTTAAAAAATAGTAAAAATAGAGATCATCGAAAATGGATAGCCTTAGCTAACAATTAACAAATATTTGTAAATAACTATCAAAGAATTGACAATAAACTACAGTGAAAACTTTACAAATATGGACCATACACCCCACATTCCTGCATGCGCAATATATAGTGATTGTGCATGTAAACTCCGAGTGTATGGTATAGAATGTGTGGTTGGGCATGTTTTTAATATTTTCTATATTTGCATAGTCAAGCTATTGATTTTAATAAGCATACAAGTATGGTAGAAATGTCGTCGATAAATAAAAGTTTTTGGCTGAATTTTTAGAATTCTACCGAAACCTTCCGGTTTTTATTACCATTTCAATCAAAATTGCTGCTTCAGCCGACTCTGAGCTTGCTATTAAATAAGTTGTCTATTCAGCTATAAGCACACGAATGAATATTGTGCAGTTTGCATGAATAGTGTTTGGCAAAAGCGAGATTGTGCATTCTTGGAATTGTACATTCAGGCATGCGTATAGTGTATGCGCCCTAGGGGACACTCATGCTACCGTACTTAAAAAAGGGCGTTCGCCAAAAAATAAAAATTGAGTTTGAAGTATATTTAAAATCGTTACACAATGACTTATTTGTGTGTAGAAACAAAAAAATCATAATCCAAATGGAAATAGCTAAAAATCACGTATGAAAATGGGCACTAAGTAAAAAGGGCTGTTATCCCAAAATTGCCTGTCTAATGTATCTTTTTTTTATATGTATAAAGTTGTAAGAAAGTACATAATTATTTTCCTTTGAACTTTATACAGGGTGGCAAACGAATCGTGCTACAAAACTAAAACGTAATAACTTTTTTTCAGTGTGAGTAATCGGCTTATTTTTATTTTATTTTGTAGGCTACTATTAAGATTTGCAGCGATACCATTCTTTGCAGTCCGTCAATTCCGTCCAAAGGGAATTTAGGCTGGAGTTTTGCGGTACACCCGCGAGTAGATGGACCATTATAAGGCTGGTGAACATGTTTGCCGAATCTGGAACCATCGAACGAAGACCGTATCATCGAGATCCCAATGTTCGGATTCAGGAAACAATCGTGGCTGTTGCATCGGCAATACAGGCAAATGCAAGTGTTTCGTCACGAAACTTATCGGGCCAAATTGGAGTTAGCAGGCTGTCATTACAACGGATACTTCATGACGGATACTTAAACTTGTTTCCGTACAATGTCCAAATTACAAGCAAGTTAAACCCTCAGGATTTGCATGTTCGCCTGGAATTTTGCCGAGAAATGATTGCAATGGCCGAAGAAAACAACACATTGATAAATTGTTTGTTCATGTGTGATGAGATTTTGACTTAAACGGCAATGTTAACAAGCAAAATTGCCGTATATGGAGTGAATATAATCCAGAAATGCTCCATGAGACGAAACTGCACCCATAACGAGTCACTGTGTGGTGCGCAGTTTCATCAAGGTGTATTGTCGGGCCATACTTCTTTGAAGAAAACGGTGTAACACAAACTGTCAATGGGGATCGTTATTTAAAGATGTTGTCCCTTTCAACAGGATTTGGTTTCAACAAGATGGAGCAAGTGCACACGTAGCCACACAAGTTATGGTGGTGCTCCAAAGAAAATTCCCGACCAAATTAATATCCAGAAACTGCACTTTCCGCTGGCCACCAAGATCACCTGACCTGACTGCACCAGACATTTTTTTATGGGGTTATGTCAAGCAGGAAGTGTACAAAACGAAACCCAGGAATTTGACTGAATTGAAGCAGTCCATGAAGACAATAATTGAGACGATCTCAATTTCAACCCTTCAGGCCACAATGAAGAAATTTCTGATCAGGTGCCGTATAAACTTGGATGAGCGCGGAAATGATTTGCGGACTATCATCTTTAAAAAGCATTAGTTATTTAAAATGAAATTTAATTTTTAATCCAATAAAACAAAAATTAATGAAATACATCGATTAAAATAAAAGTTATTAAAATTTCTTATTGTAGCACGATTCGTGCGCACCCTGTACAACCAGAAAGACAGGCGTGTACAATTTGTCAGTTGTTTAAAACCTTTCGATGACAACACGGTGTTCCAATACCCCAGGATGTTTTATTTTAATTTTAGTTTTGATTTGCCTCGATTTCTCTTTCTGCCGTTTTATGTATTTGTCATTTAATATCTCAGGTACCAGCGCAGCTGTAGGCTGTAGTTTTGAATACTAGATCATACGGTATGCACTGTGGTGTAAATGCCCTAGTCAGCATAAGGGGAGATGGATATAACTTAAAAACTAGGATTACGACTGGCTAAACCTCACATAAAGCGACTCGACGTTCAGCTAAAAAATTGCCGCGACAATTAGCTGAAGAAATCAAGGTGGTTTTAGGACACGGACTGGAGTAAGTCCCCTCCTAAATTACAGAACCAGTCGCTGTGTGTAATTTGTCCATGAAAACATAAACAACAAAATAACAAGATTTTAGGCTTAAGAATCAATCCTGTATGTCCTAAATGGCACTCGGGTGTTTTCTGAGAACCGAGAAAAGCCCAGTATTTTTGATAATTCTTGGGGTTGCCAAGAAAACCAGGAACGTTTATTGTTTTATTGTCGTTTAGACACTAAATAAATCTTTATTTTTCTGTTAAAAAATGTTTAAAAAAACGTAATTTCTTCCTTAAGCAAAAATGGCGAATCTCCAATTTGTATGTGTTTTTATTAAGCAAACAGGGCGCAAGTCCATTCTCTACAACAAATAACCTCAGAATCTTAAAATCATGAGTAACATAAAATAACATAGTTATTTTTAATAAGAAATCATTTTTTTTTTTAATTTTCTATTCATATAGTTTAAAGATGCGAAAATTAAAAACATTAAACCGCATTTATCTCAAAACTTCAGAAATGTACATGCACAATAACGAATGCCGATAAAAAAAAGGAAACCATACACTCTTAATATTACACCAACTTCGAAAAATTCCCTAATAAGCTTCCAGTTAGAGCTTTTTCTATGGATTTGCTTACGTATTAACAATATAACAAAAAATATACTGGAAAGGACATTCTGTTTTTTTTTCTGTTTTATTTGTCGATCAAAAATAATGCCTTAATAAAATTATGTGACCGTATATGACAGGCTTTCTATTTATTAAATTAGCATGCAAAAGTGTTCGCGTCCATTAAGGGAAAACTAATTTTTATGAATAATTCAAAAAAGAACTCTCTGTTCACAAAAATGTGTCCGTTTAAGAGAATTGTCCGCTTATTGGAGCTGTCCGCAAGTAGAGCTTGCACTGTACATATCACATTAATCGATTCCACTTCTAAATTTAAATAAGTGAGCACTTTCAAGGTATATATACAATTGCTTAATATATTTCAAAATGAAATGAAAAAAAGTATGGTCTGCATGAAAACTCAAACACAAAACTCAAAACAAACTCAGTGTGGTTTTCTGATTTTCCGTCTAGAATACCTAAAGGCCACCAAAGGCATGGTATCTCTCTAAAATTCAGCTTTCGATCCACCCCTGGTGAGGGTTGAGAGTTGTTGGCAGTAACGAGTCATTGGCAGTATGTACGATGGCGTTTTCAATGTCAAAGAAGTTGGTTGAAGTTGATTACAGATTCGACGAATTGTCGAAGCTGTAACTTGTTTTTTACATTTCAGATTCTTTGCTGAAGTGAGTTAAAGTCTACGCTCAGAGACTATTTACAAAAACACGTGTACGTACTAGGAAACATAATTCGAAGAATCATACATACATGTACATACTCTTCAATTATACTCAACAAAATGTAATAATTCAGACGTTATATAAAATGTTGTACAATTTTAGGTCACTTATTAAGATTTTAAAACTAATGTATTAATTGAGGGCAATCTAATTTTATCTTCTTCATATCGTGAATTTTGTCACTTTCACAACTTAATACCATCAACAAAAATATGTTTGTTTAGGTTTTTGTACAAAATATCTATATTTTAATCGTTATTAGCTGTAGTTAATCAAATTATAATGTTTATAATTGAGAACCATTTATAGCTTTGAAAATAGAAAATGTCTTAATTAAGGAATCTTGGTTTGTATCGGATCAAATTCACAAGCTATGAAAATAAATGTCAATGACTGAGTTGATCGAATAATTATAATTAGATAAGTCAGTATTTATTGCATATAATAATTAATTACTTTTTTTGAAGTAAATTACTGTTGATTTTTTTAATATACTTTATTTGGACGAGACTAGGGAAATGCAAATTTATAATAATTATAACAGTCTTATAACAGTAACTAAAGGTGTTAAAAATTCCCATTAGCAGCTGCTGAATCAAACAAGTAATTTCACACAACGATACTTATAGAAGCACTTCGTCGAATATTAATAGATTTGCTCAACAATGATCGTCGTTTGGGTCTCGGCATATGAATTAAATTCTTAGGTATCTCATCAAGTTATCGTATTTATGGTGATACGTGATCATTTCATTGAATATAAATAAATGTTCGAGTGTTCCTGCAACATGATAGAATATATAACGGCAGAAGTTTTCTTGAACTGGCAAGAATCGGAAATGGACAAGTTCGGGTAGATACTCCCAGCGGTTTAGGACGTTGGGGTACTTTCCTGATACGGCAATGTCAACTCCACGAGTTCACCAAAAAAGTGGGTCCCGTAATTCCGTCTGTCTGTCTGTCTGTGTGTACAACTCTCTACAGCCTTAACGGCTGAAGTGATTTTCTTCAAACTTGGCATTTAAGCGTTTTAGGTGATTGCCTAAAATATATTTTTGAATCGTTGTTTAGCCCTAAAAATAACGGTACTTGTCATACAAATTTTTCTACCATCTTAATTATGTGGAAAAGGCTCAACGATTTTGATAAAAATTGCTGGTAATGGTCTACATTTTGGCGGACATTTTTTTTTAAATATTTTGTTATTAACGGTACCTGCCATACAACCATTTTATTGACTGTCGACTCTCTCATAAACGGCTCAACGGATTTCGATCAAAATTTTTATATAGAAGCTTTAATTTCTAAATAATACTGCATTTCAAAATTTTCGAAAAATAGTTTCTTTGATTTTTGAAAAATCTAACAACTTTTATGTAGCTATTTATGCTTTTATGTTACCATTGATGTTTAGTTATTTAGGTGTAGTTATCCTATGCAGGCTTAAAGCCTATGTAGGTAAGATTACATCGATTTTTAGTATAATGAATTGTCGAACTAATGACTAAATAAATAGTTACATAGGTATCTACCTACAGATGTATATTTAAATCTAAGTTATGGATTTTAATTATGTAAGTTAGGGGAGTATAATATATCCACATATATAGACATATTGATGGAACCTGGGTATGTAAACATGTACATATAATAATGAAAATGAAGGATGTATGCATATAACTTTATAATTTAGGTGCACTATGCATACATAAGATTCATGTGATTCTCAGACACCTATACGTATATATACATAAATGTATAAGGGCCTACATTGTATTTAGTATTCAGTGATGTAGGCAAAAATTAGTAAAAAGGGAATAATAATAAAATAGAAATAAATGGATAATACACATAATTAAATGTTTTTATATTGCTTAGTCGTTATAGTTTGAGGGAAAGCAAAGATGCAGTTTGAATTCGTTGATAAATAAGAAAATATAAAAAAAATTCCAAAATCGTTGGAGCGGTTTTTTAATAAAATAATTTTTTATGTATAAAATTTTAAAAACATTTTTAGAGAAAACATTTAAAACGTCATTTTGAAGATATTATTAATATACATATAAAATTCAAATTTAAAAAAAAATTCTATAAAATTTTTATTTATTTATTTTTTAAAAATCGAAAAACTTTTTTTTTTTTTTTGAAATTTGGGTATGCAGTTTTCTTAACAATTTTAGGGAGCATTTGTCTAAAAAAAATTTATTTTAATCGGTTCATCCAATATTGAGAAAGTCGAAAATATGAAAAGTGGTTCTATGGAAAGCACCGTTAATAAGTACGCAAAAAGAAATATTTTTATACTTAAAACCGAACTGTACTAATTTAAGAACCCACAATTTTTTTTATAAAAATTCTTGGAGCCGTTTTCTAGAAATAAATTTTTTTCCTTATGGTTTTTGAACATGTCAAAAAACTACTAAATACGAAGTTTTGAAAAAATCTCTTGAGTCGTTTTCGAAATTTTGTATTTTCAAAAAAATTTAATTTCCAAATTTTTTTTTTTTTGAAAAATTATGGCATGCAATAGTGTTTAAATTTTCTAGGAGCTTCTGCGTAAAAAAAATCAAAAAAATCTGATTAACCGTTTCCGAGAAAATCGAAAACCAAAAAAATGGTTCTACTAGAGGTACCAAAAATAACAATTTTTTTCCAAAAAAAAAAATTATTAAGAGGTACCCTTTCCCTTCGTTAATGAACTGATTTTTTTTATCAAAATCGTTAGAGCCACTTTCGATATAATTAAGATGGTAGAAAAATTAAAAAAACGATTCAAAAATCTATTTTAGACAATCACCTAAAACGCTTTAATACCAAGTTTGAAGAAAATCGGTTCAGCCGCTTAGTCTGTAGCGCGTTGTACAGGCAGACAGACAGACAGACATAATTGCGGTACCCTTTTTTTGTGTTCTTTATCGTCGTAATGTCAAGTTTGATTAAAATTTGGAGTTAGATTTTTTTTCCAAATGCAAATCTTGTCCTATAGTTCTACATATACATAATATCGCACGTAAAAAAAGTGCAAAGTTTTCTAACTGAATGATTTATTTCGCTATTTTGTAAAATTTTAATTATCCTGAATTTCTAACTTTGCTAATTATAAATTTTAATCTATAGCATTATTAATCTATAACATTGGATTTTGTCTAAAAATGAATTAAATATAATGTGAATTTAACATAAAATGCAGCAAAAAAACATCACTAGTCGACTGATGAATAATGATTCCAAAAAAGATTACCCCCTTATGATTGTTTTGCACATATGAATTATTACTTAAAATGAAAGATTAACCGTCAAATTATATTTTTTTTAAATATAAAGACATACATCATCTCTATATATGATAAGCAAACAGGTGAGAAACTTAATTTATTGCCTAAATACACTTTCAAATATATGTATGTACGTCTGTTTTCTATTGACAAAAAATAAAATTTCCAATATAAAAATTCTCAAACAAAAAATTTAAAAAATCATAAGTGTGTTCTACAGCTGAGTAGTCACCAACCAAAAAATATCTGACCTACATTTGAGGTGGGTGAACGACAAAAAAAATTCGAAGAAAATAAAAACACTAGATAAGATTAATTTTTTATTGTAAACAAAAATAAACCTTAAACTTGGTAAGTATCCAGGGATATGTCGACATTGGATTGAGAGCAACAAATTAAAAAAAAAAAAATAAATAAATATCAACTAACACAGTGATAATTAAATTCCATACACTATGTGAACACATTCACGGGGGAAGGTGTATTTATATTTATTTTCTTGTATTTTTTGTTGGTGATTGCAACATCTGAAACGCACTCATTGTAGAAAGCTGTGTTATTTTTAAGAGTAAATGTTTATATATTTAACTTCATACTTACGCCTGCCCTAGATTGTAGGAAAAAAGAATTTTAATAATCCCCATGGAAAATGTGGGAACAAGTTGCTAAAAATCAGTTTAAAAAAGTAAAAGAAAAATCATTTGTTGAAAATGAGTTTTACTACGGCCTTAGAAGTTTGTAAAAATATGTATACAGTCTATTCTCTCTAAGTCTGATTTTCACGGGATATCCACTTTAGTTCAATCTAGAATAATTATTAATTTTTTTCATGTAGAAATGGCACGAAAACTCCTTAAAAAATTGTAAATTTTGATTGAGGCGATAAAGTAGCCGTAGAGTATTCGTCCTTTTGATAAATAATTCTATTTTAAACATATTGGGGGTGTTCGTGGCGCGATAGTTGTGTGCTCGTCTGTCAACCTCGTGGTTGCAGGTTCGATACCTGCCGTTGTCTATGTCTTCTTATGTTCCATTAAAAACCAATTCTAAAAATTGTCATAAAATAAGTTGCTGCTTTGCTCATTACATGGTGTTTAGGCATAACACTAACAACATGTGATTGAGTAAACTAACATAACCATAAAATATGACAACGAAATAAATAGAACAATGCGAATTATAAGTGTCATAAATAAATAAGACACGGTAAATTTCTCCGCATTAGTGCAGCCGCCATCCCTGCCAGCTCTAGTCTCAGAACATCGCGCCACACATCTTTCCTATCCTTCTTTCTCTTCTTCCACCGGATGCCCGCGCTGTGTTAAGAAAAACATATACAGGCTATTCATTATCCCTTGAGCGCGTGCAAAGTTATAAAAAAAAAAACAAAAAAAAATTGTATTAATTATTATTTATTATCAGCTTAAAAAATAGCTTGAAGAACGAAAGGTCCTTAATGACCGGAAGTATGGCTTTCGTTGCAAAAGGTCCACTGGTGATTTGTTATGGTATACCTAACCGAACAGTGGCACAAATCTTTAGATCGTGTTGGAGAACGTAAGATTATTGCGCTTGATATTTTAAAATCATTTGAGTTTGGCAACAAGCTCTCTTATCGAAAATGAGAGAATTTGGTATCAATAAATCTCTTCTTCGTTGGATTTAAAAATTACCTTTCAAGTTGTATTGGACGTTTTTAAATCTCAAATTCACAAAACAAATACTGGTGTACCACAGGGATCCGGTTTGTCTCCAACACTCTTACTAATTTTCATTAATGATCTCTTATTTGGAACATCTAATCCACTAAATTGTTTTGCTGACGATATTAATATTATTTTCAGGTTTTTATATTCGTGCCCAGACTCACCTCCTTATTCTTCGAATGTGAAACTATCGGGTTTTTTCAATAAGAGCGCTACAAAAGTTTTTTTTTAAATAAAACAAAAACGGTTTTGGATATCAATGAAATTCTTTATTCCTGTGAAAGTACGTTCGATGCCATTATGTATGGAACTCGATTTCTTTTGCATGGCCACCACGGGCACCCTAGCAGAAGTCCAGACGCTAATTCCAATTTTCGACGGTTTTCAAGCACAAATTGGCCAATACTGCTGCAATTTCCCGTTCGATATTCGTACGAAGTTCATCAATCGTCGCTGGCTTGTTGGCATAGACCATAGACATGACGTAGACCCACAGGAAATAGTCTAAGATAACACGTAGTCGTGAGATAACACAAACTTGGTTTCCAATAAATTGATTGTGACATTCGCTGTGTGGCTTGTGGCACCGTTCTGTTGGAATTGAGGCCAAAAATATTCGGTTATCATTGAACGGTAGCGATCCTAACATAACCATAAAATATGACAACGAAATAAATAGAACAATGCGAATTATAAGTGTCATAAATAAATAAGTCACGGTAAATTTCTCCGCATTAGTGCAGCCGCCATCCCTGCCAGCTCTAGTCTCAGAACATCGCGCCACACATCTTTCCTATCCTTCTTTCTCTTCTTCCACCGGATGCCCGCGCTGTGTTAAGAAAAACATATACAGGCTATTCATTATCCCTTGAGCGCGTGCAAAGTTATAAAAAAAAAAACAAAAAAAAATTGTATTTATTATTATTTATTATCAGCTTAAAAAATAGCTTGAAGAACGAAAGGTCCTTAATGACCGGAAGTATGGCTTTCGTTGCAAAAGGTCCACTGGTGATTTGTTATGGTATACCTAACCGAACAGTGGCACAAATCTTTAGATCGTGTTGGAGAACGTAAGATTATTGCGCTTGATATTTTAAAATCATTTGAGTTTGGCAACAAGCTCTCTTATCGAAAATGAGAGAATTTGGTATCAATAAATCTCTTCTTCGTTGGATTTAAAAATTACCTTTCAAGTTGTATTGGACGTTTTTAAATCTCAAATTCACAAAACAAATACTGGTGTACCACAGGGATCCGGTTTGTCTCCAACACTCTTACTAATTTTCATTAATGATCTCTTATTTGGAACATCTAATCCACTAAATTGTTTTGCTGACGATATTAATATTATTTTCAGGTTTTTATATTCGTGCCCAGACTCACCTCCTTATTCTTCGAATGTGAAACTATCGGGTTTTTTCAATAAGAGCGCTACAAAAGTTTTTTTTTAAATAAAACAAAAACGGTTTTGGATATCAATGAAATTCTTTATTCCTGTGAAAGTACGTTCGATGCCATTATGTATGGAACTCGATTTCTTTTGCATGGCCACCACGGGCACCCTAGCAGAAGTCCAGACGCTAATTCCAATTTTCGACGGTTTTCAAGCACAAATTGGCCAATACTGCTGCAATTTCCCGTTCAATATTCGTACGAAGTTCATCAATCGTCGCTGGCTTGTTGGCATAGACCATAGACATGACGTAGACCCACAGGAAATAGTCTAAGATAACACGTAGTCGTGAGATAACACAAACTTGGTTTCCAATAAATTGATTGTGACATTCGCTGTGTGGCTTGTGGCACCGTTCTGTTGGAATTGAGGCCAAAAATATTCGGTTATCATTGAACGGTAGCGATCCCCATTCACAGTAATGTACCGTTCTTGATCATCACGGAAGAAGTACGGCTCAATGACGCCGCCGCGCCGGCCCATAAACCACACCAAACCATACTTTTTTCGGGATGCAATGATGACTCATGGAGTACGTTTGTATTGCTGCCTGACCAATACCGCATATTTTGATTATTGACGAAGCATTCAGCCAGAAATGTGCTTCATCGCTGAAGATGATTTTTCGATGAAAATCTGAATCATTTTCAAGTTGTTGCTCAGCCCAATTCACGAACATACTCGTACGACGCTTCTGCTGGTCAAGCCGCTTCAGTTCTTGCGTCAATTTAATCTTGTAAGGATGTAGGCCAAGATCTTTTCGCAAAATTCGCCACAACGACGTCACAGAGATGCCCAACGCTTGAGAACGACGTGTGAAAGACATATTTTAGGCTTTCTGCAACTGAAGCCTCAGCGGCAGCAATATTCTCGACACTACGGGCACTTCTTTGTCTCACTGGCACAAGAACATTTTGTACTGTGCCTGTGGATTCAAATTTTTCCACTAGACGCTCAATTGGTGATCTGCTAGGACGATTATGACGGCCATAAATTGGACGTAGCGCTCTTAACGTTGAGGCCACTGACTCCGAATTTCCGTAGTAAATTTTAATAATTTCGACTCGTTGTTGGCTTCTATATCTATCCATCATGAAATGGCAAACCTTACTGAAGAGAAATGTCAAAAGAGCGACAAGAAATATGGCGTCGTTTGCTGTCCCTGTCGCTCTACATTTGTAGCGTCCCTGTTGAAAAACCCTTTACAATGGCAGCGTATAATAAGCTCATTAAATTCTGATCTCGACAGCATTGTCCAATGGGGAATAAGAAACTGCGTAGAATTTAATGCTTCCAAAACTCAACGCTTTCTGCTGTCGTTAAAGCAGAACAAACCCCATGTCGCTATCCATGAGCGGAACTTACATTGCAGAAACCGATCAGCTTTCAACATTGGTATGTGCGTCACAGCCCACTTCTTGTGAAATACACTTATTCGATGTTGCTATGTCGATATATGTTGCAAAGTGCTTAGGCTTTCTTCGAAATTGCAAGAAATTCTTATCCCTGTCTGATCTGTCTATAATCTGTAAGGCCTTCATTCGTCCAAAGCTAGGTTATAACTTTCACATTTGGGATGGAGTTCCCAAAATTCAATTGAGTCTTCTAAATAGGATTCTGAATAGAGATCTAAAAATTATAGGCGATAGTACTATAATGGAAACATTTACATCTCTAGAATTTTTCAACCATAATACTCGCGCTTCTATGAATGTTCATCATCATCAGTGTACCCTTGAGACAGACTTCGGACGTAGTTTGAAGTATGTACAGAGATTCTTTCTTAAGCCCTACAACGCGAATGTGGAATACTTTAGCCGGCTCTATTTTCCCCTCCCATTTTATATTCAGAAATTCAAAACCAATGTCCATCGATATGTCATGTTACATCCTTCCCTATTTTCCTGGCGATCGGTCGCTCGCACTGTGCTTGATCATATTAAGGTTAGTCAAAACCCCTTTAGTGCGTGAATTCGTATAAAAAAATCGCCTGGCTTTTCAATCGCAAAATGCAAAACTTAACTATCATTCTTTTTCGGAATTTAATGTTTATTTTTCAAAATTGTTATTTATTATAATCCTTTTAAGTTAGATTGTTTCAGATCCCTTTATACTTGTTTGCGAGTGTGTGAGTTTGTTTAGATTTTGGTTTCAATAAAATGATAATTCGCTTAAAGTATCGAAAGAATATGTTATATGTATTTAAAATTAGACAACATTTTGAATAAGAGTAAGGATAATTGAGGGAAATGAACAAAATATGCCTACGAAAAACGATTAAGAGTGAAGTTTGACTTAGAGGGATTCGATTGTATTATTAAGTTTTTTTTAAATATAACCTTGCTTGATCTAAAGCCGGAAGAATACTCGCCGTGTGCGTTGTGTGTTCAATGGTATGTGTGCAATTGGAACAAAATGGATTCTGATGCGAGGCAAATATGGTTCTATACCTCTCAAAGAAATATCAGATCAATAGTGACAAGTTTTGTTCCTGCTTTACTTAGAACCATATTACCCAAAAATTACATTATACTACACAAATCAAATACATACATTGCAAACAAAAACTAATAATTTCCTTTTTGTTTCCGAATTTGTTGTCTGATATACTGGAACCCGGGCTGTTGAAATATTTATTCGCATTAAGATAATGATAACTAATTCATCTAACAATATCTTAGAATATGCTACAAAACTGGACTATATGTATGCTGTTTTGTGATAAATAGTTGACCATGACTTTAAACCTTTGAAAGTTACTAGTGGCCAGCACTTCATTTTTTGCCTTTGTCTATATGCTTAAGTTTCCAATCTAGTTTAAGTTTCTATACCCACACAATTATACCCACAAATATGTATCTTATTGTATTCATCGATAAAGATCATATTACATCGCTGGCCATTTTAGTACAAACCGTCTATTATTACTTTGGCCATGAATATATATTTCTAATACTCTGAACACACAAACATATTGGATCCAGAAATATTATTAAATCAAATCTAAAGCTTGGACAAAGCCCCGCATATGTAATCAAATCACTTTTTGTTGTTGTTTTCCTTTCGTACAATTATTTTCTATATTATAAAAAAAAACTTATTAACAAATACTTGAACTGCACTGGAAAAAATAGCAGCGTCCAATTATTCTTACTTGCGATATACACACATACATACTTTAGGACAAGTTTTGCATTTGAAAAGAAATCAAACTCGAGATTGTGATCAAACGATGATAAATATCACGAAAAAAGTGGCAATTCCGTCTGTCTGTCTCTCTGTCTATAGGTCGATGTACAACCTAAACGCCTTAAGGCATTTTCTTCAAACTAAGTAAGACCCGAAACACAGGGATGGGAACCTAGTTCACTATTAAGAGAAGAGGGTATTCCCATCTATCCTAATGGTTCTAAAATGGAAGAATAAATAGGAGCCGTGGTGCTTTGTGAAGCTCTTAATATTAAGGAATCATATAAACTCCCAGATGAATGTAGCGTCTTTCACGCTGAGATTTCTGCTATTGAAGAAGCAGCAGGACAAAACTGAGATCTGAGACCGCATTTTTCGTGGACAGCCAAGCAGTTATCAAACCATTATCTAGCGAGACAATAAGATCCAAGGCATTGGCTAAGTGCCGAAGCGTACTGAATATCATCGGTAACTCTAACCAAGTCAAACTCTGCTGGGTTCCTGGAAACAGCAATGTAGAACGATATATAGCAGATGAAATGACAAAGAAGAGATCAATAGCAAATAGGGACAGCAGAAACGCAAGTAATGCAAGTTGCGCCGCCGAATTGGAACCAAATGTCGGTATATTTAACTGATTAATTTTTGGAAACAAAAGATCAGTCAGCATGGCTCAATAGCACTCGCCATTCACAGTTACGGTTCAAAAGAAATACGGACTGATGATACACCAGTTTTGCCTATTGACGAAGCCATTTAGCCAGAAATGAGCTTCATCACTAAAAAAAATTCTTCGGTAAAAATGCCCTATGGTTTTCGCCAACAGATTCATTTTTTTCAAAGTAAATTTCCAAACTTGGAAGCTTTGACTGACTGAACAGAAATGTCAACAGATTTTGAAATTCTCAATTGCCAAACCATAGACAACAACCATCGAGACTTCTCATACAGCTAAAAAATAAAATGCACGACTGGATCGCACGGACTTGCTCTTATGTCCGATGATATCGTATGCATAAGGTTTCTATTAAGAATCTAAAGTTTTTTTAAACTCGTTTTTTACTTAATTTTGTATTTACCTATGCATTTAAAAAAAAAAATTTCAAAAATAAAATTTGGTATGACAATTTTAAATATTTAATAATATGAACTTAAAAAACAAAATTTCGAAAGAAAAATCATTAACTCGATTTCAAAATATTGAATTTTCAAAAAAAAATACAAAAATTCAAAAAAAAATATTTATCGAAAATTTTGGTATGTATTATTATTTAGAATTTAAAAATGTTGATCTAAATCCGTCGAGCCGCTTACGAGAAAATTCACAATCAGAAAAATGGTAGTATGGCTTATGGTTACGGTTAATAAAATAATATTAAAACAAAATTTTGGACCAAAATGTAGAATATACCTAAACATACACAGCATACACTTATTTTTTATCAAAATCGTTACAGTTGCTTTCGAGATAATTGATATGGTAGACAAAATTGTATGGCACGTACCGTTAGTTTTAGAATTAAAAAATAAAACGGTTCAAAAATCTATTTATACAATCACCTAAAACGCTTAAATACCAACTTAGAAGAAAATCGGTGTAACGCGTTGTACAGACAGACACACAGACGGACCCACTTTCTTCGTGTGCTCTATCATCGTAATGTCAAGTTTGATTAAAATTTCGAGTTCGATTTTTTGTTTTCAAATGCAAAACTTGCCCTATAGTACCTACCTACATACATACATATATGGCAAGTAAAAAGACCCTTAGTACATAAATACATTGTAAATAAATGCATGAGTCGCACGTACTTGAAAGTTGATGTATATTTTACTTAATTTTCTATTATACACAATTTCTTAATTTTTTTCCCAAATCTTTAGTCGTTAATGATAAGTTCATATAAATATAAAAGAAACCTTTCTATTTTTAATATTTTGTTGACCAAAATGTAATGTAGACCATACCTACAATAGAAGTGGGAAGTTTTGACCAGATCTACGCGTTCTCAAAGTAACTGATAATTAAGATATTTCACAGCGACGACATATTCCCATTTAAGCATACAATTTATGTTTTTGAAATATTACATGAGTGTAATGAAAATTTTTATTATATTTATTTTATATGTTTAAGAAATTTTGGGCTTAATTCGAGAATTAGTTAAAATATTTTCAAACCCAAACTTTTCTGTTTGAAAAACTGGGAGAAAGTGTTGACTAATATTCATGAAACGCAAAGTTCTGTAATGGGGCACTAAGCTTCTAGTTATTTTATATGATATGCGATCGGTACTTTAGTCAGATTTTGTGAATGACGATATTCATAAACTGGCTTCCAGTTAAGAAATACAATTTGCAAAATCTGGATCCGATAGATATGGCACTGTATTTTGTATTCATTTAGATGTACGTTCACAACGTTATAATTAAATGCTTAGCCAAAATAATAATGTATACAATTTGTTTAAGACGTATATTTATTTATATGGGGTGATTACCGAATTTATCCAAATCAAACTCTGGCTTGTCATCAAATAGGCGTACAGTATTTTATGGATAAAAGAAACACTCATATAAGAAAAACTCACTGATAAGGAACGCAATGAGAAATAGCGTGCCTTTTTCTTTACATTTCTATCGAAATTAATCGTTAATAAGAAACTAGCATATAAGAAAATCACTTTTATAAGAAGGCCTTTCTTCCTTTACGAACAAAATTATTTTTTAGAACAATTAAGTACGCTTATAAGACATTTGCTTTGTCAGACAAACCTGTGCCAAAAGCTTTTGAATATACATAAAGTTCCCTCTTGCCAAATGAATGACAGCTGAAAATTGGAAAGGCCGCAATTGTTCTGACCACAAATGAGCAAATACAAGGATGGATAAGCCTGATATTTTTGCATTTGTGTGAAGTTTCACTACATCTATTCATGGAGAGAAGGTCAAACTTACAAATACAACAATGTACACCAATGTGATTGTGACATTTGCGCTTGATTTCTTTGGCTGGTTGTGCTTAGACGATAAATGTTTAAAGATAACTACCTGTAATACAAAATAGTTCCTGTAAATTTATATTAAGATATGTATCAACCTTCATAATGCATAGGTTCACAATATTTTGCTTAGTTTGACTTATTTATTTTATTTTTTTACTTGTTAAAGAAGAGTATATTTTTGTTACTTTGTTACATTAAAGCCTTTTATCTTAAAAAATATTATAGGTGAAGTTTTTATATGAACAAACATTCATTATCCATACAAAATTTGTATAGCATACTTCGTTTTTATGAAATGTTGTAGGTTCACGTACAAAATATTTTCCTTTGCTCATAGTTTTTTAAAGAAATTTTCATTCTTATATTCGTGTTTTTCAATACGAAATTTTACTTCTTATATCCGATGTTTGGATATAAGTAAAACTCCGATATAAGAAAGAAATTTCTTTTCAGTTTCGTATATCCATGTTGTACTGTATTATGTACCTACATACATATATTCCACAAACCGTCATGCAAACACCAGTTATTCATGGTGTGGCACATCAGGTTGATTGAACAATAACTATCGCAGTTTCATGTATCAAACACACTTTTTGAAGATTACTTTCCCTCTACTAATTATGTATTTTTTTACCTCTCACGTAGGTATTTAAGATTCGTTATAATCATCGTGGTCGGTGTTTTCGATCACTTATCAAAACTCTTATGCCTTTTGGTAATTTGAAATTTGAACTACCGCCCTAATTTTATTTAAAAGTGTGTACTGTGTTGGCTGGCATTAATTTGTGAGAAACATAGCCTAACCAAATTTTCCACTACGTACGCCGACGCTATGAATCGAACTCTAACTCTTCTATAAAAAAAATTACCAACACATTTTTTCCAGTGTCGTGTGATGATGCTAGACTGCATACTGCACTAAAATGTTCAATTTGACTTCCTCATTTTTGTGTTTTATATTTTATAAATTCAATGTCAAAATGAAACCCAGTCGCGAAAGCACAGCATTTTTACTTTTTCGATGTTTCTATCTTTATTGTATCTTATAGATAGGAATTATTTTTACTCATAAATATTTATAAGCATTTAAAACAAATATGGTTGTAGAAATGCCGGTGAGTGCGTGACGTAATTGAGCAGGCTTCCTATGTTTTAACAAAAGTCCAATGAAAACAAAAACAAGCAAACCAGCTTTATTATACATAATATTAAAATTCGCATTGAAAATAGAAATCAAAAGAAAAAAATTCTGAAGACAAAAACATCAATGGTCGATGTAGACATAATCCTTGGACTTGGCATTGGAAATACCGTTAATTGTGTTACCTTCGCATCGAATAAATATGGTGACAGGCTTTGCTTTTATCAACACGTGGATTGAAACGATTTATGAGTTGGGTTTCGATCGGCACCAATACATAACTCGATTAATTCAATGGCGCAAAATTTTATTCGATTTATGTAGTAAGATGTTAAGTATGATACCTTCTAAGTTAAGTGTTTTTTTTGGTTTTGGGAGTTTTAATTAAGTTTCGCATCATAATTAGTTTGACTAACATTTAATTAGTCTTGATAATGTGACTATAATTCTGATATTTTCATTGTATCTAATAATATTTTTACACAAGAAACAATGAGTATATTGCCACCATCGGTGCCGCGCTCTTTTTTAAATTCATTTTTATTAAATATTAACTTATAAAAATCTTAAAGCTAGACAAAAATGTTTGAAACTAGCCTAATTATCAATAACTTACAGCTAATATACTGGCCCTTTACGGGAGCTCTAAACTAAACTCTATCTCTTAATACTAGTGCCTTTCGACCTAAAAACTATTTTGATTAATTCTAATTATTTTATTTTTATTTTTATTTTTATTTTACCAAGAAAACCTAGTTAAAAAAAAACTCGGTATCATATCATTTTAAATTTTTTTTACTTATAAACTATCTAAAACTAGACTAAAAATAATTAAAACTAGGTACAACTAACTTACACTAACTAAAAATAACTTAAGCTACTTAAGATACCTAAAAATACCTAAAACTACTTAAATCTGCTTACAAAAACTAGAACAGCCGCAGCAGCATTCTCATGGTATTCGTTATTGGGGTAATAAGCCCCAAAAATTAAGCTGTTGGCTGAGGACATCGCTCTTGCAATGTGACCCCGAATCATCTTAAACAAAAAATTATCTATTCTGTTTATGTTTTGGCTCCGTTGTGTAGAACCTGGTTGGAATAATATCTTGTGTACTCCGACTCTGGAGTTCTGTGTAATCCAAGGAAACGTGTAAGACATTGCCTCTCAAACACCCAAATCTTTTCCATTTGAGATGGGGCAACGTTGAACCACACCGGGCATCCATAGGCAATCATTGGCCTGATGAGGGCCATGTAGCAAATCACCTTCACCCTGCTGTCAAGACGGCTGCTATAAAACAATCGTTTTGTCAGGGCAAAGGCTCCCCTAGCCCTAGCCAGAGTAGCACTTATATGTCTGTCGAAATACAAATACTGATTCAACCAGATGCCAAGGTACTTTACTACACTTTTACTCTCCAGTGGATATCCATGTGGCCCTACGATCACCAGCTTGCGCCAATTCTTTCTCTAATCCCTTGAGGCGCTAGACAACGGAGTCCTAAACAGAATAGTTTCTGATTTCTGGAAGTTGATTTTTAACTTCCAGTTATCACAATATCGCTGAATCTTGTCGGAGTCACTCTGCAAAAGATTTTTGATGACTTACACTGTATGAGCTGTTCTGTACGCAATTAGATCATCGGCGTACGCAATTGCCTGAGTTAGACTACCTATCAGATCGCTGGTGTAAATGCTGAATAAAATCGGCGAATTAACCGCTCCCTGCTGAAGACCATTTTTAATATTAAAAGTTGCGCTAGAAGTTACATTGCCACTCTTGACTATAAACTTTCTACCATTTAGTATGTCATAAAGCATATACAATAGCGGTTTACTTATACCAAGTCTGGTAAGCTTTAGATAGAGACCTTCTAACCATACGGTGTCGAATACCTTCTCTAAATCAACCAGACAGGCACCCGTACACTGCTTTTTAGTTTTGTTCCATTGGATATCAGAAACCAGCTTAGACGCGGCATGAATTGTGTCATGTCCCGCCTTAAAACCGAACTGATTATCCGGGATGATATTTTTGTCCTCCGCCCACTTGAACAGATCCCTATTAGTAACATTTTCAAATATTTTGCTTATACTTGGAAGAAGACTTATCGACCGAAGATTCGCGGGATTGGAGTTGTCCTTTCCCTTTTTTGGGAGAGAATGCACCACAGCTATATTCCATCCCAATGGATAATATGTATTATTCAGCGCGTTGTTAAACAGTGTGGTATAAATGTCAACTGCTTCCTGAGGCAAATGTCGTAGTACAACGTTGGATACACCATTGACTCCTGCTGACTTCTTTTTCTTTAATGAATCGAAGATGAACTCAGTCTTTGAAATTAACAGGGAACTAGGCCCATTTCGCTCGGCGATTATGGCGTTTGCCAATTCTTCATCATTAAACCCAGTAAAACCAAGGTTCTCAGATCGCCATTCGGTTATATCGTTCTGGAGCCATAAGTGATGAATCAGAGCTCTGTTCTCCAGGTCATGATTCAGGCGAATGCTAGAATTCACCTTGTACACTTGCTGGAAAGCAGCCCCCACCTTCTCCTACGGATCTTCGATTATAAAAAGGTCATCGTCCAAGACGGCATCATCCAGGTCTATGCCTGCTGTTCAAAGTACGTCCCTGTTTTGTGTCGTTCTCTCGAGCTTAAGACACGGAAGATCGTTTTGATCCTTTCTCCTGAATATCTTTTTAATATTTGGGAACATACTCGGCTCGCTAGAGTTAACGGCCCGAATTTTATTGTCCCAAAACAAATTAATGGACAACCTATAATTTTCTTTAATCAATTGGTTGATGTTTTTGATGGACGACTTCAGTGTCCTAACCTCCAGATCTCGTGTGTCAGTAAACCGTCTGTACAATGGTTTTACTCAATGGTCGCGTTACGGTTCATGTCCGTTGCATTACGTTCTTTGTATTTCGGTATTGTTCTGTTCATTGTTCGTAGAATCATTTCGTCCATTTGTTCCAAGTATCTGTCGATTTCCGTATTTGTCAAATTCCACATTTTTCCGATTCCAAAATGGTGCGACGCATATTTTTTTTCACAGATAACGTGTACACAGATAGGCAAATTTTTTCACACATACTTTGAGGCTGAATAATTTTTTTTGCACGGAAAAGCATTCACGGTTGCGGAATTGGGCCCCTGATATGCACATATTCGGTCTGTCACCGGTTCCAACTTATTTCAAAAAAACATTTGAACTGGGCAGCAACATTTCGAAATGGTATTTTCTTGAAAGTGCGAATATATCCCATATACTCAGTGTCATATATTTTTACTCGCAATTAAGGTACTATGTGGCCAGTTTTGTATTTGCAATACAATCATATTCGAGATTTTGATGAATTTTCTCACTAAGATGATAGAGAACATGAAAAAGGTGGATAGTTTTTAATACCTGTGTCTGTATGTCTGTATTGTTGTATGAACGTAAGACTGTATGTTTTTCTGTACCTCGTAGGCTAATTTGGTACATACGTGTCTTAATTGTTTCCCTAGAACTAGATGATTGAAATGTTTGTTTAGCCCCAAAAATAACGGTATACCTATCATACAGCCGCCATGCACATAATATGCCTTTTTTTACTTAATTCTCTATATTAAAATTTCTTAAAGTTTTTTCAAAAAAAATTGGGATGACAATCTTAAATATTTAATAATATAAGCTTAAAAACAAAATTTTATAAAAAATCGTCTACCCGGTTTCGAAATATTGAATTTTCAAAAAAATATAAACTACTTTTCGAAAATGTTTAAATGTAGTATACGCACATGTTCTGTATTTCACTTGTTGGTAATTTGATGAACGAAAGTGAATTTAGATGTTCTGTATTCGACATAAAAATATTTTGTTGTCCACATAAAAAAAATTTTGTAAATAGTTCTCGGAATGTGGAATTTTAGGGTTCTGAATATGAAAATTCGTGTTCTACATTCCGAATTTGAACCGTTTTTTTACAAATTGTCTGTAACAGGTGATTTTGACAATTCGAAAATGAATTCGAAGTGAATCGGAAGGAGCTGAATCCACTCGAAATGCAAAACACGTTATTTCATTTTAAGTGAAATTGAATTTCGTTTTGAATTCATTTTCAATCGGAATGCGGAACATGTGTGATTATTTAGAATTCGAAGAACCGACTGTATAAAAATTTTGACCGAAATCCGTTGAGCCGTTTATGAGAAAGTCGAAAATCAAAAAAATGGTAGTATGACAGGTACCCGTTAATAACAAAATATGTAAAAAAAATTGTCTGCCAAAATGTAGATCATACTTGAAGTAGTACACTTAATTTTTTTTTTTATAAAAATCGTTAGAGCAGTTTTCGAGATAATTAAGAGAGTAGAAAAATTTGTATGGCAATACCGTTATTTTTGGATCTAAAACAAAGATTCAATGATCTATTTTAGACAATCACCTAAAACTCCCAAGTACCAAGTTTAAAAAAATCGGTTCAGGCGTTTATGCACGTATAATGCGTGTGGTCAAACTACGAATACATTTTGTCTTCTAATATTAGTTTTACTTCGTAAATTGTACCAATATATTTGTAAATTCTACGAATACAATCAAAGAAATTGCGAAGTTATTCGTACGAGATTATTGTAAACAATAATTTATTCAATGCACTCATAGGAATTGTTTAATTTTCGTTTACGAATATAATTACGTAGCATAGAAAACGATTGAATTCGTAGATATTATGTACTACATTTATTATTAACACGAATGAATTCGTAAAGATATCAAAGTACAAATACTTCAAATATTGATTCAAAATAGCTTTTAAAGGCCCTTAGTCCACAAAATTTGCATTTGTCTTGGCGATCTCACTTGGACTAAGGCCGTTAAAAGCTATTTTGAATCAATAATTCAACAAGTCTTCTACTTGGCTCAATAATTTCAGTAGTATATAGAATTGTATTGTAAAAAAAAACACCTTCTTAATACATCAAATGTTAAATGAATATTCGCACAATTCACAAATATCACATAGCCAAATGTCATTCATAATTAATAAATTTTGTGAGTGAATGCATAGGTACAAATTACAATTTTCTAAATCAGACGGGACATTTTTTCGGAAGTACTTTATTAAATAAAACATTTTTTTTTATAATCTTACACGCGCTCAAGGGATTATGATTACCCTTTATATGTTTTTTTTTAACATAGCGCGGGCGTCATGTGAGAGAGGGATAGGAAAGATGTGTGGCACGAGGTGGTTGTTGTCTCAGATTTATCTCAAGGGATGGCGGCTGAACTAATGCGGAGAAAATTACTGTGTCTAATTTGCTTATGTCTTTTATAGTTCGCATTATTTTATTTACTTCTGTGCCATATTATGAGTCCAATTGAGGTTTCCGGGACGAAACGCAAATTTTGTGGACTAAAGGCCGTTAAAAGCTATTATTTATGGGTAGACTAGTTTACTAAATCACATGTTGGTAGTGTTATGCCTAAATAGCATGTAATGAGTAAACCAGCGACTCATTTTATGTTAATTTATAGAATCGGGTTTTAATGGAAAATAAGACGACATAGACAACGGCAGGAATCGAACCTGCGACACGAGGTTGACAGGCGAGAACACAATTATCGCGCCACGGCCACGGTTTTCTTATAAAAAAATTAAAGAATAAGATTTTAAAATTATAAAGCTAATGACCTATAATTTTAAATAATTTCGTAAGATGATAGTTTTAATTTTAAGCAACAGCGAACTTTCTTCTAACATTTTACGAGAATTAAAATCACCAGAAGTCTATTTGATCTAAATCTATTTGACAACTTAACATTTACACGTTAATGTTTGCTTGGGTTTTTGCACTATGTATTTTAGGCGTGTTCAGGTCGTGTTTGCCAATAAAATGTGCTTAGTATGGTGGCAGTGTAAACGTTTTTTTAATTTGGAATATTATTTGTAAAGTGTTTCAATATATTGGTCTTCATGTCAGGATGTTTTGATATTTATTTGATATTTTATTCAGCTAATTAAACAAAATTTACAAAGATTACAACTTATCTTTAATAACTCAAAATTTGAAATAGAAAGTTGATTTAATATAATTTAAGGGAAGAAAAATAAATAAATAATGTTTTACAGTAGAGTAAGTTATACAGATTTTTCCAATAATGGTGAGCCGATGTTTAAATGCATTAGAGCTTTATAGGAAGTATTATCGATATTTTATTTTATTTGAAACGTCCATTATGACATTATGCATAGAATGCAATTTCTCCAAATGCTTGGTTTGGCTTCACATAGCTCAGAGAGTTAATGATTTTTCGTTTCAAATGTGTGTTCTCAACAAACGCTCCGATCCCATAGTCAGTAAACAAACGATTGTTGTCCTTAGTCATTAGCTTAGAAGCCAAATTCCGACATAAAATTTGTGAATTTAAGATCCGCAAGCGCTAGTGTTGGGATCGTCAAGGAATTGAATACCTCGGATTCAATTGCACACTTTCACGGACAACAGCGAAGTTGCCGCAGTTTCTTTCACGCAATTTCATTGGAACGAGAATGCTTTGATATTTTATCGGTACTGATAGTGTAGTGCGAATCAAGCCGTAAGCTTGAAGAATATGAATACAAATAATTGTGTCACATAAGTCTTAATCATCATAAAACTAGCTTTATTCCTCCTGGATAGAAATTTATTTTAAAATTTTTACTGTTTCTCTTAAACATAACAGTATAAGACATATTCATAATGCTGCTGTGACATCGAGGCTTAGCAATAATCACATTATTTTATCTTTAAATTTATATCAAGTGGTAAAAGCTGCAGAACAATGAATGTCTCTGTTGTTCTAAACTTGGACCCGAACTCAGAATTGCTAATTTAGCTGAAATTTCTGATTTTAAATATTATACAAGGGGCCTTTGAAAAAATCCTTCTTGTGCAATTGCACGTTCTGCAGCCTTTTCATCTGATTAGAAACAAAAATTTATTTAACAATATATTTTTCTTTAAAAGCCTATATATATATTTTATATATTTTTTTTAATTTTCAGGGCAACTGGGTAATGACGCGAGCATTTCTTTTGCAGCGTTGGAATTCCTTCGTATAAAGTAAGTGTTTTTGTTAATTCAGTCAAAATCAATTAGTTGCGATATGGTACATAAAATTTTATTATTTATTTTAATTTGTACTTGCAATAAACGTACTACAGGTCAAGTTTTGCATTTGGAAAAACAATAGCTCGAGATCTTAATCAGACTTGAAATTACGATGATAGAGAACCCAAAAAAATGAGTCACGCAAATCCGCCTATCTCTCTCTATACAACGTCTGAAGCGATTTCTTTCAAACTTTATATTGAGGCGTTTTAGGTAATTGTCTAAAATAGATTTTTTAATCGTTTTCTTAGCCCCAAAAATTAACGGTACTTGCAATACAACTTGCATGATGTAACCGTTATTTGTGGTGCTAAAAAGAAAGGATTCAAAAATCTTTTTGAGGCCGTGACAATCACCTAAAACGCTTAGATCACAAGTTTGAAGAAATCGCTTCAGCCTTTTGGCTACAGCCTAAGACCTACAGAGAGACAGACCGACGAAATTGCTGGATCCACATTTTGATGGTATCCATCATCGTAATGCCAAATTTTTATTAAAATCTAGAGTTCGACTTTTTTTCCAAATGCAAAACTTGCTCTATAATACAATGCAACAATTGTAATTGTAATAAATTGCGCATTTAAATTAGAATTAATTTTTTGAAAAATGTGTCTAATTTTTGTGATATTCCGGTATATCTTGTTAATATCTATTCCACTATTTTACACTGGGTATATCTTAATATTATTGGCCCTATACAATATCCATGTTACCCGTCACGGAATATTTGACTTAGTTTCCTTTCATAATAAGAAATCATCTGGATGCGTTTGAGTTTCATTTATTTGGACAAGGTTCGAAATAGACTTTATCGTTTCTAGGAATTCATTTAATTTTAAAATATCCACAAGGCCAATTGGTCTAAAATTATGGATATAAGGAAAAAAAGAACAATTGGACATGAACGCCAGCAATTTAGTAAATTGTTTCATGTTGTTTCACCTGTTGTGAACAATACCAAACTAGAAAAATCTGACGTAAAAAATAGTTATATAAGATCGGATCAA
Organism: Philhelius pedissequus; assembly: GCA_910595825.1. Taxonomy (NCBI): domain Eukaryota; kingdom Metazoa; phylum Arthropoda; class Insecta; order Diptera; family Syrphidae; genus Philhelius; species Philhelius pedissequus. The sequence goes on from OU343162.1 coordinate 122,599,478, forward strand.
AAGATGGCCCTTTAGGTACTCCTGTCGGATATTCAATTTTTGTTAAATTTTTTCAATCGCTTATAAACGGTGATTGTTTAAGAGCTTGGTTTTTGAAAATTCAAAAAAAAACACAGAAACTTGTAAAAAGTGAATGAAATTTTTATTTGGATCGATAAATCAATTTCTGCCATTTACTTTTTAAAAATAATTTCAATTAAATGCTGCCCGCGGCTACGCTTCAGGTGGTCCATTCTGAAGGTCCAATTTTGGCAAGCTTTTTCACACATTTCGGCCGGAATCTCACCAATGACGCATTCAATGTTGGCTTCCAAGGCAGCAATCGTGTTTGGCTTGTCCCCATAGACAATAGACCTAACATGGCCCCACAAAAAATAGTCTAACGGGGTCAAATCACATGATCTTGGTGGCCAATTGACTGCGCCAAAACGTGAGATCAACTGCTCACCAAATTCGCCTCTCAATTGATGCATGGTTTCGCGTGCAGTGTGGCATGTGGCACCGTCCTGTTGGAACCACATGTCGACTGAGTTCAATTCTTGCATTTTCGGCAAAAAAAATCTGTTATCATCGAACGGTACCTTTCTCCATTGACCGTAACCCTGCGGCCTTCATCGTCCTTGAAGAAGTACGGCCCAATGATGCCGCCTGCCCATAAACCGCACCAACCAGTGCATTTTTCGCTGCTGAATTGGTAGCTGCTGAATTGCCTCTGGCTGCTCTTCACTCCAAATACGGCAATTCTGCTTATTCACGTATCCATTTAGCCAAAAATGAGCAGAAAAAAAATGGACGTAGCTTGCGAAACACATTTTTCACAGAGCACGAATTTTGATAATAAATTTCAATAATTTGCAAACGTTGTTCAGGCGTAAGTCTATTCATGATGAAATGGCAAACAATACTGAATCGAAATGTCAAATGCTCGTGGAATTTGTCATGTGCGATCTGTCAAAAATATAAACGTCAAAAACAAAGTAGCAAAAAAAATCACCCGTTATCTTAAAAGAATAAATTATTAATATTTCTTTTTTAAATTGAAGGTCTTTGTCAAAATTTTCCTACAGAATGTTACTCTTTTGCCTTGCAGAATAAACTTATGAAAATTGTTTGATACTAATTATTCAGTAGGAAGATGTAATATACATAAATATCAAATCCATACCTAATCTGAGCGGTAGCGCCCATGTAATTTTAATTTTTGATATTTCAAGAATGAAATAAAATATGTATCTATCTAAAAGGCTTTTAATCACATTTGATTAGGTGAGAACAAAATTTAAGGTTTCTGTAGAAGTCCATTGTGGCAGATGGTATAGAACGTATTTTAGATATTGAGTAATATCATTGCTGTATTCTTTTTCTAGCCTTTTTTTTTATAACTTTTGCACGCGCTCCAGGGATTATGAATACCCTTTATATGTATTTCTTTCTTAACACAGCGCGGGCATCCGGTGGAAGAAGAGAAAGAAGGATAGGAAAGATGTGTGGCGCGATGTTCTGAGACTAGAGCTGGTTGTTGTCTGAGATTTATCTCCAGGATAGCGGCTGAATTAATGCGGAGAGAATTACCGTGTCTTATTTATTTATGTCCCTTATAATTCGCATTATTTTATTTATTTCGTTGTCATATTTATGGGTATGCTAGTTTAATCAATCACATATTGTTAGTGTTATGCCTAAACAGCATGAAATGAGTAAACCGGAAACTTATTTTATGACAATTTTTAGAATTGGTTTTAAATAGCCTTTAGTCCAACAAAAATTGGCGTTTCGTCCCGGCGATCTCACATGGACTTATCGGTTGACTATTGAGGACGTTTGTCAATACGCACTTTTTGCCAAGTTCAGTTCATTTTACATTATTATTAAAAAAATCTTCTTATATAAATAATGCCAGGCCACGGGCAAAAAAAAATCCAATTTAATGATTAGGAATTCTAGTCTTGTTGGATATAGTTCACAAGGTGTTCTTCACGAAATCTATGTAAAATGAACTGAACTTAGCAAAAATTGCGTATTGACAAAGGTCCTCACTAGTCAACTGATGAGTCCATGTGATATCGCCGGGACGAAACGCCAATTTTTGTTGGACTAAAGGCCGTTAAAAGCTATTTTGAATTATTAATAAAATGTAAAAAGTGCATACCAAAATTTCAAAAAACTATAAAAATAATAAACAGGATTTTATGAAAATCTGTCCTACAATATTCGAGATACTTTTTTATAAAATTTGTATTGATCCGTGTCATCTAATGGTGTTCTGGTTTTTTTTCGAAAACCGATTAAATTAATGGTTTTGGCAGTTTTCATAAGTTTAACAAACTATTTTTACCTACCCATACACCATTCACTTTCATTATATACAAATGTACATATTGACTTATCTATGTTGCGTCTATATAGGTAGGTACATATTAGCCTCCTAATTTACATAATTAAAATCCATTTAAATATGCATTTGTATATAGAGGGGTCTATATGTAACTATTGTATCATGTATATCATATCATAGGTAATCTTACCTATATCGGCTTCAAATCTACAAGGGGTAAGATCAAGATCAAGTTCGTACGATCCATTCGTGCACTTTATTTTATTTTGATTTCAAACCTTCCATTATGAGAGGCACGCATAATCAAAAGATATTACCTACAGGTATTAAAAAAATATATTTCTCTCAAAGAGAACAATCTTGCAATACCATTACAAATTTTTCAAATCGCGTATTTGTATTGGTAGGTAGGTATATCTTTTTTATAAAATATTTAGTAATTCGCGTGCAAAACTAAATTACATTACCTAATACATAATTGCGAGTTAATCATAGGGTAAAATAGGAATTATGAATTTAAAAACTCCTCCCTCTCAAGAACTGAACCCAACCATCCATTGCTTCCGACCATTACACAATATTATTTGACCTATTTAATTGCCCAGCCAACACTGAGAAATCACTGTAAGCATTCCAGAAATTCCTTTGATTGATTAAACCCTTTTTCAAACTAATTATTTTTCGCCATGTGATGGCCCTAGTGTGACATGCATAGCATTTGTCTATATTGTAACTCACTTCCTCCCCCATTTGATTGCTAGTAGGTACATACATATAGTAAATCTCAATGGCATTACGTGTTGTCAGTTACTTGCACTTGCCCCTTAAGTGTGATAAGCTTCGTGCGCCAAAAGGAGTCGCTTCATTCATTGGGTCAATAACTTGAGCTGACAATAATTATATCAATGCAGCTCTGAGGGCCACACACCACTACCATCTCATAATCTCACCACACAACCAGTGAATTATTTTCTTTGATGTTTTCTCCGCGAATTGTCGGTTCCACATTTAATATTAGATAGACTCGTATATCGTATGTATGTGAATGCATCGAGTAGTAGGTAGTTCTTCCCCACGCCATCCACCCCCATATTATATCACCATCGTATTATAAACTGACTCATACTCTGGCGTTCCATTCGTGTGTGTTGTGTTATGTTACCTTAACTTTGTGTAGATGAAAAACCGTGTGCAATGTAAGATATGATGCATATTGGGAGTGCAGCTTATTTCTACTCTGTCATTTGAGTGAGTGTTGGAAAAATTTTCTGGGTCAAACTCATACATTGGTCATTGGACTTTACCAAGTACTACTAGGTCCCCTGGTGCTGGCAGCTGGGGGAAGAGAATAGGCATTTTATGCGTTAGTGCTTGGTGTTGAATAAGTTTGAATAGAATGTTCGTTCTTATTATGCGGCTACGAAGAATTGTTGATCGTTTTGTCGATTGAGAGGGGTGAAGGTACACAAAAATATTTGTTTTGAAAAAGTTAACTCAATCCGTTATATGGATGACGTGAGTGAGTGAGTGCAACGTAATTTCTCACCAACTCTCAAGTATCGGCTTGTTGAATTGTAATCATTTATGATGTCATGATTTTGTTCAAATTAAAGAAAAAAAACGCCTATTAAAAGAAGAAACATTATACATGTGTACATTGTACATACATATGTATATGTAGATAGATAATTTAGTCCACAAAATATGGAAAACTAAAATGAAAATGATCTTCCAGATTTATCTTTTTTTCATGGATGCAAACAAAATCTGTGTATAAAACATGTAGGTATGAAAAATAGGTAGGCCTGTTCATTTGCGTACCTACTCCTTTTTTAATATTTCAGTGGATAAAGCTCATTTTAAATAATGTCTTTATTTTTTGAAGCGACATGTCAAACAGTCTGTTTCCTGTCAAAAACCGACATAACTTTACCTGACAGGTTTTGATTTAGCTTTCTATAAAAAAATTGTTTACCCACCAACAAATATTTTTTTTAGTTTTTTAAAAATTTAAATCCTAAAAACTCAACACTTTCCAATTCTTAGAAATTTACTCACAATCTTACTACTTTAAATTAACTAATTAATTTTCGTAAAATAAAAAAAAACACAAAATTAACAAAACTATCTTATTGACAAGAATTGCCATGACAAATTTTAAATAGCATTACCATGCACTTGCAAGAATGTTTAGTTCTTGAACAAAATGGATGCGATAAGAAAACGTGAGTGTGGCGAGATCTGGTCGTTTTTGTTATGAGAGTGTCAAACTATGACGAGAATAAAGCATTCCCGCTAAATTAATAATTAAATCAATATTAGTCGCACAAATCTCGTCGTGAAAAGCTTCGTCCCATTTAATTTGTCTTAAAATTACAAAATTTTTACAGTAGATTATGTCACTTTCTCGTCTTATCTTCTTGCGCATTGTGAGTAATTTTTTTCTTGCTCATGCCAATTTCGAAGATTTTACTTATTTAAATAGTTAATTTGAAATCAATGAATTGAAATTGTTTAACCACGGATCAAAGTTTGAACGATGGCGAAGTTTGTATAATTGTGACGATGGAGTCGTTACTAATTTTTTTTATATGCGAAATTTCCGTTATTTTGTTTTAATTTGGTATGGAAATTTTATGTATTTAATAATATAAACTTAAAAGTATAATTTTGAAAAAAAAATCATCATCTGTTTTCCAAACATTGAATTTTCAAAAAAAATCCAAATAAATTTCTTAGAATATTATGTTATGCAGTACATATTATTTATAATTTGAAGGATCTTCTATATAAAAATTTTGGTAGTGAATGTTAATTTTGAGTTTAATGAGATTTCTAGATCAGAAAAACTACATAATCTAAGTCCCGATTTCGAGAGATAGTCCTAATTAATTAAATTACATTTACGTTAAAAACTCATTGTCTTACACTTGTCAATATTTAAAATCAAACAGTTATTATTATGTATATTATTCGCACAATCTATGAAAATCGTCTTGCAGTTACTCAAATCAGTGATGGAGTTCATTTTCCGAAACATTTTTACGTCATCTGCATGTATTAATACTATTGAATATTGTAGAATAGATGGAAGACCATATTTGTAAATACAATAAGCAGCAAAATACCAATGTGACTCCCTTGTGGTACACCAGAATCACCTTTAAAATTATACGAACATATTTTATATTTCTGAAAATAATAAGGCGAATAACAGACAGACAGACGGTATATTGTGGGACCCACTTTTTTGGAGTTATCTATCATCGTAATATCGAGTTCGATTTTTGAAGTGATACGTTTTTATGGAAGGGTAAATCGTTACGTATCGCTGCATTCGATAAGTATTCGCACATATATATTAACTAAGAGAATTTTATCTTTTTAAGGAGTGGACCTAGAAATCTGAAATTTTCAGGAATGTTAGAGTATACTGACCTTAACATTTGGTATTCCACAAAGTTATTGCTTGCTTAAGTATATCGATAAATGCATCATGCATGCAAATGTTTAGATCTTTACAAAGGAGTTGTTATCTCCAATATGTATGATGGGATGGTTTTCTAGAAAATATATACACATATCTACACAATAAATAATATGTAGGAAAGAGACTTAGACCTTCGGTGGCATATAGTTTATTTTTTTTTTAATTCATTTTTATTTCATATTAACTTATAACTATCACAAAAATGTTTAAAACTAGCCTAGTTATCAATTACTTACAACTAATTTACTGGCCCTTTACGGGCGCTCTAAACTAAACAATAACTCTTAGAACTAATGTTTTTCGACCTAAAAACTATTTTAATTAAATCTAATTATTTTATTTTATTTTTCAAGGAAACTTATTAACAAAAAACTTGGTATTTTATTTTTTTTTTTTTTTTTTTTACTTATAAACTAAACCTAAAAATAATTAAAACTAAATAAAACTAACTTATGCTAACTAAAAAAAACTTAAACTACTTAAAATACCTAATAAAACTTAAGACTACTTAAAAACTAGAACAGCCACAGCAGCATTTTTTTTTCGTTTCTAAAATTTTGTTTTTTCGTTTATTTTTTATATAACCCACCCATACATGTACATACGCACATACATATACGTACGCACATACATACATGTACAGACACGCAGATACATGCACGTATGCCCCCGCATATATACCATATTTTTAATTTTTTTTTGGTGCCACCCCGACTGTTCCCTATACCTAATTGCCCTAAATCTATGTAAGTCGGCCAAGACATACCATCTTAATCGACTTTAAATATTATGATGCTGTTCAGAGAGCCACCAGAACTGGATGAGCGGAACCGCCCCTCCATCCTGTATCAGCTCTCGACTGTGGACTAGAGGAATGCCCCAAAAATTAAGCTGTTAGTTGAAAACATCGCTCTTGCGCCCCCGAATCAGCTTAAACAAAAACTTATCTATTCTGTTTATGTTGGCTCCGTTGTATAGAACCTAGTTGGAATAATATCGTTTGTACTCCGACTCTGGTGTTCTGTGTAATCTAAGGCAACGTCGAATACACTGCCTCTCAAACACCCGAATCTTTTCCATTTGGGATGGGGCAACGTTGAACCACACCGGGCATCCGTAGGCAATCATCGGCCTGATGAGGGCCATGTACCAAATCACCTTCACCCTGCTGTCAAGACGGCTGCTATAAAACAGTCGTTTTTTCAAGGCAAAGGCTCCCCTAGCCCTGGCCAAAGCAGCACCTATATGTCTGTCGAAATACAGGTACTGATCCAACCAGATGCCAAGGTACTTTACTACACTTTTACTCGCCAGTGGATGTCCATGTGGCCCTACGATCACCAGCTTGCGCCAGTTTTTTCTCGTATCCCTTGATGCGCTAGACAACGGAGTCCTAAACAAAATAGTTTCTGATTTCTGGAAGTTGATTTTCAACTTCCAGTCATCACAATATCGCTGAATCTTGTCGAAGTCACTCTGCAAGAGACTTTTGATGACCTCAACTGTATTAGCTGTTCTGTACGGGTGGCATCTAGTCTTCTCTTATCTATGTACGTTATATCCAACTACCATTGAGATTAAGCTGAGGGCAAGTTTTGCATTTAAAAAAAAAATCGAACTCGAGGTTTTAATCAAACTTGACATTACGATGATGGAGAACACCATCAAAGTGGGTCCCGCAATTCCGCCTGTCTGTCTGCCTGTTTGTAGATCCTTTACAGTCTAAACCACTGAGATTTTCTTCAAACTTGGTACTTAAGCGTTTTAGGTGATTGTATGAAATATATTTTTGAATATTTTTTTTAACCCCCAAAAATTTCAATTTGCCGTACAATTGTTTCTAGACCACCTTAATTATCTCAAAAACGGATTATCAGTTTTGATAGGCATATTCTACATTTTGGTATAACAATTTGTTTGTTATTAACCATTTTTTTGATTTTCAACTTTCTCATAAGACGATCGATTTCTCTATAAGTAAGTGAATTCACCATGTGTAGTTAATCAGTTGATCCTGGTCACGGTGTTGGATACTCTAAGTGAAGTTTTCAACTGTTTTTGATAGACTCGACAGAGTCGTGGATTGGCGCTTGGTGCAACTTCGGTATCATTTTAAAGAAGGTGAAAAAAACTCTTGCTATTTAAAAAATATCCACAATTTGATTTGTGGATCTCATTTAAATAACAAGAGTTTTTTTTACTTTCTTTAAAATGATTTATATGTTTGAAAATTGAAAAAATGGAGTTTTATTTTAGAAGTTAGCGCTGGTGTAAGTATATCGAATTTTTAGAATTTTGGATACGAATTCGCTTTTAAAATTCTATCTTGAACACACTCTGTTTTTAACTTGAAAAATATGCTCCCATAAGTATTGAAATGGAACCAAAAATGTTAACCTAGCTAACTATTAAATTCAGCATTTTTAACAAAATATCCGGGTCAGTATATTTTTGATCAATATTTTGTTAGTATTGTTGTAATTTGAGACCTGATGCATGTACTTAAATAACACGTTAAGAAATAATTCAATATTATTAAAAAAAAAATACGTAGCAGTTTAATTAAATTTTCAGTTTTTTTAACTGCTGAAGGTTTTCTTCTTGAATCAGTTATATCGGAGAATGAATATTGGCTATAGAATTCTTAAGATAGGTTTTTATTGTTCTTAGTCGTCTTGGAGATACTGTTGTTACGGGGGTATTACCAGCAAAACACGTACGCCTAATGATTGATCATTTATTACGTGAATGTTTAAAATTTCATTAATTCTTCGTTAAGAAATAAAGTAGATACAATAGGAGCTAACAATAAATTATCAAGTGCATTTCGGATTTCAATTTTCTGTCTCCAAATTTTGACATTTGATATTAAATTAATCTGAGAGCTGCACAGTGTCCTAAACTTAAAAAAAAATGAGTTTTTCGAAATGAGTTTGGAGATGCGCAATATATGTAACTATGGGGAAAAGGTAAGTAAAACAATATATTGTAAAATATTCTTCAATTTTTTGCGTTGCACCACTGCAACGGTTATTTTAATGACTGCAAGGTGATATTTTAATTTCTATGTCGAACTTTAGACATCTGCCTCAACATGTTCATAAATTTTACCAACACATGAATCAGCATTAAAGTCATCAAAAGCATCGTCTCCTAATTTTGTTACCTCTCTTATGTCCAGATCAACAGAAGGTATTTATTTCGAAACAGAATATTTTGAGGGTTTTACATAATATGGTGTATAGTCAATTGAATTTATTTTTCTCTGAATTTGTTTTGTTATTTGAACTAACTCAATGACGGTATTGTTTTTAATGACAAAAAAATGACAGTAGTTAAGTTTACCTTAATAAGACTTTTTGCTAATCAAATGACACAAATTGAATTAGTATGCATGTACCTATTCTTAAACCACACACCAATAACTCCATCTTGTGGCTTTCGGAGACTTAACAATTTTTGTTGGAAATCTGCATTTTGAGGATAATGTTCAGAATATACCTAAAGATATGACCTTAAGAACGTTATGTCAACATTTAAAATATTGATCACCGTAATTAACCCTTGACGGTCGGACCAAAATGAAATTTCAATCTGAAAGTGCCGAACTACCATCGAGGAATAAAAATCATATCTATTCTCTTTTGCGCGCACACAAATAAGAAAATAAGTAGATATGTGTATGCATGTTGCTACATACCTATATAATGTGCAGATTGCACCTGTGTCAATACCGAGAAATACTAACTGTGCTTTTTAAGCATAAATAGATGTTGGCTTCTGCTAAAAGCTTTCGGTTTAATGTGCAAATCTCATACCAACACTCTCAGACCATAAACTCAAAACTCTCTCGCCAAACCAATTCAACAGAATTTAACATCATTTTGCAGGCTTTTCTCAAAAGTTTACCCGAAGTACCTACCTCGTGAATGCAAGTGAATGAATATAAAAAAAAACACGAAATATTGTATCTCAACAAACACACCACCATGAGCGGATGGAATGACTAAAAAAAATTGCAAGTTTACGGGTTGTTGGCACTCTTTGGCTCCCAACATTATGACAGTGTGTTTTGTTTAATGTGCACTGAATGTAGTAACGTATAACGGAATTTTTCATATGTTTTCCTTGTGCTCCTTTTGCGGTCCCGCTCGGAATTGAATAGCGATCGAAAAAATACAGAAAACAAAAGTCGAAATCAAAAGAAAATTAAAAAAAAAAATGAAAATTGCCAAAGAGAAAAGCGCACAACACTAGTAACTGATATTTTTCACTAGTTGTGATGCAACAGGAATAGCTATTAAAACAACTAAGCAAACAAAAAAAAAAAAACATTACCAACAACAAATATGTATTTGAAATAAAATCGAGATTAATTGCAAGACGTGACTGTTAGGCGGCATTAAAAATCTATAAGATAAAAGTACTACCTACAGGAGTATCTTTAATGGTTCATTATATTCAAAGTTAAATATCTATTGCTAAGTGAATCTGATCTCAAAATAAATTCTGCTGCTATCGCTGTTTAGAATTTCATAGAAAATTTTCTTAAGTAAGAAAGTGTTTTGTGTGAAGACATCATCAATTTTTTTTGTTTATCCTTAGTGAGGGATAAATCAAAATGGAATTCAAAGAATTAAAAAAAAAATTAAAAAAAGTATCTGTCGAAATAAATAATGGCATTTAAGAAATTATTATAAACGACCGACGCACCTTAAGGATGCGACCATGATTTTGTGACCAAAATATATGTATTACCACACCGGGAGAGATAGAAAAATATAGAGCTCGAAAAAACGTTCTAGAAGAGTGCAGTGTATGTGAGTTTGGTGTTTGCTATTTAAGACAATAAAATTAATGTCCATCCTTACTGAGAAATCGGCCAAAATATCATCTAATCAGGTGTCACGGGAATCGAAAAATATGCCTGGCCCAGCAGTGTGGTCTGGTATGTAAATATTTATGTTTGAGCTTTATTTGCTTTCATAAATAAATCTTAATTTATGTAAATTTTGTTGTTTTATTTTTATAATTTTTGTGCAAAAAAAACTTCCGCCATATCGACATATAGTGAACAAATAGTATACATATATATATTTTTAGTGCATACAAATATTATAGACGTAATTTGCATACATTTAGTTTAAAGTTTAAGGTCTTCAGTGTCAGTGAACTTTAATATATATTCAAGAAACATAGAATGCAGTAGGTATGTTTAATATATGTCAAAATAACTCAATGAAGTATAGATATTTCTACAACTTTGAGAGAGAAAACTGTAAATACATATACATGCATCACGAAATAGTTCATTATTTCAAACTTAGTAATTGATTTACGGCAAAGTAAAGTCTTGCAAATGTCAAGCTTAACATCCCATTGCTTATTTTATATTAGAACCCACACACCTCTACAACTTAACACCTGCTTAAGTCGAGAATGAACCCAAAATCTCCAATTCTGGAAATGTGAGCTTTCATGATCTCCGAACTCACCTTACTTACGAGTACCACTGGTCATTACACTGATGATTATACTCGCTTTGTTTTTTTGTTAAAACTTTCCATAGTCTTGTGTCTAATGTATAGTGTTACTTCTTTAAAAACCTTATTTTATTGATGAAGAATGTTTACCACAAAACTCGACAAAAAATATTATATATGATGAAAATTCAAGCCAATTTCACACATATGTAGATTTCGTGGACTCTGATGAAGGAATGTATCAAAAGTCTTGAGATTAGAAAGGATAACCCTAAGGACATAACAAAATATGTATATTTTTTAATGAACTATAACAGCGATCCTGAAAAAAAATTTAAAAATATATATCGAACTAAGAATGGAATTCTCCACAAACAAAAAGTTGTATTATTTGCGTACTATTCAACTTTTAGTAGCAACGTGGGATTTGTTTATTATTTAAAAATCTGTAGTTATTATGGGATTACTATTGTTAACTAAATTTATTTATTTTTATAGGATAGGTTTAAAGAAATTGTCTGACTTAATTTAAATATATAAGGCAAAATTCGATGGTTCTTTAAATTGTTGTCTTTGAAATGTCACGGAATGAGTTTATAAAGAAACTTCATTTTATTCATGCCATATTTCGCATAATTCACAAGTTAAGCATTAAACAGTATTAATTATGTTTTTTTTTTGTTACATGTTACCATGTGTTTATGTATTGATCTAAGGAATAAAACGGTATTCTATATAACGTCCACATTTTGATCAGGTCTAAACAGTTTATAACACCTTAAATAACTCTTTAACTATTATGGGTTTCGCAATGTAATGTGTCAAATTAAGGTTATGTTAGATTTAAATGGATGCCACCAAAAATGTGTCCCTTGTTACCACGTGAATCTGAAGATTTCCACTCAAATCGTTAAAACCACTTGAAGGTAATGAAGGGCGCAAGACTACTAATGTCTGTGCTTACTGTTTATTATATCCTTTGGATCATTGTAGCACTAAAGTCTTCCAAGTTGATCCTGCGTTTTTGCATAATGACACTGAATGTGCAGAAAAGATTTGGAATCGATTAATCGAGTGCTCGTTTATGACACCAATTGTACGGAGCTGGTGTACAATCTAGTTAGAGATATCAAACGCTTCAGATGCAGTGTTGACCATAAATGTGTAGGTGCCAGGCAAGCTGTGATTTTGTTCCACCTAGACCGTTTGTTCTCTTAATATTGCATCTTGCTTCAGCATAAGTTTGAATGTAGCGATAGGTATACAAATATCGACATTGTCTGGTACAAATAGGTATATTGTTGTTCCACTTTTGGCAAATTAGTCAGCCTTACAATTCCCTGGAATATCCCTATGACCCGTCAGCCAAAAAAGGTACATATGGAACTGCTACCCCATCTCAATAAAAGATGATCCAGAGCTCAGGGCCGTTATGAAGTTTGCAGAGATTAAAGTCTAGAGATTTTATAGTAGCTTGGCTATCTGAGAAAATTCTGATATTACGTTTTCATTATCGTCAAAAGTTTCGCCTGAAATACACTACAATGGTCTGCAAGACGAAAGGAGAGACTCACATTTCGGTTCAGCAAGAGCTAATATGAGAGATGCAGCTACACACACACAAAATATTTGCAAAACCAATAATTTTGGCCGAACAAGATACAAATTATAAAATATTGACAGGTACCCGTGCTTAAACTACTTAAAAATTAAAATTAAAATTAAATTAAAATCATCTATATACCTACAAAACTTCATTAAAATCCATTCAGTCGTTGAGGCGTGACAGCGGAACAAACATACTTCCACAAACAAAACTCTTCCAGTAGAACCGTTCTCATACATCTTCTTACCGATTTTAATCCAAATCCGTTAAGTCCCCAAACATAAAAACATACATATATAAATTTTTATAGTTTGATGCATTCATTTAACTACCTAATAAATGCCGTAAATTCAATTGCTTGTATGTGGTTGAGCTATTTACATTACAACATATATATGAGTTAAATACTATTTGTCATATATAAAATATTTTGCCATATTTTATATGACAGCAATAGACATATATTTATGTTAATGTAATACCGTCTTAAAGGAAAAATTCATCCTGGAGTTATTATATTATTAGTATAGCAACACTTTATCTCCTCCTGGAGTATAGGGCGGCAACCAGTTCCTTCCATCTCCGTATGTGGCTAGCACTATATATCAGCTGTGACCACGGCTCCAACTAACCTTTCTTCCTCCAAAATGCAAGTTTTGCATTTGGAAAAAAAGTTGAACTCGAAATTTTAATCAAATGTGACATTATGATGATGGAGAACACCAAAAAAGTGGGTCCCGCAATTCAGTCTGTCTGTCTGTAAAACGATCTGCATTCTTCAAATTTGGTACTTAAGCGTCTTAGGCGATTACCTTAAATAGATTTTTGATTCGTTCTTTTGCCATTGCCACACAATGTTTCTACCATCTTAGTTATCTCGAAAAAGGCTCTAACGATTTTGATAAAAAAAAATGTGTGCACTACTTCAGGTATAGTCTAAATTTTTTTTACATATTATTTATTGTTATTGTTGTTATGTTATTAACGGTACTTGCCATAGAATCATTTTTTTGATTTTCGACTTTCTCATAAATCCCTGGTCCGATTTCGATCAAAATTTGTATTAAGGAGGTCATTCGAATTTTAAATAATACTGCATACCAAAATTTTCAAAAATATTTGTTTTTGGAAATGCAATACTTCGAATATGTGTGGATGATATTTTTTTTTGAAATTTTGTTTGTAAGTTTATATTATTAAATGTTTAAAATTGTCATACGTATTACCAATTTTTCTTTTTGGAAAAAAAATTAAAGACATTTTGAATATAAATTATTAGAAAAAAACGACTTTAAAAATATATTTAGATTCTCAATAGAAATATTTATTATTATATTTATATTATTATTTTTTTTTTGTTATTATTTTTAATCAAAATCGTTAGAACCATTTCCTAGGTAATTGACATGGTGTAAACAAAAATATATGAGAGGTACCGTTAGTTTTGGGGCCAAAAATCGATTCAAAAATCCGTTTAAGATAATCACTTAAAACGCTTAAATACAAAGTTTCAAGAAAATCGCTTTAGCGGTTCTGGCTGTAGATTGTTGTAAAGACAGACTTGTCATACATTTTTTTCTACAATATTAATTATCTCCAAAACGGCTTAAACGATTTTGATAGAACAAAATCTGTGTACTTAACTGTCGACTTAGGAAGTACCGTGTTTATCTACGTTTGGGTCCAAACATTTTTATTTTACATATTTTGTTGTTATCAATTTTGCAATATAACCATTTACTGAACGATGATTCATTGATCTTTATAAAAATATGAAATGTATTTCTTAAACTAAACAAATCAAACTAAGGAACATCATTTTTGAATTAATTAAAACTGTCTACTGAAATAATAGTTATACCTTACAATTGTCTGAATCCTTAACTAATATGATTCTTCTATCTTCTCTCTATAGAAAATGTTGTATGTAATCTACTAACAGAGTTGTTAAAGAATTAAACCATCTACGAATGTATTCGCGCTTAAATGGCACTTGATTCTTAATAGGCATTTTTCTTGTTTTAGTTCAGAGCAAAGTCTGAGTTGTTAAAAAATTAGTTGGTGTTTCTTTTTAACTCAGAGCATGCAGAGCTCCAAATGTGTGTTTCTCTTTTCGTTCTGCACATATGTAGATCGCACTCCACGTGCTCGAACATAATTGACTGATCATGTGAGTAAATTGCTGAGCGCACCAAATGCCCTGTATGCCAAGAATGAAAATGTGAAGAAAAAATAATTAGAAACATAAGTTGGCGAAAGAAGTTGATCGCTTGTTCATTTTCTGTATCTGGTGTGTATCAGTGTACAAAAATGGGTAGATATTGCTTTTTATGGTTAAAAATAAAAATGTATTCTGATTTGCTTGGTTCAAGGGTGTTTAAAAATCATATCAGAGTTCAGTGTTCGCTCTGTTTGGAACAAGTTCAGTGTGTAATCTATGTGTTCGAGCTCTGTTCAGTGCTCTGCTCTGAACGAAAAAAGAAAAACGCCTAATGACTCGAGCAAGGATCAGGCTGCATTTGATCGTTATTGTAATAGACTTGTATCTTATACTACGTTTTCACCAAAAGATAATCCGGTTTAAATTGAGTAGATTAAAAATTAATCTTGAAATGTTTGCACCAGAGAAAATAAGATTAGTTTGACTTTTCCACACTGAGGTTCGACCTCAGAGGAAATCGAGTTGGTGTTGGTTGTCTTTTCTTCGGCCAAGGATCGTCGGATCTCGGGATGGGAATGCAAAAGTTCCCCGCCAGTACTTCAGTAGGGCAATTATGTTGCCATTGCGTTGTTAGATGAAATCTAGAGCTATGCTCAATTCATCAAGGCTATCATTAACAGCCTGGAATTAAGATCTGTTGGCCGTCGGACTATTTACGTTTTTTGATGCCATTTCGGATTTCGCCTGGTAGGTCAAATTGTTGGGCCTTCGCCAATTGGACTTAAGACCGCTTTTGTTATTATAACTTTATTGTCTTTTAGTTTTATACATTTTTAGAAACAAAAACAGAATTAAGGCAATGACAAATTACAAACAAATTAAATATTGTATGACGGGTTTTTTTTGTTGATTGTCAATGGAGAAAATGACATTTGGATAGGCCAGTTTCACGAAATAAGTTTTGTTTTTTTTTGAAAATCTACTACTTCGAAGAAGATTCCAATGAGATTAATTTCTAATCTTCATTTAAGGAGATTAAAATTTGTATGGGAAATCTTCAAGATTTGGAAGATTTCAAAGAGGATTTATGGTTAATCCACTTAAATCTGGATTAAGTGGTAGGTGAAAACGTAGAATTAGTAAATCATACAAGAGACAGTTTAAGTAGGTTACATCACAATAGGAATATTTAAATTGAGGAAGATAATGCAGGTCGTTGTAACTTTTAGAGCTATTCCACTTTTCAATCAGGTGTACCTTTCAAGCACAATTAAATATGCAATAAGATGTACCTTACTTATTACACTTACACGTGATGACGTTTGTTTTCCTTTTGTTCACTATAGCTTGGTAATCATCGTATTTCCATCACATATATTGATTGCTACATAGTATATCTATAGATACCTAGTCAATCTCGAAGCTAAGAATTAAGGGAATATAACTTTTTGGTAAATGTCAAAATGTCATATGCACTTAGTATGATACTAAAAACTAAAATAGGTTTTGGGTTAATATAACTTTAGTAAAATGTTAAAAGGTAATTCAATGAATAACTTGTTTAAATTTTTTTTATAGCTTAGTATCATACCGACGAGTACTAAGACTGACTTAGCATCATAGGTCTTTAATCGGTTAAAATTATGCTCTTATCTAACTAGATACCCTTATAGGTGGAATAACATTTTTTTATAAACTGAATTTTGGCACATATACAGGAATAAAATAATATTATTCTAATTTAACTATGGCTCCATCCTCATTATCGCAAGTTTTTTTTTTTTTTTTTTTTTTTAATCCGATGGAAATCTTCAAACGACACTCGGTAAGAATCGGTACCGAGTCGTGTGGGAGTCTTACCGCACTAAAACCACCACCGGTGAAATCAGTACCAATCTATGAAAGACCGACAAATGATTTTACTTTCTTAATTTATATGTAAATCGCATTGGGGGAAGTTTAAAGTTATTACACTTTCCCATAGCTTTTAGACCATCAGCTCATGAGGCTTGGTTCTATTTAATCTCCGAACATTGTCTCGTACATTTAAGACGGTGTCCATTTCGGAGTTGGTATGGCTTTGTAGTCGCTGGTTGTGTACTTCTGTAACCATTTCAATTTGAAGGTTACGATGTAGATCTCTATTTCTTATATACCAAGGGGCATTTATTATTCCATGAAGGACCTTGCTTTGGAATTGTTGGCTGGGTTCAGCATTAGTTTTCTTTGTACAGCCCCATATTTGGATGCCATATGTTCAAGCGGGTTTCAGTTCTTGCTTATATAACATTAGTTTGTTCTGGATAGATAGGTCAGAGTTCTTTCCTAGTAACCAGTACATTTTTCTGTACTTCAAGTTTAGTTCTTCTCGTTTCTTTTTGATGTTCTCTTTACATTTAAGCTTTGCATCCAAAGTCATTACAAGGTATTTGGCGGTATTGGAGTAAGGTACTACTGTATTATTTATAAATGTTGGAACTTTGTTTATGTTTTTGTTATTAAAATTTATATGCATCGATTTTGTTTCGTTTAATTTATCGACAGCATTTTGCAATTTTAGTGTAGCTTTCGTAACGGATTTATCTGGCACCAATATTGCCGTATCTTAAGCAAAGGCGGCCATGATAGCGTTGATGTCCACTGGAATATCCCTTGTATATAACAGATACAGGGTTGGTCCTAGGACACTTCCTTGTGGTACATCGGCTTCAATTTTCTTTAGTTCTGAGTAATTTTGGTCGTATCGTACTCTAAAGAGTCGGTTCGCAACGTAGGATTTCAGTATTTCGTAGTACTGCCTGGGAAGGTCCCTATGCAGTTTGTACTCAAGTCCCAAGTGCCAAACCTTGTAAAAGGCTTGAGCAACATCTAAGAATATAGCCGAGCATACTTGTTTTTCTTTAAGTGCCTTTTCCACGACATCCGTATTTCGATGCACTTGGTCTATAGTGGAATGTTTATTTCTAAATCCAAACTGATGGTTCGGAACTAGTCTTCTTTCTTCTATTATTTTATTAAGCCTTTTCAGTAGCAGTTTTTCAAAAACTTTTGCCATGATTGGTATAAGCGATACTGGTCTTTAAGATGTTACTTCTGTTGGTGGCTTACCTTGTTTAGGTATAACAATGACTTCTGCAATTTTCCAATGATGTGGAACATACTCGTATCTTAGCTTAAGGCATGCGTTAATTATAAATTGGAGTTTCTTGAAGGCTATTGACGGCATTTCTTTCAAAACCAGAGCAGTTATTAGATCGTGCCCTGGTGATTTTTTGTTAGACAACTTATGTTGACACATGCTTCTTACTTCTTTGAGTGTGACAAAAGATATTTCACATTCGTCGTTTCTTTCAACAAACTGTAAGGTATCTGTAGATGTGTTTGCTGGGAATGGCTTAAAAACATTCGCGAGATGTTCAGCGAAGTGATCAGCCCTTTGTTTCGGTTTTGCGATCCATTTACCATCTTCAGATTTTACTGGCGGGTTTTGTGTCTGAGGTCTTTTCAGGCGCTTAGCTGCTTTCCATAAGGAGTATTCGGAAGAAGCATCCGTCGTCAGATTTTTCAGGAATCTACTAAGTGAATCATTTTTGAACTCACAGATTCTTTTTAATTCGTTGTTAAGACTCGTAGTTTGCCACTTTCTTCGAGCTCTTCTTTTTTCCAATATTAGCTGCTTTAGTTCGACAGGATATTTTATTTCTTTTTCTCTCGCGTTTGAAATAGTTGGAGTACTTTCTTCTGCAGCTTGTTGTACATCAGCAATAAATTGTTCTACTTCATGACCAATTTGTTCAATTGTTTGCATAGGGGACCTCAAGTTTATAAAACTTTCAAGTTTATCTCTGAATTCGTTATCGCATGTGCAAATAAAATAAGTTGCCCAGTAGTTTTTAAATTATTGTAGGTACCTATGTAACTTAGAAGAAAATAGAATAAATTTCAAAGTTAGGCATCTAAATACCTACCAAACTTCTATCCTTAATCGTAGTTCAGCTTTTTAAAATTTGAACTAAATAATTTATCCATAATTTAAAAATGTCGCCACACCGATTTCCTACTTCCTTTTTCATTATTATACCAAAGTTCTTTATTAAACAAATAACCTTACTTTTCCTCCCACAACAAAAGGTACCTTACCTAGGTATCTATAACACAATAAATTATGTATTGATTACATACGTTTGTATATGTAGGTAGGTATTTACTGTGCAGTGAATTGGCACTCGAACGAGTTCAATAAACTTGCGATCCCATTTCACCAAAAATTATTTCACAATCATTTCGTAGATAATCCATCTACTATACCTACAGACAAATGAAAGCAAAAGGGAATTTCACATTTCACTCAGTGCCAGCATTGTAATTAACCAATCAAGTCGCGTAGTCTTATTGTCACACACATCACCATGTTAGAAAAAAACACAAGCACAATTTAGACGCTAAATGCTATATCTACATATATCTTACCTATCTATCTAATGAATTTTCAGTTTCATTTTACAAAATGCGTCTGATTTATTTTTATTGCTCTAGCAATATCACAGTCTTCAGTTGACTACCTACTTTATCGGCTGAGTTCCCAAACCTGTTCTTTTCAAATCATTTGACTCACATTCGCTGAATGAAATAATATATACATATATGTATGTACATACCTAGTAGCAAAAAAAAAAAAACTTGAATTAATCAAAGCATAGGAACTGTTCCAGTTCACAATTTGTTATTGCTTCCTATTTCATATCAATAATGATGATGATGATCATGTGTCATGATTAAAATAAGATAGGTATAGGTATACCTTGGTGGGAAATCTCGACTGAAATCTACCATTTTTGCAGCACACAATAAGAATGACGCAAAAATTAAAAGCAAAAACGATACCTACCTACAAACTATGGCAACAAATGCAAGTGAAAGTTCTTCTGTTTCACAAAAAAGGCGGAAAACAAAATGTGCAACGGCTATTTTGAATGCGAAAGGCACTTGGGATCGTTTCCTATAGAAAAAATAAAATAAAGATACCTACCTACATTTTCATTATTTTTAACGAATTGATATCAAAATCCAAATGAAAAAGTGTTAGTGTTCATCTAAACAAACGATCCATAAAGTATATATGCCAAATCCATGCCCATACACACTTCATGCACCACATGCACATGAGGAAGAGAAAAACTTTCTCACTACCTATACCAACCAGGTATGACGCGTCGTACCTCGTGCATCATCCGTGTAGCGTGTATACTATATAAGTGTTTCATTTTTTTAAATTTCAAATCCACCACTGTGGGCAAAATGTGTATATTTAGTATACCGACACGGAAACCTACACCTACTAAGCCAACAAATAAAAGTGAAATGCATTAATACACGCATAACAATGTACCTAGTAAATGAAGTGGGGTACATTAAGTATTCCCGGCATAGTATGTTGATATAGTTTTGTATTGTATTGTAACTACTATGGTTTGAGAAAAGCTTTTTGACTCCTCTTACCTCTTGATTAGTTTTTTTTGTCGGAGCATTTATATGAATGTATGTATTTCTAATGGGTATGGGAAGGGGTTTCCTCCGATTTTTTTGTATGCCTTATGTAACGAGTTGCAACTCTGTAATTTTATATACATAGGTAAGCATATGTTTCATATCTGTTAATTGTTTTTAAACATGTTTAGATACATTTTGTTATTGTGTAGTTTATTGTGAAGGAGCAGATGTTCTGTTTTAATATATTTACATATCTAACAAGATTTTGTATGCATATGATTTTTGTTTTTGCATATTTAGGTAGGTACCTACATATATATAAAATTAACTTATGCGAAGCAGACTTGTTTTTAGGAAGTGATGCAAATACGAGTATAGTCAATTTACATTGACACCTATAGCATTAGTTGTGATCGTCCGAAATGCTATCAAAGAGGACTTGTAAATGATGTTTCTCTAGTCTGGTTGGTGTAGTTTTTAACATATACCTACATATGCAATGGATTATGTAAAAAATAAAATACACGACTGGATCACGCAACAATTCTAACAAAATCGTCCAATTCAATTTCAAAATTATAAAAAAAAATGTTTTTTTTTTTCAAAAGTCCAAAAATATCATTATAAAATCGAAATTTGTAGAGCCGTTACTGACGTAGTCAAAAACGGTTATACCTAGTGCATGAACGCGTTAAAAACATTTTATTTAAATACCTATCTACCGCACCGTAATCACCTAGTGCACCGATTTCTTAAAATCAAAGTCGATATAGCCGTTTGTGAGATAAATAATATTTACCTTTTTTTGTACAAACATTTGTATGGGAGTTATCGTTATGTTTTAAAAATGATTTTAAAGAAGATCTAGACAATATAGGTGACCTTCATTCCGATTTTATACAATTTTCTTTGGATGTTGACTCTAGTAGATCTCGTTTCTACACATAAATACCCGTACCTATTTCCTTTTTCGATAAGATTTAGTTAGGAGTGCACTCTAAAGGTAGGTCTTGGATATTGCTCTATTTGCTCTTATAACTATAAGAAGAACGAAAACTAGAGAAAGAAATCACCGAAATTCGGCTACCGATTATTTTCTTATTTTGAAGCTTAAAATATCCGATACATGCATATAAATAAAATACTTAAGGCTTTCAAAGCCAATATTCAAGACGATGTTGGTCATAGCTACAACAGAACTTACCAATCCGGCTCCTTTTTTAATATCAGGCCGGAGTCGAATAATATAATCTCTTGGTATCCGGCCGAATACCGGATAGTGGTTTTTTCAGAAAGAAAAATAACAAAATATTAAGTTTTATGATCTGATTGATTTTATTTCTTATAATAAAGAGCAATTTAATATTGTACGTTTTTAGCAGCCCCATTATGGTGAATGAAAATTAGTTTTTCTGCATTCATGGGTACTTTTATTTATTTATATTTTTATTTTATGTACTTCCATCAATTAGAGCTTATAATAATAATGAAATTAGACTAATTAATAATACATCTAAAACAGAAAATAAAAAGGGATATACAATAATTAATAATTATTAACATAAGTACATAACTAAAAGCTTGGTAATTTAATTTATTAACTCCACCAATAATTTTTATAACTTGATGGTCAAAGGGTTTTTCAGGCTATTTCGGTCAATTTCTTCTGTATGCAAATAAAATAACTTTACTTCATATTTTTACCCTACTTTTCGTTAGATTTTCCCAACTTCTTCAGGGGTAGTTTATTTAAAGATGAAATATTAAAAGTTTACATTGATTTTCTTAATTAATTAAATTAAGCATAAATGGATTAATTGCAACGACTAGAAGTCGTTTTTCATTGTTATTCAAAACAGGATGTTAATATTGTCTTTTATTAATAATAATTAACAAAAAATCAATGTAAACTTCTAACATTTCATGTCAAAATAAACAATCGACCCAACATAAGCAATGCAAAGGGATTTTAATATATAAAGATCATTTAAATCAAAAGCGTATATGAAACCTTACATAGAGTTTTCCTTATAAACGAGAAACTCAATGCGGTTAATAAAGTTTGGATTCCAAGGAATGGAACTCCAAGATCTCTTTAAATAAATAATAAACGATTACGTTTGTTTTCGTATACGGAGTCAACAACCCTACCAGAAAGTAATGAACTTCTCTTCTCAACTAGCAATCTCAATCTTCATCCAGTATATGAAATGACAGAACATTAATTACAACATATATTTGCAGTATAAAAAGTAACAATATCTTGTGGAAGTGGAGGAGAAGGAAACAGTATATTTAAATTGGTATTTCTTATACCGGTCTAATTAAAGTATCAGACAACCAAACTGTTACACTTTTCATTAGGGGAGATATCCGGCCGTCGAATATTCGTTTATCCGACGTAGCTGAGCGGCCAAATATCCAGTATCCGATATCCCGCCAAAATCACTATTCGGTACAACGCTAGCTTTAAAGTCTGAAGCATTGTGTTTCGAACCATTCTGCAGAACAACTAGACCTAAATTCTTTTCTTTGATATTTATATTGAAATGCTTGCGATTGTAAAACATCATTTAACTTAAAATATTTTTAAAAGATAATTCTATATAACAATAAAATATGGATTTGACTGACTACGTATTTTTATTTTTGGTTTATAGAAAAAATAAAAAAAAAATGAATTACAACAGGCATATAGACTTTTTGAGCAACTCTATTTAGTAGTTTAAATTCCTAATTAACGTTCTTAAAACTCAGATTCCTACATTTAAAATATAATCTCAGTGCATAATATTTGAATAATATATCCAAGAGTAATCCAACATCTCTAGACAGGTTAAACCCTTTAAAATTCAATAAACTCTTCAAAGTAGGTCTCTTCCTGGTTTGATGTACAATCCGCCATCCCTCAGTGCTTTCACTAATATTACAAAACATAACCAAATGCGTTATCCAAAACCCAACAACACGAACAAGAAAAAAACAACACTCCGCTTCAGTCCACTCTCGCTGTCAACATTGTCTAGTATCTATGTTGCGAGCGATCGCTAATTTCTTCCGTCTCCCACTATTATTTCCATGGTAGTATTTATATCTGCATCATAGATTTGATACATCCTATATGGTTGATGTGTGAAAGCTTTTGCATGTCAGTATGTAAGTATAGGTAGGTAGATACGTCTGAAACAAAAATTAGTGTGTGGCTGTGTTGACGTAGTTTTGCACTAACACACTCATTCCACCGCGGTCGTTCGCTCTATCAATTGAATAACTGTGTCAACTTGTACATAAATATAAAAAAAATAGATAGATTGAACGTTTTTTTTTGTATTTCTTTTATTTTGCTTTCGGGTTTAGCTGTTTCTCTTTTATTTGTGCTTCGCTTTCGTTACGGGTGAACATTAAAAACGTCAGAAAAAAGAACAAAATATAGGAAGTGAAGTATTATGCAGTTGGCTCTATTAATTGGTAGTTGTGGGGTTGGGGGATTGTAATAGCGCTGTTATTTTGTATGTTGCTAGCTTTTCCCCATTTCTCCGGTGGTCGGTGGGTCGTGTCGTCGTAGTCGTAGTCATAGTTGTTGGGGCCGGTGGTATTCTATCTCTTTCACTTAAACAATAACTGTATGTGGGTACCTCTGCAACACAGAAACCTTACCAAAGAAATGTGCATACCTACCAAAGTATAGATACAAATGTATCTATGAAAAATTTTATAATTTTTCGGGATACCTATCTTTTTTCACTTTTGTTTTAAATTTCATTTCTCTTTTTCTGATGTCTGTGTTTTTTCTTGTTTTGTTTTTTCTTTTTCTTTTTTTTGACAATCGAACTATGAAACTTTAATAGATTCCCCAAGGGGCCAAAGGGGTTCCCATCAGAGACTGGGACCAGCCAGCAAAATAGCTAGGCTAAAACATAGTACGGCGCAAAGTTAGTTTAGGTTATAGAAATACCACTGAAGACTCACAGAGAGTAAGAGAGTGAGTGACTTGTTGTGTGTGCTTTCTTCTATGCACATTATGTACTCCTTTCATTTCACTTTATTCCGTTCGTATGTACGCACGTTGGGCGCGGAATAAAATAACAGTTTTCCTTTCATTTGAAACTAATTCATTTTTCATTCAAAAATAAAAATACAAAAAAAAAAAACATTAAAGAATTTCTATTACAAATGTCGGCCGATTTTTCGGTTGCATAATACCTAATATAGGTGCATCTTCTTTTATTTCTAAAAGGCGGTATTTTTTAAAACTAAATTCGGTTAAGGATATTCGAAAGTGACTGATTGTCGTTAACGAGTGATTTTTCACAGTTCTTATTAAACTCAATTTTAATTGCCAGCTCAAGTGGATTTCATACTTTTCTCTTTTGAAATTATTCGACAAAAAGAATAAAAAAAACAAATAACACTATAATACAAAGCTTAGAATGTTGACGTTTAATTTAAGAACGAATAAAGCAAAATTACTTACTGTCATGGTTCTTTTCGAAACTTAAATTTAAGTGCTGCCAAAGCGTTAACCAAAATGCATTTTAATTAATTTAAAAAAAATGATTGCTGAGAAAATGTGTTAATGTTCATATACTACCTATATATGTATTTTATTTGTAGCGTATTTTGAAAGAGTTTAAAATACATATATGTTCTGTCATTAATGGATAAAATGAGAATGATAGACTTAAGGTGCATTAAAAACAAGTGTCTTCAATTGATCTTATTAAAATAAAAATTCCGTCCTAACGAAAAGACTTAGTAAAAAGTGACTTAAATACAAAAAATGGGCTTAAGCTGAAAACATTTCTGCATTTCTTTTTTTTTTCGCCGCGTTAAATCCAGTGCAGTAATTTCTATATTAAATAGAACTTAAAGACTGATTGCATTTTTGTGAAACACTATTTTTGGCCTAAGAAATACACAAGCAAGGAATATGTTTATTACAAAATAATATTTTTGGTGAACCTGTGAAATAGAGAGCCTTTAAATTTTGTTCGTTTAATAAAAAAAAAAATTAAAAAAAACAAATAACGAAAAAATAACAAACTTCAAATGTCAGCCAATCAATTGGCCGATATTAAAACTAATCCATCGGAAATCGTAGGATTAAATACGCCGTCTCCAAATGAATGTATCATTGACCCTAGTTCTGATAAAAATGTTGAGCAACAACAGGATCAACAATCAATACATAAAGAACACCAACATTCAACAATTGTTAATTGCTATTCATCAACGACGACAAATGGCACAAATTGTTTAAATTTTAATAATTACTGCAATAATTCCGAATCATTATCATCAACGCAGACGAACGACGAAATTTTAAACAATAATGAAAATTCTTCCGAAGGCAAACAAACTACGGCAGCAACATCAATTATAAAAAGTCCATTAAATAAAACATTACTCAAGAAATGCAACAATAGTGAGACAAAACTTATAAACAAATGTACAAAATGCAATAATAACAATAATATTCACTATAATAATTTTAATTGTTATTATAGGAAAAAATCGCGTATGCCTATATGCCGTTAGTATCTATATATTATTTTATTACAAAAAATATTATATTATTTTTTGTATAATTTCTCAAAGTTGTGGAATTTTACAAAATTTACTAAATTAGTGCAACATTTTGGTGTAGTGAAACAAATTGGCATAATTATTTGGACACATCAAAATTTAAAACAAAAACACACATAAAATTGGAAAAAAATCAAAATTCTGCACAAACATAATAATTGGCAAACAAATTGGCATCAAAATTAAAAAATAAAAATTGAACAAAATTTTGAATTCACATTAAACATGACTTCCATAGGTAAATTATTCCTAAAAACTCTATTTCTATTTTAAACCTTATTAATGTTTTCGAAATTTATTTAATTAAAATTTTATTTCTATCACTTACGTTATTTTGTCGGGGTGTAAATTGCGGGGATTGAATTTTATAGGCTTTTTTTTAGACGAGAAACATTTTAAGTCTAAATTAAAAACACCTTTATTTTAAGCCTTTGGCTTCTAGGGGAAACATTTTTTTTGACAAAATACTTATTGTATTTTAAAATATTTGCAATATGTAAATATTTTGTTAGAAAGGTATTGGTTGAGATACAATTAGGTTTAGCAAAAATCACTTAAAAAAAAAAAACAAGTAAACGTCATAGTGTACTTTTTTGGACGTCGATTTGGTTCGAATTAAAGAACAGAATTTATTTTTCATAACTCTAATTTTATTTTTGTATGACAAGAAGGAACATTTGACGAATTGAGTAAAAAGTTAAGTTTTCAATTTTATAAAGTTCTCTCTTTCCACATGTATTAGATTTTCGGCTCTTATGAAAATCGCGCATGAGTTTTTAATTAATCCATTTACAAACCCAATTTAAAGTTTAGCATTTAACCTCCAGCAACTGTTATTAGTGTGAGCAGTCATTGCCGTAGAGTTTTTTTTTTGTTTCTTATTTGTCTTTATGGGTAATGATTTCATAGAGAGTAAAATAGGAAAGCTACTGAAACATATTTCATAGATATTAAAAACTTCAATAAATATGCATAAATATTTCATATTAAATTTAATTTTGAAATCCAAAGAAAATATTTAAGAACCAAGAGATTCGTTCATTAATAAAATTTGGAAAAATTGTTATCTAGTTTAAACATTGCTAAAAATATTTATACATTTAATTGAAACAAAAAATCGAAATTTTCAAATTGCCTGACCCACTTTTTGAGTATTTTCTTTCAGCGCAATAACTATACTCGATACAATTCAATTTTTAAATAAACAATACTACCATTTTGAGCATTTAATACTTTGGATTTTGAAAATTATTCTTCTTCTGTACTGAAGTTATTATATTTGATCAAAATTGTATTTGACAAATAAGCATGATTATCAACATGGGTACTAATTTTTTTACTGATAAATCTGAATTTATTAATATCTGATTGATTTTTTTTTCTTTCAAAAATGTGCGGGTATGTGTATATGTATGTACATAGTACTTAAATATTAGTCTTTTTAGGTACAGCTGAACATTTGTTTAACGACGCTTGTCTTACTTTGTATGTATGTTTTTAGTTATTTTAACTATCGTTGTTTATTGACATTAGTGTCACGAAAAACGAAATTTAGGTCAATTAGTTATTTATCTAGCCTAACTTTGATTATCTGATGTATTTGAATCAATCTAATAATTCCACATTAAATAATTAAAAATATATATAAAATATAATCTAAACTAATGAATAAAATAAAAATGCATTTGGTAAAAGGTAAACATATTTAATCTTAGAAAAAATGTTTCACTTTTCCTACATCATTGCATCATAGACTGATAAGCAAACTGATGCTCCACTTTCAGTCACATAGGTCATTGCCTCGTCTATTAACTTACATCAATCCGACTCTGTTTTACTTCCATTTTGAGTCAAGTCTACATACATACATACTTACATACTACATACATGCATATTGCATATAGAAATAATGATATTCAAATTTATTTTTCTAACGATCAAGTTCGATTATTCATCCGCAAGACTTTAGAGCTTTGGTTTTTTTTTTTTTATTGTTTTCAAAACTAAACAAAAAAAAAAAAACAAAATACAATTAACCTAATATTCATATATTCAATATAGAAATTACAGATACCCAACGCCATATAAACAATTTAAATTAATAAACTAATAGTTAAGAAGGTAGTGTTGCCTTTTTATTTTAATGAATTGGTAAAGGTCTATTAATTTCTGTTGTTAATTTTAGAATACATATATGTATATTGTATTTTTAAAAAAGTATATTTTTAGTTCTGATTCCGGTTTTTTTTCCATAAATATTCGATTAAAAACGGGTTTTAACAATTTCGATACAAGTTACTTACATATTTAATTTTTTTTTATAATTGTGCGCGCACTACAGGGATTTTGACTACCCTTAATATGTATAAGCACAGTGCGAGCGTTAAGACCCTTCATATCAAAAAGTATAAATTATACACGTATTAGTTTTAACGATAAAAGAAATATGAAAGTGTATGCAAAATAAAAATGGTCAGCCTCTTATCTTATATGAGGCTTAAATATTAACAATGCATAATAAGTTTGAATGAAAACAAGGTGTTGTTATGGCCAGTTTTTCATACAAATAAGAATACTTAAAAAAGGATGGACAATGTTTTAATAAAAAATATTAAAATACATTTCTTTCAACAAAACATCAGTCTTCTGATTGGCTCAAGTTAAACCCTTATTCGATTTGAATATATATATAGAATTTCATTCAAAATACTAAATGGTTAATTTTGTGTTTCATTAAATGAATTCGGAAACGATTTAATTCCTTAACAACTCGGTTATTGGCAATGTCAAATCTACACTGTGTTTATAAATAAAACAATCTAAAATAGTTGCTACCAACATAATATGTCGACCGATAAGCGCAAAGTTGTGAATTAATTTTTTGTTATTTTAACCAAAAATAACTGTACCATTTTCAACGTTACCGCCCAGAATGTGAATACATTTTATTATCATCGCCTATCATTGTTTAGAATAATCTTGCGCTTGATAATGAAAATAGGTCAAATTTGAAATAGGAAAAAAGTATCTATACGCGCATGTGGTGTGTGATGGTGCTTTATTGTATTTACCCCGCATGATGGCAGACTTATGGTAGAAATATTTTTAAATTGTGCGTCTGTTTTTGTGAAACTTGCTCGTATTCTAGATATAAATATATCTACG
The DNA here is from genome assembly GCA_910595825.1 of Philhelius pedissequus. Classification (NCBI taxonomy): domain Eukaryota; kingdom Metazoa; phylum Arthropoda; class Insecta; order Diptera; family Syrphidae; genus Philhelius; species Philhelius pedissequus. The sequence goes on from OU343162.1 coordinate 122,628,794, forward strand.
GTCGTTTAGTATGTACTTGACGATCAAATGTCGCAGTCTATAAAGATACTGCTGATGTGCATATATAGATAGTTCACAAGATAGCAATACGTTCTAGAATGGACTGTGTTTCCTTGTTAGTATACCTACATACACATAATAATGGATATTGTACTCTTTTTCAAAACACTGGCATAGATATTTGAGTATGTTTGTGAAATGATAGCCAAATATTATGCTCATTCTATTGCATCAATTGAATTATTTGTAATGCAATTATATGGTCTCGAACCCTAAAATCGCCCATCGAGCGAAAAAACTAAATATTTATTTTATAATATAATACTAGGTACCTATATATTTTAATATATATGAGAACTTACATACCTACTTCTTACTTGACCCATTGCAATGCCAATGTGTTCTAAAAAATATCTATGTCCAATTTATATATGTATACGATATAATCGATTTGTGTTGAATTTTAGTACGATTTTTCGAACCATGCGAGTCCACAAATATTTCACTAGACAGATAAGACAAATCTTTCAGTAGAAGGATGTAAAATGTACAAATAAAATGTATTGTAAAATACTTCATGCTTAAAGTTACGAAAAACCTTAAAAAAGGGTGAATTTGTTTCGATACCAATACAATATTCATGCATACAACACAGTCGTTTACGCTTTCTTTCTTCATTTTCATTTGCTAATGCGAATAATTTTGACAATAATGCTGCTGACATAAAATCATCGGCTTCCGGAAATTATAACAGCATACAATAAAAAAAAAACAAATGTTAGAAAATTTTGTCTGCTGAGAATTGGAAAATAACGACAGAAATATATTTGCAAAATAAGCGAGACATATAAGAATTAGTTCCCGACAAAACTGGAAAATTTCACACCAATTCAGACTTAAAATGAAAAATTTTCTGGAATTTAGGAAACAAGACAATATACATATATTTCGGCGTCATATTCAAGATTCTTTTTTTGAAATAAAGCCAATTTGCCTTTATGCTACTTTGAACACTTAGTTCAGTTTTCAGAATAGGATTTCTGTTCGTAGTACCAAGAATTTCAAACCTCATTTTAATTCGTCTATCCTCCTCACATAACTTCTAAGCGGATCTACTTATGTGCGTGATCGGACCGAGTTTTCAAAAAGAGAGCTAAAATTGTTAGAACCCGCGAAGCGTACTCGGAAAGTACCGCTGTGTTCTCCTGGAAACCATTTCTTTAGAAATTTTATTTCCAACTTCTTCTAAACAATGAAATAAACACCACAGCATTTTTTTAAAAATAATATCACAAAGTCTTGAAAGTTCCTATATGCAAATGAAATAAATACAAAAGTCTTCATATCCTACATTATCGATGCAAGATTTTAAAAATATTAGGCAATATTGTTAAGGTCTTAGTATTATATGTAATACTTAACAGTTGGCTAAATATTTGAACACTTGACTAAACGATTCCTAATTTTAAACACTTTTTCAACTAGCACCACCCTAAACCGATTTTCTTGATAAACTGCAGCTTAAAACGCCTAAAGTACGAAACCAGCATAACTTTTTAGTGTGTTCAAATGTCAAAGTGTCATGTTTGTTTGATTTATGATGCTAAAAAAGATAAATTACTCCTGTTGGAGATTTTAACATTAGTAAATTATTTTTTAAACTAAGTAAAATCACTTTTTAAGCCTTTAATATTATGTGCCCTAGTCAATATGTGTTACTTGTTAAACTACGCATTAATGTAAAGTATAATATTGAATTATATAAGTCTGAGGCTAAGGCCTTGCTGAAGTAAATAAAAGTTCAAGACTTTTAATTTAAAAATGAAAAAACAGTGGATTTCTTATGAAAAAAGGCTTTCAAAAACTTAACAGACGTCCCTTTTTTTAAGTTGGTTTGCAACTGCATACAAGCATTTCACTGATTTGTCTATAAACTCAATGTACTCGTATTCTATAAAAATGATTGTAATAAATAACTGTACATAGTAAATAACTGTTTTGCCTAAAGAATTCTAGTATGTATAAACATATGTCAAATCCTATATATGTATCTGTTTGGAATTGCCATCAGCATGAGCACGCTCCGAGTTTTGTTAAAACCATCTCCATGCTTCGAAGACTTATCATTCACTGTGTCAAAAACATTAAATTAATTGTTTTTATTTTTTTTTGCTTTTTAATCCCAGTTCACACAAAACGTGCCCCACAGTAGAGTAATGCCGCCGCATGCAATTTCAATATGCACAATGATAAAAGCTTTTTTTGCACTGTCCTGACCTACACTAACATTTTTTCGATTAATATACGCAAAACCGTGGGGAACTAATATACACACAAGTGCTGAGGCAAAGAATATTTTTGTAGACATTCTTCGCTAGTGACGATTGTATTCTGACGATGACAACGGGCGTTTCATGCTCTCTGTCATCGAGTTAGTCTGTCACTGCCAATTTAGATGCGAAACCCCTCATACATTAAAGCCGTCTATTTCTGCTTGTCATAATACAAAACACCTTGTATTGCTAGACGGAAAAAAGTTTTGTTTGAGCTTTTGCCCATCCGTTTGTCTATACAATTTATTATTTTCATTTAAAATTAAATAATTTAACTGCTCAGGGAGTGTTGATGCAAAAATTTGACTTGTATGTGAATGTTTGCGGTAATTGTGCCCATTTATCAACGAACATAGCCTGACATGGCAATGTCAAACTCTGTGTTAAAAGTTTTCAGTCAGCAATTTTGCAATTTTGTTTGTTTTCATTGTAATTATGCAAGACAGGTGATCGAGTATTGGTGAACAATTTTTTGCAACGAATGGTTTTCTAGATATGACTCGATATAGGGCAGTGTTTTTATTTGGTAATAATATTTTTATTGAACTTGCACTATTCTTTATTGCATAACTTCATAACCTTAGGTGGTAACCAAATATAAAATTGTTTTTGTTTAAGAAAAAGTGAGAATAGTTTACCGACAACTGAACTGTACATCGTCAGTAAACTGTAATTTTTTTGTCTAATTTAAAAATGTAGTTACCTTCACTTGTACATAAGCAGTAATTTGTTAAATATTTTCAGCAGGATATAATATAACTATAAGACTTTAAAAATAGTTTACGTATTTTAAAGGTAGATTATCAAATGTAAATGTTTTTTTTTTTAACTATCGTTTAGGGATATTTCTACAATGCTCAAATTTTGTACAGAAATTATATATGTGAGTTTGCCGAAAATGTGTACACATTTCTATTTATTTATAGTTGATTAAATACCAAAACGAACCGTAGTCACAGTGTTGACATTGCTAGATCTGTAACGCAAAAGTTAAGTTAAGTCAAATTTCATTTATTTTTCTCTAGTTATTTGTATAATGTACAGGGTACGTCAAATTCTTATTAATTAGATGAGTAATAGCTATTACAATAAATAATAGTAGTAGTTATTGCATAGACTTAAACACACAAAAAATAATCGGTGAGCATTTTATAATGCAACATCAGCATGGAGTTGTGAACTTATAATTCTTATTTACGATATATTATCTATTATAGGGCATGTGTTACATTTAAAATAAAATGAACACCTGTATCGAACGAACTTGCTCTTGTAGCTAAGAACTTTTGTAACCTCTGACGCTGTTAGTAGGTATAGCTAGTCTAGTTACCTTATTCAGGTTTAAAGCCGATGTAGATAAGAATACCTTGATTCTTAATATAATGAATTGTGGAATACATGATTCAAGGAATGGTTACATAGACACTTACCTACAAATGTATACTTAAATAGATTTGAATTATGTAAATTAGGAGGGTAATATGTACCTACCTACATATAGTGAACCCAGGTACGTAAATATGTACATACATATGTATTTAATGAATGGTATATGGGTGGGGAAAAGTCGTTTTTTCAACTTATAAAAACTGCCAAAACCATCACTTTAATTAGTTTCTCGAAAAAACGAAGAACGCCATTAGATGCCATTGATCAATGAAAATTTTATAAAAAAAAGTATCTCGTAAATTGTAAGACGGATTTTAATGAAATAATTATTTTTAGTTTTTTGAAAACAATTGTTTTTTGAAATTTTGGTATGCAGTTTTTTAGAGTCTATTAATATACACGTAATTGTAAAATTTAAAATAATTTTTTTTGATTAGTTTTAAAAATTTTGATTTTTGAAAAAAAAGTTTTAAAAATTAATTTTTATTAGAACAAAAAAATATTCAAAATTTTGATATGCAAAATTAGTTAAGCTACTTAGGTCTTCTCAGTTATGAAAGGTACCGCTCTTAGACTTTTCCCGTAAATTTGGCCTATATTAAATGATAATATAGGCCAACAAAAAAATCGTTGCAGCCATTTTCAAGAAAAATAAGATTTCCTAAACGGTTATATGGCAGGTATCGTTATTTTTAGGCCTAAAAATAAAATTTCAATTTCCCCTCTGAGGAATGCCAACAGCATCACACTTACCAAATTTGAAAGTAATCGCTCAAGCCGTTTAGGCTGTAGCTCGTTATACATACAGACCGACAGACTGACAGACAGACAGAAATTTTTTGGCGATCACTTTTTTGGACTTCTCTATGATCGTAATTCCATGTTTGATTGCTGGATTTTTTTACGAATGCATAACTTGCCTTATAGTACCTATAATCGCAAGTAAAATTCAACACGAGATTTTGATCAAACTTGAAATTACGATGATAGAGAACACGAAAGAATTCCGGAATTCCGTCGATCTGCAGCCTACTCGTAAACGTCAGGAGCAATTTGATTCATACTTGTTCCTTAAGCGTAAAGGTTCATGCCTAAATTCATTTTTTAGCCTCAAAAATAAAGATACCTGGTACACAATTTTGTAGACTTAGATCCGATTTTTCAATCTCCAGATAAAGAGGCAGATAGTTGCCAGAGAATAAACCGACTTGACTGTTAAATAACCGGATAACAACATTGAATTTTTCAATCAAGAAAAAACAATCTATAGAATAATTTAATTTGAACGTCGCTTTTATTTCGAGTATCGAACTTTTGATAAAAATAAATTTTTGTTTAACGTTTATTTCAAAGCAATAATTTTTCAAAGTGCTCTTGACATCGAAAATAGCTAAATATTTTATTCCTCAGATAACTCCTTATTCCGTTCGCAAATGAGCAGATAACGTTATTCCTAGATTAAGTTGTATCTGACTTTTGAAAAACAGATTTTTGCTCTATCTGGAGAATATGTACTAGCTGAATGCTGAACTGTCTATTGAAAAATTGGCCCTAATTAACGTAAGTCATAGCTGTCTTGAAATCGTCTCTAATGATTTGGATAAAAAAGACGAATCAGTGCACGATTATTGTAGGTATACTATAATATTCTTTTAGGGTCCCGGAAATTAGGCCAGAGAAAATTACTCCAGAATTTTTTATGGAAAAAACACCAGAAAATTCTTCATACAAAATTCTGGACTTTTTCTTAGAAAATAAAGCCAAAGTTTGATAATCTTTTCCGGCTTGTCTGAAGTGTTTTTGCAATTAGGTTCACGGCGTACAAAAAAGCTCGTCGCGTAAGGCTGTGCGTACAGTGGTGCGACAAAACGATGCCATGCGAGAAGCAACTACCAATTTGAAACAATGAAATCAAAAAACAACATAAGCACTAAAATTAAATAGTTTGATTTTTTTCTTGACTCTTAAGCCAAAACAAACAATTCTCGTACAAACTGGCTTAAAAAGTGGTCAGAAGAGCTTGTGAGCGAGATGCTTCCGATAAGTATGTGGAAACTCGCATCAAATATCGATACAGTGTGTGTACGTATATAAGAATAAATGTATATATTTTTCTCGTACGCAAACACTTCTCGCATCGCATCGCCTTGTCGCACCACTGTACGCGCAGCCTAAGGGGGGCATACTGCCCCACTGCAATCACCCTGCTCAACTCAATATAGGATTTGGGGTGGGTACAAGTTTGGGTATATGCAATTTTTTTTTTGGATTTGAAGATTTCTTTTTAAAAAGATCCAAAAAAATTGTATACACCCAAACTTGTACTCACCCCAATTCCTTGGGTTAAGCAATGGTGTTGCAAGGGGGCAGTGCCCCCCCCCCCTCTTACTCACCGAGATTTTCAAAGTTTATATTTTACATTTGAAATCTATTTTATATTTTGAATAAAGATTTCACAATGAGTTATTTGGCCCCGACCGGACGCGCAATCCATCCCCTTCGTATTGTTTAAAAATAGGTTAAAACATTTTATTGCCTTTTTTCCCAAAACGTTATTTGAAGATCAGGCCAGAATATACAAATTTTCTGGCTTAATTTCCACTTTGCTTTCATGCTCTTTTTCCACAACTAGCTGGCATAATTTCCAATATTTCTGGATTATTTTCCAAATAATAATAAATTGCTCTTTTTTCCAATTTTGAGTCAGAACAAAATTCTGAAGTTTTTTCTAAAAAAAAAAACAATTCTTCCGCAATTTCCTCTGGCGAGATTTGCGGGAACCTTCTTTTTTGATTTTCAACTTTAAGATTGACGACTCAACAGATTTCGTTTAAAATTTTTATACAAGTTTGTTTTACAAAAAAAATTAGTAAATGATTGAAGAAAATGGCGTTATCGGTTTAGTCTATATCAAACAGTAAACATTTTCTTCCAAATGAAAAACTTACCCTTAAGTACCAACATATACAGCCGGCGCGGTAGGAAAACTACGTTAGTTTTAAAATGATTGACACAAATAGTATTAGAGATATCAGTTTAAAAAACTATATCAGTAAGGTATCCTCCGTTCTGGTCAATTCATTGAGATAGTCGGGTTTTGAAGTTTCTCTCCACTCTTATCGAAAGCATCTTGCATATTGATTTTTGTGTTCGGTGTTAACTAGATATTTCAGATAGCCCTGCAAAAAGAAATCACACCGGGCAAAATTAGACTAACGAGTGGCCACTGCGATCTTCAGAAGGAAGGAAATGATGCGTCCAGGGAAATGTTCTTTCAAAAGATTCATTGAAGTCCGCGCTCTGTGGGCTCCACATACATTTCTTCAAGTTTTGGTTAAAAAAATACCTCAATAATGTAGACATATCGAAGAGAATTGACCGTAAGTGTCTGACGATTTCCTTAAAAAATAAAATGCACGACTGGATCGCACGTACTTCTTCCTAAGTTCGATCACATTATATGCAAAAGATTATTAATATAAACGAATAAATGTATTTTTAAAGTCGTTTTTCACTTAAATTTGTATACATATATAAAAACTCTTAATTTTTTATATATAAAAACTATTATTTTTTTTGTAAAAAAAAATGGTATGAACATTTTAAATACTTAATTATATAAATTCAATAACAAAATCTCAGAAAAAATCTTCCACCAGTTTTCGAAATATAGAATTTTCAAAAAAAAAATATATTTTTTTGTTAAAATTCAGAAAAACTATTTTTCGATAATTTTGAAATGCAGCATTATTTAGAATTCGAGGGAGCTCCTGTATAATCCGTCGAGCCGTTTATGAAAAAGTCGAAAATCATTAAAATGGTTGTATGGCAGGTACCGTTAATAACAAAATATTAAGTAGTACACACACCAATTTTTATCAAAATCGTTTATTCGCGGCTTAGGCTGTAGATCGTTCTAAAGACAGGCAGACAGACAGAGAGACAGACGGAATTGCCGGACCCACTTTTTTGGTGTTCTCTAACATCGTAATGTCAACTTTGATTAAAATCTCGAATTCGATTTTATCGCAAGTAAAGAGACCCTGGTCCAATGATGCCTATTCTGGATAATGCACACGTCCTATCGTTTTTCTGTACATTACAGGGATGTTCTTCTATAAAAGAATCGATTAACGATCAGGAACATGACCTACGGTGCTGATATTAAAATGATTTTTGGATGCACGTTGCGTGGCGATGATTGAACGGCCGCTTGAAAAGTACGACTCCACGGCTAACTCGCACTCCTCACTCATCCACGACATGATTGTTAATAAAAACTGAACCTACATGACATAAAACATTAGACAGCGTTCTTTCGAATTCGCGCCACTCCACCCTTCTCGAAATAAATGTCGCCAAAGGCGCGCATTTTAAATAAGAAGCCATTTGAATTTCTTGGGGTTATGAAGTCTGAAACTTTATTATTTGGTTTTTTGTTTAAAAATTTGAAATTTTAAGTTACCGTAAAGCGGAGAAGATTACAATTCCCAATTCATATGGACGTGGTCTTCTTTTTTTTTATAACTTTGCACGCGCTCAACGGATTATGAATTCCCTTTATATGTTTTTCTTAACACAGCGCGGCATCCGGTGGAAGAAGAGAAAGAAGGTGTGTGGCGCGATGTTCTGAGACTAGAGCTGTTTGTTGTCTCAGATTTATCTCCAGGGATGGCGGCTGAACTAATGCGGAGAGAATTACAGAGTCTTATTTATTTATGTCCCTTATAATTCGCATTATTTTATTTCTTTCGTTGTCATATTTTATGGGTATGCTAGTTTTACACATGTTGTTAGTGTTATGCCTAAACAGCATGCAATGAGCAAAGCGGCAACTTGTTTTATGACAATCTTAAGAATTGGTTTTCAATGGAATATAAGAAGACATAGACAACGGCAGGAATCGAACCTGCGACCACGAGGTTGACAGGCGAGCACTCAACTATCGCGCCACGGCCACCCAATTGCTTTTGAAACCGTTGCGTTGGTACGACAAAAAACTTGTATTGATTATTATTATAATATAATAAATCAAATTTATGAATTAACGCGTTCTTTAATAATTCTGGGATGATGCTTGCCCTGGCTTTATTTTAAGTCGCTTCCTGGTGGCTTTTTCAACACCTAAGATGACCTCAAAATCCTTTCTTCAATAATCTTTTAATTTCACCCTTCTGGTTTGAACTTTAAATGGATTTATTTTACTACCCCTTCGGGTTGATAAATTGACGGAAAAATGTCTAAGCTAACAACTACTAATTAAACTGTCGTGTCGTAAACCATACAAAAATTAATGCGTGCAGGAAGTTGTCTGGGGCTTTAAACTAGTTCGTACTCCCCTCAACACTCTATTAGCTCAATTCGTATAAATATGTAGGTCCCTCGCAAAGAAAAAGCTCATTGTACTGAACGGAATAAGAGTAAATATAAAATGAGCGTATAGGTCGTACGCATCTACTTGATTTCGGTAAAATAAAAAAAAATAATATAGAAAGACATTATTGTATTTAACTTTAATTGTTTTCTAGGAAATGTTTCGGAGTTGTTACTAAAATAAAAAGGATTAGATTTTGTGTGTTGAAAGTATTGCTTATTTATTATTCCTGTTTCGGAGATTTTTTCACGAGATATTGTAAAAAAACAATTTTAACAAATATTAAATGAATCAATTATATTAAAGTACTCAAATATGCCTTAGGATAGTGCCGTTAGATGTGTTGCAAAAAATATTTCAATAAAAAAGTAGCATACTAAACTAACATCAACACTGTCCGCTTGACTCCACCCTGAGATTTAAAACAAATCTAAATAAAAAAGAAATGTGTAGTAGGAGAATCTAGATATTGTAATATTGTTCTTCCAAAATTCTAAGTACAGTAAAATCTCGAAAAGATGAACGAAATATTTTCACCATTTCACAAAACAGTGTTTGGTTACGCGAAAAAATGAAAGCTTTACTGTCAAATCTTTTTCTTTTTTGGTTTTTGCATACATGTACATAAGTATGATGTAGATGAAAAAAGTCTTACGTCTCTGAAGTGAAATACACATCAGTGAAGCGAGCGAAATTTTTTTGCAAGTCGGCTATAGCTATTATTGAAACTTAGTTGTCATTGAAAAGATGTCGCTAGAAAAATGCAATTCTTAGGTTAGATTCGATCATTGAAAGAAAAACTGGAATATGAGAAAAAACAGGAAAATCATTGTAACGTTCAACTTTTGGGAACAAAATGTCAGCAGTTAATTTTTTGATAAAAAAAAAGCTCAGCTTCATTTTAGTATCTACTAAAACGACATCAGTTTTATTTATGTATGTTCCTCAGAATTGATAAACAAATGTTTTTAATGAAAGCTAAAACAAAGGCCTAACAAAATTAGAAACTCAAATATTGAAAAATTGTAATAGTAGATGTTGTGGTAAAAGAAACTTAAAAATCAGTTCCTGAGCAGACATGCCATAAATAAAAAAACATACCAACTCGAAGAGTTATATTTTTTCGCAAATAAGAACAGCAGTTGTTTATGTTTTGGCAATTTTTGTTTATTAACTATGGCCAATTTATCGAAAATCAGTTACACAGTTAGTCAGTCGATATATAATATCTCTCCAACACTTTTATGTAATTTTATACAAGGTATTGTGAAATAAAACTGACTTCCTTTGTCATAAGAATGTATGTCAAACTATATTTTTTTTACGAACCCATAACATGTCCTTACGGTAAGCGAGAAACATTTAAATGAAACAAAAAAAAAAAACAAGTGAATTTGTTTGTAGAGATATGTACGAAGAACAAGAAAACAGAACCGTATTCAATAGGTGAAGGAAACATGACATCCACTGGCACACACTACTTCTCGTCATACCTCCCCTAGCATGGTTTGTAGCTAGTGCAGTTGGGAAGTTTGTGGGTGGGGAACCCTGTGTCACAAACCGTCAACATTATCATCATTGCCGTCAGGCTCATGTACACAGTGATGGTACCTTTTTGTTATTGCTGTTGAATGGATTCCAAATAAATAGGTTAAAAGTTGCCATAGGTCAGGTTTCGCTTCCTCCTTGTGTCTTATATTCCGTTATATGATGGGGTTATTTATACCTACTCGAATATTGTTTTTTATTTTTGTGTGTACGGGCATGTGCTCTATATAATTTAGTAGTGCATTCTCCTTTTGAGTGTGCTTGGCGTTGGTATTATCTTTTTTGTATACATAGATAGATATATGTAGGTACATATATTTTTTTGTATTTTGAGAGTTTTGGTTTTGGCTGGTGGTTGATGACTTACTGTGAAAATCCAAAGGCTCACGTTGGTTATAGGCACAGTTTGTAATACCTTATATACAATACGATATCTTGATTATTTTACTGAACTGCGTAGCTTGGGTACAAGAAACTTAAAATATATATATATTTTTTATGTTGTATGTCAATTACCTCCGAAATGCCGGGTTGTTTGAAAGAGCAAAATATTAAATACAAATTAGTTGTCTTATAAAATTTGACAATAGGTTTTAATTGCACGAAACTAGAATAATCTTTTAAAAAAATTGGAGAATGATTTTAGGCGATCCGATGTTAATGTCTATTTAGTATGATAATAAGTTAAAAAAAATAATTTGCTTAATTTTTAAACAAGTTAACCGTCGAAATATATTTTTAACATTTTACAGGAGTAAAAATCACCTATTTTATCTCTCTATAGGATCAAACTAAATCTATATGACATTTTTAAAAACGACCAGTTTTTTGCTTTTCTGCAATTTTTTAAGGCGTATTCAGCTGCAGTTTTTAAAGAAAATAGGTTGAGTATGGTGCTAGTTAAAAAGTGTTCAAAATTGAGAATATTTTAGTAAAGTGCTTAAATATTAACAAATTGTTAAGTTGTATCATAATAATACATATATCTCAAAATCATGGTTCATTTTATAACTCACTAAAAATAACGCCATACTTGCTTAATTATTTAATTATGTAAAATTTGTATAGCTTTATTAAGTCTGGTTTCTTTAACTTGCTTAACATTGAACTTTTTATCACTATAAAACTCAAAAATTAATTGAAGTACAGAATTTATAAGTAGTTTTCAGGTAATTTTGAGACAAAATAAAAGTTTTGGGAGATATTAAACAAATTTAAACAAATTAGTATTTTTAAGACGGGAGCATTCTCTTCCAGGACCACTCTTAAAGCTTTTTTACTTGAGATTATAGGCACTATAAGGCAAGTTATGCATTCGTAAAAGAAATTTAACAATGAAACATGGCATTACGACCAAAGCGAAGCCTAAAAAGTGATAGGCAAAAAATGTCTGCCTGTCAGTCTGTATGTATAGTGAGCTACAGCCTAAACGGCTTAAGTGATTGCCTTCAAATTTGGTACGTGTGATTCTTTTTGGCATTCCTCAGATAATTCCTAATAATAACGGTACCTGCCATATAACCATTTAGGAAAATCTCATTTTTCTCGAAAACCGCTGCAACGAGTTTGATAAAAAATGTTGAGAATTTTTTTGTTGACAATAGCTATCATCGAATCTGAACCGAGTTTACGGGAAAAGTCTATTAACGGAACTTTTCATATAACGTTGTTTTTAAAATTTTTGGCTTTCTCGGTAACAGTACATTGGATTTCTTTCAAATTTTTGTATCTAAGAAGATCCAAGTAGCCAAACTAATTCTGCGTATCAACATTTTGAATAACTTTTTTCTTCTAATTAAAATTAATTTTTAAAACTTTGTTTTTCAAAAATCAATATTTTTAAAACTAATCAAAAAAAATAATTTTAAATCTTATAATCACATGGGTGGCCGTGGCGCGATAGTTGTATGTTCGCCTGTCAACCTCGCGGTCACAGGTTCGATCCCTGCCATATTCTATGTCATCTTATTTTTCCATTAAAAACCAATTTTAAAAATAAATGTCATACAATGACTTGCTGATTTACTCATTACATGTTATTTAGGCATAGAACTAACAACATGTGATTGAGTAAAACTAGTATACCGATAAAATATGACAAAGAATAAAAAAACTAATGCGAATTATAAGGGCCATAGATAAATAAGACATGGAAATTTCTCCGAATTAGTTCAGCCGCCATCCCTGAAGATAAAATCTGAGACAACAACCAGCTAGTCTCAGAACATCGCGCCACACATCTTTCCTATCATTCTTTCTCTTCCTTAACCTCACGCCTGCGCTGTGTGGAAACATTTAAAAGGTAGTATAATACCTTGAGCGCGTGTAGATTATAAAAAAAAACATGTATATTAATAAACTCTAATAAACTGTATACCAAAATTTCAAAAAAAAAATTGTTTTCAAAAAACTAAAAATAAAAAAGAGGATTTCATCAAAATCCGTCCATCAATTTTCGAGATACTTTTTTATAAAATTTTCACTGATCCGTTGCATTTAATGGTGTTCTTCGTTTTTTTCGAAAAACGATTGAAGTGATGGTTTTGGCAGTTTTAATACGTTTAAAAAACGAGTTTTTCCCACCTATACACCATTCACTTTCATTATACATATACATATGTATGTAAATATTTATATTATTACCCCCTAATTTACATAATTAGAATCCATTTAAATACACATTTTTAGGTTATGTTACTATTCCTTGAATCATTCATTCGACAATTCATTATATTAAGAATCAAGGTAATCTTACCTACATCATCGGCTATAAATATGCATAGGATAACTATAGGCTATCTACCTACCAACAGCGTCAGTGAATAACATTAAAGTTGTTAGTTACAAGAGCAAGTTTGTTCTATCCAGTCGTGCATTTTTTTTTTTTTTAATAAATACAACAAATTTTCCGCACTCAAAAACATAAATTTATTAAAGTTTTTGGAATAAAGGGGCGTAGTAACACCAATAGTTTTGAGTATTTTTCTCCAAGTATATCAGTTGTATGATAAAAGTACGATATTTGTATAAAATGACATGAGCTACAATGCGTACATACATCATTTTTCAAAAGAACATACAGTTACCTACTGAATTTGTTCCCCTTTCTCCTCTAAAATTGTTTGTCCTGCTCCAAATTTAGGGTACCTTTTTGGAAATGTTTAGGACCAAAACTCAGCGCTGTCAGAAATGAATATCTTTTTTTCCTGGACTAAAAGTCTAAAAGTTGTTTGTTGAATTTTCTTCCAGGTGAATGAATCTATCTCAATAAATCTGCATATATATAAGTTATGAGTATATGAGTTAAGTTAATGGGTATTATATGATTTGTATGTTTGTCTCCAGTGCGATGTCGCTGTAAGGTTCTTCACCAATTCCCGCCAATGCAAAATGGACCGAATTTTTCACGAAGAAATGTTTGCTCAAAGCGACCAAAGATATCATAATACGATAAAAATCCGTGTTTTAACTCCGGAACGTTAGGTAATATTGGAATGATTTAGGTTGTGTATCTATATAAATTCGCTAAAGTTGCTCCATATAATGTCTTCTTAGCGCAACGAAACAGTACAAGATAAAGTGATCTTCTTCCTTGAGTCGAAAATGTCACATCTTCATACAAGAATGATTCTCAAATATATTAAGTTCAATAAATAAGTACCTGATCCTCAATAATTTGTGTTTGCAGCCTCCATTTTTTTTCTATATTAATGAAAACCTTGAAGATCAGAGCCGAAAAATCTAAATTTCTAGGCAACCCCTGGGTACGGGCCTGAATAAAACTACTTATAGAATTGAAATGTAAAAAATTATTTACTTACTTACAAAATTATATCTATTTTATGTTGGCATTTTACTTAATGTAATGTTTAATTTTTTTCTCGCTCATCAGAGATTTGCTTTAAATTGCATTTTACACTACTCCATAGATTAGTCTACAAAATAGAGATACTGAAACACTGGGTAATTGAGGTCATTCTTAAACGTTACACGACATTAATTCAATAGAGAGACACACAGATAGAAAGAACACACAACAGAAGAAACACATGTCAACAGCTCGCGGTTGTTTTGAGCAAACTATAAAATTTTCAATAAAAAAAAACAAGAAATGATAAAAAAGTGGGCGGGTTTAAGTAAATCAATTTTTTTTAAATTTTTTCTTGTTTATTAAAATAAACTGAAAACTTCATTAAAATCATTTGAGTCGTTTTCGAAAAGCTAGGAAATAATAAAATTCAAAATAATATTTTTTTAAATTTCTTCCTCATAAAAACAAACTGATCTTATTTACACAAATCGTTAGAGTCGTATCCAAAAATCCAAGAAATGATAAAAGTGGGCGTCCGTTTTTTTTCATTGAAAACTTACCGTTAACATTCTGTCCGATTCTTTGATTTTGGATGTTAAGAACAACACTAACGGTTTATGTAGCTATACAAAATAAATAAAATGCACGACTGTATGTACCTGATCTTATGTCCAATTACATCTTATGCACAAGATTCATAGTAGAAACAGCTAAAAATATTTTTAAAGTCATTCGAACATATTCTTAGTCGCTCAAAAATACAAGTTTTACTAAACTACAGTTTAAGACAATTATGGCTCAATGAATACAGACGAAGTTTACCAACAAATTGTTGGTTTTATATTTTTATAGGATTATTAACTTGTTATACTACATAACTAGCTTCAAATATTTTGGAATGATAATTTTGGTAAAAAAGCGCATCAACGTCGGAAAATTCAATTAAACCAAGGTTTAATTAAGACACAGTTTAAAAATGACTATGAATACGCTCCATTCTTACTTTTTTTTTGTTAACAAATTCTTTTAAAAAGATGTTGGTATTGTAATTTTAAGTATTTAACGAAATAATTGCAAAAACATAATTTTAAAAAAGTCGTCAATATTTTCAAAACAAATTATTTTATTTTTCAAAATCCAAAAAAATATTTTTCAAAATCCAAAAAATATTATTCGTAAATTTTAGTATACAGTATTATTTCAAATTCGAAGGGATTCAAAATTCGTTGAGCCGTTAATGAGAAAGTCGAAAATCGAAAAAAATTGTTATATGGCAGGTACCGTTAATAACATTTTTACTCGCGATTATAGGTACTATAAGGCAAGTCATGTATTCGTAAAAAAAAAATATTTTCTAACAATCAAACATGACATTAAGATCATAGAGAAAGTGGGTCGCGCAATTCCGTCTGTCTGTCTGTCCTCGAGTCTGCAACCGTTTAGGTTCGGTGGATTTGCTTCAAACTTGGTACATATTATTTTTTCGGTAATATACCCACACGTTTTTTTCACTTTTTTTAAGACGACAAATAACAGTAGCCCCCATACATTTTTTTTACCAAAAACAAAATATTATTTTTCTCAAAAACGGCTTCAACGATTTTTATAAAAAAAAAAAAAACAGTTCATTAATGAAGGGAAAGAGTACGTTTTGATAATTTTTTTTTAGAAAAAAATGTTATTTTTGGTAACTCTAGAAGTACCATTTTATTGCTTTTCGATTTTCTCGTAAACCGTTAATTTGATTTTTTTGAAATTTTTTACGCAGAAGCTCCTAGAAAGTTTAAACACTATTGTATACCAAAATTTTTCAAAAAAAAATTTGTTTGGAAATTAATTTTTTTTTGAAAATTCAAAATTTCGAAAACGACTCCACGGTTTTTTTAGTGGTTTTTTGACATTATCTTGAATAGTTAAAAAAACAATTTTTTCTAAAATAAAAAACAACGGTACCTCCCATACAAATGTTAAAAAACAGTTAAGAAAAAAATGTATTTCTCGAAAACGGCTCCAAGAATGTTTATACAAAATTTGTGTATTCTTAAATTAGTACAGTTCACTTTTAAGTATAAAAATATTTCTTTTTGCGTACTTATCAACGGTACTTCCCTTAGAACCACTTTTCATATTTTCGACTTTCTCAATATTGGATGAACTGATTAAAATAATTTTTTTTATACAAATGCCCCTTAAAATTGTTAATAAAACTGCATACCCAAATTTTTAAAAAATTTTCGATTTTTAAAAAATAAATAATATTTTTTTTAAACATCGATTTTTCAAAAACCAGTGACAATTTTTTTTTTAAATTTGAATTTTATATGTATATTAATAATATCTTCAAAATGGGGTTTCAGTTTTTAAAAATATTTTCAAAAAAAATTAATTTATTAAAAAACCGCTCCAAAGATTTTTTAATTTTTTTGATGTGTTCTTATTTATCCATGAATTCGAATGGCATCTTTGTTTTCCCTCAAACTATAACGACTAAGCAATATAAAAACATTTAATTCCGAACGTACATAATTAAAATCCAAAACTTAGATTTAAAGATACTTTTGTAGGTAGATACCTATGTAACTATTCTTTGAATCATCCATTCCACAATTCATTATACTAAATTTAAGTTAATCTTACCTATAAAGGCTTTAAACCTGCATTGGATAACTACACCTAACTAAACTTCAATGGTTAGGTACATTAAAGTTGTTAGCTACAAGAGCGATCCAGTCGTGCCGATTCGAGATTATCAAGCTTTTCCATAATGATTATGGCAGTTACTAATGATGTAAGTTTTCGAATGAAATAATCGAGTAAATTATGTCGAGACAATTCGATATTTCATCTGAAATCCAAGTCATTCGAATCGTGTCTCATTACTTTACTATTTTCATACAATATAGATCCTTATTCAAATAATAATATTAATAGTAATAACTCGATTCTAAAATACACACTTTTGTGTATCTGTTTCTGTAGCATACATCATTCGAATGAATTAGTAATATAATAAAAGTAATCACTCGGTTCTCGAATACAGTTTGTTATATGTTGACCAATCGAGAAAGAAGTAGTGTATCTGACCGAATGAAAATCGTGGAATCAAATGAATTCATTTGATTTTATAGAGTTCTATAAATAACAAATATAATTAATTATAATTAATAGTAATTAATAAAACTAATTTATTAATTACTCATCCTAGTATTTTTGTTTTTTTTTTTTTTTTTTATAAACGGTGATTTTTTAAGAGCTTGGTTTTTGAAAATTCAAAAAAACACAGAAACTTGTAAAAAGTGAATGAAATTTTTATTTGGATCGATAAATCAATTTCTGCCATTTCCTTTTTAAAAATAATTTCACTTAAATGTTGCCCGCGGCTACGCTTCAGGTGGTCCATTCTGAAGGTCCAATTTTGGCAAACTTTTTCACACATTTCGGCCGGAATCTCACCAATGACGCGTTCAATGTTGGCTTCCAAGGCAGCAATCGTGTTCGGCTTGTCCACATAGACAATAGACTTAACATAGCCCTACAAAAAATAGTCTATCGGGGTCAAATCACATGATCTTGGTGGCCAATTGACTGCGCCAAAACGTGAGATAAACTGCTCACCAAATTCGCCTCTCAATTGATGCATGGTTTCGCGTGCAGTGTGGCATGTGGCACCGTCCTGTTGGAACCACATGTCGACCGAGTTCAATTCTTGCATTTTCGGCAAAAAAAATCTGTTAACATCGAACGGTACCTTTCTCCATTGACCGTAACCCTGCGGCCTTCATCGTCCTTGAAGAAGTACGGCCTAATGATGCCGCCTGCCCATAAACCGCACCAAACAGTGCATTTTTCGGGATGCATTGGTAGCTGCTGAATTGCCTCTGGCTGCTCTTCACTCCAAATACGGTAATTCTGCTTAATCACGTATCTATTTAGCCAAAAATGAGCGAAAAAAAACGGACGTAGCTTGCGAAACACATTCGTGGAGTTTGTCATGTGTGATCTGTCAAAAATATAAACGTCAAAAACCACATTTGTTATTAAAAAAAAGTTCAATTAATTAAAAAAATCGTTTCAAAATTCTTTTTGAATTTGATGTGGTTAAGCATAATGCAGTTAAATGAGCATATCTATTTTGTTGTTGTATTCCTATTTATTGGGCTACTATGTTGTGTTGTATTATTTATAACTTTTTGCTCTGACCCAATAAATTGCAATTTATTTGCTTCCCTCTTGTGGATGAATATTTACATTATTTTAATAGTAGATATTTTTATATGTCATGCTAATCGGGAGTCTTATATTCAAATACAAAACTATGACACATACTAACAAAAGTAAAAGCCTTATCAATGTAGGTATACTAAAGGTAAAAGAAAACCATGCTGTTGCAGGGGTTGGTATTTTCTTAAGTATACATGCTACTTAAAATATACAAATACACTATGGTGATGGCTATTCAGTGTATAAAACCGCACGCGCCAATTTAAAAGATGACATCGAAATATGGACAAGTTACCGTTAACATTGCAACCAGAAGCACTCTTCTTCCGGGTATATTAATGTGTGTGTATGCTTTGGCCCTAGGCTTAAGTTTTTCGATGGCTGGATGTACTTGAAGTTAAACCAGCGTTAGTTCAACATGCTTTTAAATTAACCCCGAGTTAACTATAAAGACAGGTTTTTGAATGAAGGATTAAATTTATCTTTCAATTGAAAAAAAATTATCGAAATTGCAATTTCACTGTCGAAATAGAGATGGCGCCAATATCGACAATCATCGTTTTCATATATATTCCCACATTAATTTCAATAGATTTTGGCAAGAACAATTTTTTAATATATATTTAATATATATAATAATAATACTGACTTAGCTGTAGTTTCAGGGAAGGATGACGTTGATAATATTGTTTATAACTTTACCAAAGACATCATACGTTCCGCTGATGAAAGCATCCCAAAAGTTGTAAAAAAAAACTATTCCTCATCCCTTCCGCCACATATCTTGGAACTTATTAAGAATAGAAACATTCAAAGGAAAAATTGGCAAAGATACCGTCAACCTGAGTTTAGAGAAAATGTTTCATTTCTTAATAACCTTATTTCTAAAGAATTGTCAATCAAAAGAAATAATGATTGGAACAATAAATTACGAATTCTGGAAAAAAATGCAAAACCATTTTGGAATATCGTTAAAATTATAAAAACAAACACAGACAGGTTCCATTTCTTAAAACCGAAAGAAACACATTCTTTACTGATGTTGAGAAAGCAAATGTACTTGCACTTAACTTCTCTAAAAATCATCATGTTTCACAAAACCTTGGTAATATTGCAACAAATCATTTAGTTAATTGTAGAGTAGAAAATTTAAGCCAGATGACTGTTGAAGTAACTGGTGATAGTTTCATATCGCAAGAGGATGTTGCGGAAATTGTTTGTAATTTAAAGGTAAGGAAAACGGGTGGTCTCGACCAAATAAGGAACATTTATTTAAAAAAATTACCTAAAATTGGAATTTTGTATCTTACTTTTGTAATAAACGCATGTATTAAAATACAATACTTTCCTGATGCCTGGAAAATGGCTAAGGTTGTGCCAATTTTAAAAGCGGGCAAGCCTTCAGTAAGACTTGAAAGTTATAGGCCTATCAGTTTGCTAAGCAATATCAGTAAAGTTTACGAAAAAATAATAAAAGCAAAAATGCTTAAAACTATAACTGAGAATTGTTTATACCCAGACGAGCAATTTTGTTTTAGAAGATTTCACAGCAATTCACATCAAGTGCTCCGAATATCTAATCATGTTAAAAGAAATCGTGCTGAAGGAAGATCCACAGGAATGATCTTATTAGATATAGAAAAAGCCTTTGATTCTGTCTGGCACAATGGTATGATATATAAAATGTTGTCTTTCAATTTTCCAACTTACCTGTGTAAAATTGTACAAAGTTTCCTGTCCAATAGATGTCTTAAAGTTCACGTCAGTAGTGGTGTCTCCGATTTAGTATGTCTTAATTATGGTGTACCTCAAGGTTCAGTCACAGGCCCGATTTTATAAAATTTATATACAGCTGACTTTCCCAAAATAACTGATTGTGAAGCAGCATTGTTTGCTGACGACACAGCCATATTGTCTTCGCATAAGCTTAGTCTTAATATTGAGACGAACTTAAATAATGCGATTACAATTTTGGAACAATATTACAACCAATGGAAAATCAAATTAAATGCTGATAAGATGCAAGCCATCTTTTTCACACGGAAAAGAAAAGCTTGTTATCTACCAAGCAATCAATGACGCATCCTTGGAAAAACAGTTTCTTGGGAACGTCAAGTTAAATATCTTGGAATTCACCTTGACTCCAAATTAACATTCAACTACCATATAACACAAACTATAAGAAAAGTCAACATTGCTATAAGAATGGTTTTTCCTTTCATCAATAGAAAATCATTACTATCAAACGAAAACAAAATACTTATTCATAAAGTTGTTTTTCAGGCAATTCTGTTGTATGGCTGTCCCGTTTGGAATAATGTGGCTAAATGTCACATGCAAAAGTTGCAAGTTTCTCAAAATAGAATCCTTAAAATGATGCTAGATCTTCCTTGGCATCACTCGACTTCTGATCTCCACGCGAGAGCGAATGTTGAATTGATTTCGGAAAGAATTCAAAAATTAAATATTTCATTTTTAAATCGCCTTGATTTTGCTGAGAATATTCTCGTAAGCCAACTAGCTAATCGATCTTAATATGATCATAAAAATTATTTTATATTGATTTATGATGAATTTTTTTTTTTTTTATTTACTGTTAATTACATTTGTTCATATACTATCTAACTTTGTGATTATTTATTTATTAAATTCTGTATTCATGTTTTGTATTTATCTATTTATTAATTTATTTATTTCTTTGTTTATTTATTTATTTATTTATTTATTGATATTATTGTTTCATTATTTAATTAATTAATTAATTTATTTTTTATTTATTTATTTATTTCTTTATTTATTTATGTATTTATTTATTATTTAATTAATTTACTTATTTATTTCTTCCGTTTTGTTAATTTATTTATTTATCTACTATTAATTTATTTATTTCTTTATTTATTCATGTTTTTGTATGTTAATTTAAATTTGTACTGTTAATTTATTTAAACTTATTATATTATATTTTTTTTGTATATATTTATTGAATGTATCTAATTTATTTAATATTGAACGCATGTTTTATGCATTTCTTCTAGTCATTAGTATTAAGTTATCTTTAGTAATATACATTATGTATATCTTACAAATTTTTTTTTTCAAATGGGGGTTTTATCGTGTTTCCTCCAAATATAATGTTTAAATTCAAAATTACTTTTAGAACCCTTAAAAAATAATGTTTTAGTTGAAAGATATGAATATGGTATCGAATCTCTATAATGTAAAATGTGCGGTAACAAACCATTGTAAAAGTTAAAACGAAATAAAAATCTATCTAAATTTTTTAATATCTAATAAGTTATTCGAATTTTTTGAGTTAATTCAGTATTTAAATTGACTGACAAACAAATTTTCCGGACTTAACACTGAAATTAAGATGATGAGGATGTATTTTTTGCTGACTTTTTTTTTTAATGTCGGAAGAAGCTGAGAATGCGATTGTGTTGATATCATTCAAAATCTGTGTTAGGAGCGCCAATGCACTACGCAGCATGTCACCGACTAGAGTTCTTATTACCAACACAAGTTTTAAAACTATTATGTTATCTTCAAAAATCAATACCTCAATCATACAAAATCGCCAAACAAAACTGTAAGCCACGACAAAAATCTCCAAAAACTTATATTCCATAATCCAAAATCTTTACTTGAACTTGTGGAACTTTCAATATTTTAAAACTATATGGGCCGATCTTCTCATCGATTACCGAAATTAAGTTATAGCACTCTTCGTAAATGTTGTTTTCTTCATTCAGGATTAAATTGTAACAACAGGAATTAGAGAGTTTTTGCCATTCTCCGAAGAACTTTGATTTTGTTTTTGTAACCTTTAGGGCAAGTTTTGCATTTGGAAAAAAAATCGAAGTCGAGAACACCAAAAAGTGGGTCCCGCTATTCCGTTTGTCTGTCTGCCTAAACCGCTGAACCGATTTTGTTCAAACTTGGTGCGTAGGCGTTTTAGGTGATTGTCCAAAATAGATTTTTGAATCGTTGTTTTAGCCCCAAAAATAACAGTACTTGCCATAAATTTTTTTCTCTCATCTTAATTATCTCGAAAACGGCTCTAACCATTTTCATGGAAATTGTTGTGTGACCTACTTTGGGTATGGTCTACATTTTGCCCAACATTTCTTTTTTTTAATATTTTATTATTAACGAAACCTGGTATACAACCATTTTATTTACTTTCGACTTTCTAATAAATGACTCATCGGATTTCGATACAAAAATTTTATATAGGATCTCTTTCAAATTCTAAATAATACTGCATTTCAAAATTTTAGAAAAATAGTTTTTTTTGGATTTTTGAAAAAGAAAATATTTTTTTTTTTTTTTGAAAATACAATATTTCGACGACGATTTGTGGACAATTTTTTCTGAAATGTTGTGTCTGAAATTATATTATTAATTATTTTAAATGTTTATACAATTTTATTTTTTAATTTAAGAATTTTTATAAATAAAAAATTAAGTGAAAAATGACTTTAAAAATACATTTAGCCGTTTCTTTTAAGAATATTTTGCATATAATGTGATCGATCATAGGAGCAAGTACGTGCAATCCAGTTTATGTTTTGTTCTTATGTCAAGGTTTTTAAGATCAATCACCTGCATACAATCTTATTACCTTAACCAAGATAAGCTTATTTCTTGAAAACTACTCAAATGATTAGAATACCATTTTCAAAATTTGTTCTTTTTAGCAAGAGAACAAAAAATATTAAAATCCGCCCACCACCACTCCTACTTTTATATATTAATTCTTGGTTTCACGGAAACAACTCTAACGATTTGGATACAAATTTCAGAGTTTGTTTTAAGAGCAAGGCAAATATTAAAAAAATATTTTGAATGAGATCGGCCCACTGCTTGAAACTAATTTTGATATCTCCATATTCAAATATTTTTGTAAACTCTTTTGTGAGCAATATCACCCTTTGCATATTTTTTTTTTATAGAAATGTCATCAGGTTCATGTTTTTTTGAAAACGGTTAATCTGGGAGTTCGTTCCTTGCATCGGAAAAAGTGTATTGAAAATTGGATAGATTGCTCGAGCATATGTTTACACTGATTTTTTAAAGTTAGTCAAATCGAGCCTTATACCAATTTTTAACTTTTTCCCGCTTTCTCTACAAACTTTGCTGTGTATTTACATTGGAATATTTCGACAGCTACGGTGCTCTGAAACTCATCTTTCTTCCTCTGACAAGTCTGGTTGAACACGTGTTTGTACTATATAAACCTTCTTGAAAAAATCTTATCATTAGTCCAGTACTAGATTCTCATCAAAAATGTATTTAAAAAAAAATAAGAAGCGTAACTCATACTTTTCAGTAGAATTAATATTTAGAAAGATAATAGCTTTAATCGCGCCTTCTTTAAGTTTGGGTAAATTTCATCAATCCATCCATCAAAAATACAAACACATTTCCTTTCACCTGACCTAGAAAAAAAACTCCAAACTAACAAATTATGCTAAGTAACAATGCAAACGTATCAAATAATAAAAAAATAAAAAAAAAAACAATACAATTTAAATCATCTTTAGTCGTTATTAATCATTTGTGCTTTAAAGTTCAAAAACCTTTAAACCAGTGAAAGTTTTTATTTTGGGGAAATTTCTCTGAGCAAAATTATATTAAAAAAAAAATTATTCTCACCACGAAAAATACAAAAATTACTTATTGTTGTCAATTTGTAATGGTTTTGTTTTATAATTGTTCCAAGTATTTCAGACAAACGATTTTAGCTTTCCTGTTATCAGTCAATGGGACAAACTGTTAAAAGTACTGAAGTGAATAAATGAAAGTCTATAAATTGGGGATGATATAATTTTGAATGTATTTAGGCTTCTTTACCTAATTTGATTTATCTAACGTTGAGAGCCATGGCACACCTATTGTGAATAAGTGTACAAAAAAACAAGCAAAAATTATTAGTATCATTTTGATGAAAGTGACGTGCAAAATGAAATAAACAAATTTATTTTAATTGTGTTTTTCAGTCGTATCCTTAATATGCTTCTAAATGTAAAATCTACCGGAATTGCATTGCCTTCTACGGTTGAGTGTGGCTTTAAGGTGTTTTCTTTTTGTGTAGTTCGAAATATTCTGATACACATTGCCAACACGGATTCAGTTTCAAAGGGTTATTTTATGAAATAAAGTTCATTTTTTAAAAATTGATTCTACTATTGGCCACGTTTTGCATTTGAAACATTAAAAAAGTTGGTCCCGTAATTCCGACTGTCTGAATATCTCTGAAGCGATTTTCTTTAAACTTAGTACAACTTAACTATTTTAAGTGATTCCCTATTGTGGGAATTTAAATTGTTTTAAGCACAGTTATTAAAAGGTTTAATTATCTCAAAAATGACTTTATGAATGAATGAATATTACTATGGGGTTGTTGCACTGCGATCTTGAGATCTATTGTGCCCCCGTCAGAGCTGGGTGAGGATAGCTCACTTTACAGCTCTTCCTCCAAATTTATTTTCCTCATGAATTTGAGTATTTGAAGTATTTTTAGAGATGGTAAGTCACTCTCTTCCACCTGGTATCGTCCAAGGTGTTTTTTCCTTTGATGAACAAGTGCATCACAATTGCCCAGAATTTGGTCCGACGTTTCCTCTTTTATATCACAGAACCTGCATGTGGCTCTACTTACTAAGCGAAGGATGTTTAGATGTCTTTTTAATGTACAGTATCCCGTAAGGAGACCCGTTATTATTCTGAGGTGGTTCCTGCTTAAGGTTATACAGTCTGTGAAACGTTGTTGGTTATAATTCCCAAGTAGTAGTTTGGTCTGTCTCAGTTTGGGGAGTTTTATCCAATTGCTGGATCTTATGGCCTCCTCTTCTTTTTTGATTTTATTTCTAATCACACTTTCTCCTATTCCATAGTATGGTTCAGGCCCCACTAAGGGAGTCGACGCACCTATTTTTGCTAAGGAGTCTGCCTCCTCATTGCCATGGACACCTATGTGGCCAGGTACCCAATGAAGTGTGACATTATTCTTTTTGCCGAGTTCATTTAACCTGCCTACACATTCCCATACCAGTTTAGAACTGACAGAGTAGGAGCTCAAAGCTTTGAGTGCGGCTTGGCTGTCTGACTTGATGGCAATATTTTGTTTATTGTAATTTCTTTCGTGGTTACGATCTGCACATTTTCCTATAGCTTGTACTTCAGCTTTGAAAATACTAGTAGACTGTCCCATCGGTATGGAAAGTTTGGTTCTTGGCCCAAATAGTCCTGCACCAGTCCCTTCCGATGTTCTCGATCCATCAGTGTACCACTTGATTGTGTTTGCTTTCAGAGTGTAGTTAACAGTTTCCCCTACCCGCTCTCTCTTGCTACTTAACTCCGTTTGAAAGCTTTTCTCGAAGTTATATTTTTTAATCGTACCATCTCTTGGAATGTCAATAAGGTCTGTTACTGAAAACTTCTAAATGTTCTCTTTCCCTGAGACCTATACATTTGTCAGTCCCAGTTCCCTCTTTGGCAAATCGCATAATGGCTCCCTTTGCAGCACTTCCAATAACCTCATTTAGAGAAGACAGATAAAGTATAACCTCCATGGCTGATGTATGGCAGGTTCTCATTGCTCCAGTTATGACTAAGCATGCGAGCCTTTGTACTTTCTCTAGGAATTTCCTAGTTGTTAATATTTCGGTTCGTTTGTGCCATGCGACCGCACCATAGGTAATGATGGGTCTTACCATCATGCTGTACATCCATCTAAGGATTCTCGGCTTGCAACCCCAAGATTTGGCTGCAAGTCTCTTGCATATCATTAGGGCCTTTGTGGCTTTTCTGACGGTTGATTCTACATGTTTGTTCCAGAGGAGTTTACTATCTAGTGTGATACCTAGGTATTTTACCTCCCTCTTAGTTTCTATTACTTCGCCAGCTAACCGGGTAGGTTTCATGTGTGGTGAAGTCTTTTCTTGGTAAATGGTATATTCGTGGTTTTTGTAGGGTTGATATTTAGTCCTACAGAAAGACACCATTTCCTTGTGATTGTTAATCCTCGTTGGATTATATCACATAAAGTTTCTTCAAACTTCCCTAGGGCTGTAATAACTATATCATCGGCAAAGCCAATACAGTGTATACCTTGGGAGTTCAGATTTTCTAGCAGTTCGACCACTACAAGACTCCACAGCAAGGGTGATAATACCCCTCTCTGAGGACATCCTCTTGTGGTGCTTATGCTCTGACCCGTAGTTCCTGCTGTTGCCTCCGCTGTTCTACTGACTTACATTTCTCTAATCCATCTGGTTATGGTGATGTGTACACACTTCCTAACAAGAGGTTTGTTGACTGCATCATGAGAGGTGTATCAAAAGCACCTTCTATATCTAGGAAGGCAGCTAATGCCGTTTCCTTTGCATTTAAAGCTTTTTGTAAGGTGTTAGTGAGCACGTATAGGGTGGTTTCTGTAGATCTACCCGCTCTATAGGCATGTTGTTGTTGATTGAGAGGCCTAATGACATTAACGATTTTGATTCTTAAAAAATGTACTATAATCTATCCAACAAAAATAGTCAGTACAGGGAAGTTATGGCATTTGCCTCTCACTCTGGTTGCATAAGCTTGCATAAACCTATCTCAAGTTAGAGCTCTAATAGTTTTTCCGTACTTATCCTTATAAATGGTCGCAAATATGAGAGAAACGTGTTGTGATTTTTAAAGGCGCATATGTACATATATGTAAATGTATGAGGGCCTACACTGTATGTAGTATTCAGTGACGTATGCAAAAACACCTAAAAAAATAGCACATAATTAAATGTTTTGATATTGCTTAGTCGTTATAGTTTGAGGGAAATTAAAAATGCAATTTAAATTCATCGATAAATAAGAATATATCAAAAAAACATTCAAAAATCGTTGGAGGGGTTTTTTAATAAATAAATTTTTTATATATAAAATTTAGAAAACATTTTTAGGAAAAAAAATTGAAAAACCATTTTGAAGATATTAATAATATATACACATATAAAATTCAAATTTTAAAAAAAATTCTGTTATAAAAATCGATTTTTCAAAAAAAAAATTGATTTATTTTTTAAAAATCAAAAAGAAAATTTTTTTTAAACTTTTGTATGCAGTTTTATGAACAATTTTAAGGAGCATTTGTATAAAAAAGTATTTTATTCAGTTCATCCAATGTTGATAAAGTCGAAAATATGAAAAGTATCTCAATAAGTACACAGAAATTTTGTATACATAAAAGTGGACTGTAGTAATTTAAGAACAGACAATTTTTTTAATTAAAATTGCAGCCGTTTTCGAGAAATACATTTTTTTCTTAACGGTTATTTTTATCATTTGTATGGGATGTAGGTATCGTTGTTTTTTATTTTAGGAATATAGTTTTTTTTTACTTTTCAAGATGTCATGAAACTACCAAATACGAAGTTTCGAAAAAATCCATTAAACCGTTTTCGAAATTTTGAGTTTTCAAAGTCACGGAATCATGTCTTCATTAAAATTTGCTTCTCTCAACAAAATTCTTACTTGAAATATTTAACTAATATAATAATAATTGGCCAGTTCAGAAATCGAAAGTCTCGCAAATTTTACTCCGTCAAAAATTTGAGCAGACGAATACAGTACTTGACTAAGTAAATTTGATGAGGAATTTTGCTTATATCAATAGATTGTTGACATCTCATTTTTCTGAATTAGCCTAATAAACTAGCAATCGATGTCACGTCAAATTTTAAATTTTGTTTATTTTTTTTCCGCAGGAATTATGACACTGAGCCGTGGCCCGTATAGCGAGCTCGATAAAATGAGCCTATTTCAGGATCTAAAGCTGAAACGAAGAAAAATCGATTCAAGATGCAGTAGCGATGGCGAGTCAGTTGCTGATACTAGCACTTCATCGCCAGATCTGTTAGCACCAATATCACCAAAAATGTGCGATCAAGGGCCAATCATTTCAATATCGTCATCATCGGTGACGTCGGCAGCCGTCACAACTTCAACGACAACTGCATCAGCAGTTGTTGCTGCAAAAGCTGCTGCAGTCGCTGCTGCAGCTGCTGCCGCCGTTGCTGTTAACCAACAACAACAGATCAATAGTATCAAACAAGAACCACAAGCGCATTCATCAAGTTGCAGCGTGAAGCAAGAACCGCAAACGCAACAAATACATTCAACAAGTTGCACTCCTTCGTCTGTAATGTCACCTCCTCCACCTAGCGTACGAACGCCGCCAACGCCGGAGACAACGAGTGCACGAAGTCCACCGCCATCAGTATCACGAACTACACCAACACCTCCCCACGGCAACGGAATGACGAGCAGCACTAGCTGTGGAACTAGTAATGATGGTGATAGCAGTCGAACCTCACCGGATTCACTCGATGACAAGCCTTCAACAACGACTAATCCGACGCCATCTAATGGAATGCATGGTTCTTCGTCGACGTTTGGTTCCACTGATATGATGGTGAACAGTAGCAGTAGTGGTGGCAATACCGGAAATGGTCCTGGCGGTGGAAGTGGGGGTGTGAGTAATAGTAGCAGCAGTGCTAATTTGAGTGTGATACGTTCTGTTAAAGAAGAACGCATATTGGCCTCGCCAACAAAGATGATGGCATATCATCATCATCAACAACAGCAACAGCAACATCAATTGCAACAGTTGCAGCAGCAACAACAGCAACATCATCAACAGCAACAAGAACAGCTACAACATCAACAAATACAGCACCAGCAGCAGCAACAACAACAACAGTCGCATCAGCAACAACAACACCATCAACAACAGCAACTGCCATCGCCGAAAGGCTTAACGCAGTCGCAACAACATGTTACTGTCCTGGTGACACCTTCAAGAATAAAGTCTGAACCACAACAACATTCGCCCTATCAACAACACAGCAGTAGTAGCAATAATGTTCACTCTTCCCTTCCGCCCTCCCAACATCAGATCCTGCAGCAGCACCAACACCAACAGCAGCATCAACAGCAACAGCAACAACACCATCCACATCACTCGTCGCATCAACAACATCAACAGCATATGCAACATCTACAACAAAATCCCCACATCTCGTCAAGAAAGTCGAGCCCTCCTTCCCATCAGCATCAGCAACATCAGTTTCACGGTCACACCCGAGGTGACAATAGTCACAATATGACGATTACTACTTCGTCTACGTCACCCATGCACTTAACGCAGTCTCAGCAACTGCAAATCTTACATGCAGCTGCATCTACCCAAGCCATGATCTCTCGACAGCAAATGTCTCCAAATTCAATGTCACCTTCATCACGCCAGGGACCTCTCATGTCCCAAGTGAACTCGTCACAATCTCCACAACATCAGTCGCATCATCTTCTGCAGCAACAACAACAACAGCAACATATTCGAATCAAAAAGGAACCCTTGCCAATGCTGAATTTATCTCCAACCGGACATCACAGGCAACAGCAGATCCAGCAGTCCCAACCACCCCAGATGCCAACGCAGTCAATGAGTAACCTAACGGCGCAAGCGCTTATGCACCCGAGCCTTCAGCTGCGCCACCCTTCTAGTCGGGATGCATCTTCGCTACTGTTTCGCGTCAAAAACGAAGTTCACCAGCAGCTACCGAACCTGATGCAATCCTCTCCCGCCCAACGCATGGTTTGGGTTTCCAACAATGCCCGTATAAATGGCGTCAAGCCCGAAGTGATTGGTGGACCAATTGGGACCTTGCGCCCTAATGCTCCCGTACAGTCACCTTCTCCCCATCATTCGTCCTCCTCGTCATCATCACAGCTATCTCCTCAAACACCTTCTCAGACCCCACCACGAGGTACACCCACAGTTATTATGGGTGAGAGTTGTGGTGTTCGTACTATGGTGTGGGGTTATGAGCCTTCTCCACAGTCCGTTCAGTCCCCACCTGCCGCTCCGACTCCACGAACCCCAACCCCGGGCCCATCCCAAAATACCGAAGAGGCTGCTCAATTACTCCTAAGTCTGGGACAAACTCGAATTCAAGACAACAGGCCACGACCGCAACCTTTTCGAACGCCGCATGCACTTAATATGGAACGATTGTGGGCCGGAGACTATAGTCAACTGCCGCCTGGTCAATTGCAAGCTCTGAATTTAAGTGCCCAACAACAATGGGGAGCATCGAATTCAGTAGGAAGCAGCGGAAGCATGGTTCACAATCGACCTCTCGATGCTCCACATGACCCAACCGATGAAGATGAACAACCCTTGGTGTGTATGATATGCGAAGATAAGGCAACGGGTTTGCACTACGGAATCATTACCTGCGAGGGGTAAGTAATGAATTATTCAATATTTTTGTATATATATACTTTTGACGGGGTTTTGAATTTTAAGAATTGCTCTTCTAAAAAAAATCTTTTTCATATTAGCATTGACAAGGTTTTACATTTCTCATAAAAATTAACGGATGCGGACATTTTTATTGATTATTTTAGATAGAGAACTTCCCTTACGTGCACACATAGTTTTATATAAAGAATATTTCTTATCAACAAATTAAACAGAAAAAAAGAAGGTCCCTTCTCAGTCTCTTTTTTGTTTTATTTGTAATGCGTAAAAAAATAAGACAACCGGACGAAGCTCTAATAACAGGGCATAGCTATGTAATGCTAGAATATTTCTATTGGATTTCCCGAGTAAATAAATTTGTTCAATTTTGAGAGTGTACCTATGGTTCATTTCCTTTCTATTAATTTTTGCAATAATTGCATTTCTAATTCGTTCCATTAACCGGACAGTTCTCATAAGCCGACAGAAAGCCATGAGTGTCACGCTTATTACAGTTTTCACTGTACTTATATTTCAAGCTAGATTATGGTATTTAATTATATAAAATATAAATATGTACCAAGGGTGAAATAAATCTATAAGCACATAGAGCTTTGATTGGCTAGAAAAAAAAAGATGCCATTGGAATTCTTGGACAAATATGAATATACGCAAAACAAATTTAAAAACTGTTGAATTGTTTTTGTTTATAATATTTTTTTTGTATAAAATTTTGAAAACATTTTTAGTAAATCAATTTGGATTGACAATTTAAAGTAAATATAAATATTCGTATACAGTTTTAAATTTAAAAAAAAATCACTAACAATTTTTTGAAAAAAATAAAGGATTTCTCATTTTTTTTATAATTTGTGTATGTAAAGCCTTGTATACTTTCAAAGAGCATGTATGCATCAAAAATAAATTAATCGGTGTATCATAAGTAGGTATCCTTAAGACAACCGTAAAATGAAATATTTTTTAATTTAAAGTGTACTGCACTAATTTATACATTTTTTGGAAGTGTATCGGAATTCCGCGTCTTAAAATACGAAAATCTCGGCAAAAAAGTTTCAAAATCCTGTCTTCTATAATACTTTTTTATTTTTTTAAATCCCCTTTTTCAGGTCCCTCATTCAAAATCCCGAAATATTATAATCCCGCTTTTTAAGATCCCGTTTAGTCCGTTTTGTATTTTGATAAAATGTTTTACAAAAAAACTTAGCATTCACCCAAACTCGAATATTGGGTCAAACAAGGGGATTGCCGGGAACAGCATGCCCGGATTTTAATAAACGGGATAATAAAGAGCGGGATAACGAACCCAACCCACATTTTTTTATCAAATTTTTTTCTAACCGTTTTTTTCGAAAAAAATGTTTTCTTTACGGTTTCTTAACACTTGTTCCTATTTAAGGTTTTTTGTTTTAGGAAAATGGTGCTTACGAGTACTCTAGAAAATGTCAAAATAGTATGTACTAAATATAAAGTTTCGAGGAAATCAATTAAGCCGTCTAAAAAAATGTTCAAACAAAATTTGTTTTAATTTAATTAGTAATAATTCAGGGAATTAAAAAATCCATTTTTGACAAAAAAATACAGATAAGTACTTTCTGCCTTTATTAAGTATTTTTTTTAATAACCATCGGTGAAGCCGTTTTTGAGAAAAATATTATTTACCTATTGGTAAAAACAAACAAATTATGGCAGGTATCGTTACTTTAAGTCTTAAAACAACAAAAACTTTTGTGTACCAATTTTTAAGAAAATCCATTCAACCGTTTAGGCTGTCTATTCGCAAACATAGAGACAGAAAGAAATGTGAGACCCATTATTTTCGTCTTCGCTATCCTTGCGTTGTCGTAGCAAGTTTGATCGAGATCTCGAGTTCGATTTTTTTACGAATCCAAAACTTGCCATAGATTAGCTATGCATAGTAGTGTTCGGCCACATTCGGCTAAAGAAAAATTACTATTGGTTAAACCTTAGGCTTCGTTCAAAATAGGCCGAGATTTTTTTCCGAAGCCGAAGGTTTATTTTATGGTGAGGTGAATTTTCGACTCGCTCATCCTCCATTTGAAGAACATTTCATATGTTTATTAAGAGAACCTTTGCTTTTAAGGAATGCCGATGTACATATATGAATATTGAGCTCCTAGCCTATACCTTTATCTACTGCCAATTGCCTTAAAATATTTATCTGCTCCTCCCACTAGTGTTCACTGCTGCGACGGGACAGATCTATGTATGTATGTGGACAAGCGATCAAATTTAATTGGGGAAAATGTTCACAATTTATTATTTTTAGCTTCATCATGTTTTTTACTTGCGATTACAGGTACTACAAGTTATGCATGAGGCAAGTTATGCATTCTTAAAAAAAATTTTAACAATCAAAAATGACATACGATCATAGAGAAGTCTAAAAAAGTGATCGGCAAAAATGTCTGTCAATCGACGATTTTGTTAAAAAATTTGAGAATTTTTTTGTTGGCAATAGCTATCATTTAATCTGAACCAAGTTTACGGGAAAAGTCTAATAACGGTACCTTTCATATAACGTTTTTTTTTTTTTAATTTTTAGCTTTCTATGTAACGGTACGTTAGATTTCTTTCAAATTTTATATCTGAGAAGATCTAAGTAGCCAAACTAATTCTGCATATCAAAATTTTGAATAACTTTTTCTTTCTACTAAAAATCAATTTGTAAAACTTTTTTTTTCAAAAATCAATATTTTAAAAACTAATCAAAAAAAATATTTTAAATATTATAATCACATGTATATTAATAAACTCTAAAAACCTGCATAACAATATTTTTTCTGCGAGTTTCTAATTAAGTTTGTTTGAATGAATATTAGGTACACGCTTACATAAATCAGTTTTCTTTCACAAAGTAATTTTAATCTGTGCTGATAATGGTCAAATATGCTAAAGTCAAAAGGTTAAGTTATAATGGAGGATGCGGCAGCCACATTATCTGAATAAAGATATTGAGTTGTGATCATGAAATAAAACTGATAAATGAATAATTGCATTTTCTTGAGATAAACGAAGCTACAAACCTTATATGATACATCCCCAAAATTATTTTTAGATTTATTTGTAAAAATATCATATGCTTTATCTTTAAAAACTCTTCCCTGATTACCAGTACTTTAGTGAACCAATTAAAAGTTTACACAGAACAGTTTATACAGACAAAATGCAGGCACGTTTTAATTATTTAGAATGTAGATCAAACCAATGAAAAAGTCATATTATGGCATAATAACAAAGTTTGTTGCGATCTTCAATTTACTTTTTTAATTTTAGGTCACCGTAATAATTGTTTGTAGCAAACGTTTCTGCCAACTTATCTTTTGAGCCAAAACTGCTGGTCACCTGCATACATATTGATTAAGGGATCGCACAGTGTTGCGAGCCCATACAAATGTTGATCAAAAATATTTGCACTAAAAGTGTTTGAATTTTTGTTGTTTTTTTTTGTTAAATATAATAGTTATTACAGAAAACGGGTTCTGATAATGAAAACATTTTACTTTTACAGTTATTTTCGTAGTATCATTTAGTAAGACACTAGGCACAAGAATTAAAGAAATACTTTTTTTTCAGTTTTTTAAGTGTTTTTTGAAGAGGTGTATCTCTGTGAAAAGTGGTGGAATTGGAATGAAACAAAAATCGTTCTAAAGATTTGTTTTTTAGCTTTGATGTTTTCTAAAAAAAAAAACCGTTACTGCACAAACATTAGAAATATCCAGCGTAAACAAATTCAATTTTAATTTTCTCTTGATATGATTCCTTTTCCTTGAAAATTTGTTTAGAGTCAGTCAATCAAATGCATGAATTAGATAATACATATGTACATACATACATACATACATATGTGTCTATAGAGCTTAAATTCACAATTTTGGTTTTTATTTAAATAAACTACAAATATTCAATTTAATTTTCAAATAAATTCATCAAACCGTTCATCCGTATTTGGCCGTATCGTATGGTCAAATTTGTACAAACCAATTAAAAGAACAAATTCTATTGTTCCTAAGCATTCTGTAAACAATCATAATCAAAATAAAAACACAAAATGCCAATTTTTATTCACTTTTTTCACAGTTTTGAATTAGTCACATATTTATTTGACTTAAAATGAAATGATATTATGTATGTTAATAATTTTTCAGAAAAATAAAACAAAAAATCAAAAAAATACAGATTCAAAAAAAAAAATTAAAAAAAAAAAAAAATTCATAAAAAAATAATTTAAAAATAAAACAACAACAATGCCATGACATGACCTTATGATGTGGTTTCCAAAAACGCCATTATGTCCTCTTCTATTAATTTTGGTTGAAAGTTCCTCATCTTGTTGCGAATAGCTGATATCAAAGGATCCGAAGTTAAAAGCATCATATTCATTAAATCCTTGTTGGTGTTAATTCTAGAAGATTTTCGCGTATGATGTTCTCGTAAGTTTCTTGAATCTTTATGCCTGCCCTCTAAAGCATCCTCGGATAATTGACCAATAGGCAATACAAATGATTCGATCACATCCGGTCCGTGTATTAGTACTTTATGTATAGACATGGGCATATAATACCATGAGTATGAACTCAAGTAAGAAGTTTTAGTGTCGGCAAGTAACTCTCTGAATTTCTCTAAGTTAATTTTCATGCCACTGGACAATATTCTATTAATCATAGAGAACTTTACAATCAAGTCTTCTTTTACACCTGTAATTTCAGCACTAAGACTCGACTGTCGAAAGAATGTCCGTGCCGTATTACCGTCATTCGTTGACCCATATCCTGGCTTAGGCTTATCAACAAGGAGACCCATTTTTTCCTTAAACTCTTTTTGAATTCTTTTTTTATTTTCTTCAAATACTTGTTTATTAGCAGGGCCGCGTACTTGCCAGCACTTCAATGGCAATCTATATCCAATATGTAGGATACATTCAAAACTCCTTATCCAATTGTGTAAAGTTGATAATCCATACTTATATGTACTTTGATTTGGCTGAAGATCAACAACATTAGCCTCATTCATCAGCTTTGGCGTAGCTCCACATATATAACAGGTCTGTGTTAAATTAATATCTGTTACAGTGTTGCAAATACTTCCGTCGATCATAGTAAAAATCATTTCAAAATTAACGTTTATAAAACAAGCATTGGTATCTGGTAATGGTAAAGCAACTGTTTCTAAGTTATTTATTAGAGTTGTCATCCTGTGTAATTCATTGTTTACCACATCTTTAGACTCTTTTATAAATCTTAATTGTAAAGGTCGACAGAAAAAAGTAGATGAAGGAGTATCATTTCTCCATTTAACTAATTTAGTATTAGACTCCACCAGTTGGAGAGGGACTAAGGCAGTCATAAACAAAAACTCATCGGTTAGATTCGAATCTGTAAATTTTTGTTTATAATTACTGTGACCTGAGGAACCATCAAAACCCCATTTACAGATAAGCTTCAATGGGGAAAAGTGGCTAAAAGCAGAAGATTCAACCGATTGTATTATTGATGATGCCGTTTTAGTTAAAAGCTCTTGCAGGTTTACTTCTGATCCCGTTTCGTCTGATTTAATATCTTGAGGTAATAATTCGTTCCTCGTTTTTATCATAGAATAATAGCTTGGTAATGTATCGGGGTGTAGTTTATTGATAACTATTCTTAACCTTTCATATTTTCTATACGATAAATCAAGATCTGTATATAAGGCCAAAGCTTCTAAGGGTGACATCATTTTTTTATCTTTTCTTACTTTACCTTCGCTTGATACAGAAGCTGCAAATTGCAATTCACAGGGATTTCTGTTTTTAAGTAAATCTGCTACCCTTCGCTTCTTTGAAGCTCGATTTAGATCTTCAAAACTTTTGCATGGTCTACCCCGCTTGGAATTATCTGCTTGTGATGTTCGTGCATGTTCCACGTTATGCATATAGTTTAAGACGTCTTTATTAAACGTAAAGCTATTGTTCAAATAAACAGAATATTTTTTCCTCAAAGCAGTCTCAGATCTTGAACATAACCTCCAATAATTGCTTATCCTTAGTGCAAATAACTTAACTGACTTCTTTACACTGCATTTTATTTCGACAGGAGCATTATACAAATCACATACGTGTAAGACATAATTGAAAATTGAGTTAGATTTAGATTTTTGGTCCGCTTCAAGCCACTTTTGAAAACAGGCGTTATTTTTGAGTTGTGAACTATCTGCAATTTAATTTAAATATCTCAACAATATGCAAACCAAAGCAGATAAAACTTTGCCAATATAAAATTTAGACTATTAGCAAGGTAATATAAAAAAATTAGCGATGTGATATGATGTGTTTTTTTGTAAACGAAATTTGAATTCCAAACTAACTTTTTTTTTTAGCTAAACTTAAAATATTAATAACTCACCCATATTTATATAATTTTTCGACTTTGTACTTTAAATTAACTTAAGATAACTCACTTAAAGCAAACAAAAAATTAATAATAATGAAAACTTAACCAAATGTCAAACAACAGCTCTTTCATCATCCGCATAAATTTTTTTTTTTTTTTTTTTTTTATAACTTTGCACGCGCTCAAGGGATTATGAATACCCTTTATATGTTTTTTTTTCTTAACACAGCGCGGCATCCGGTGGAAGAAGAGAAAGAAGGATAGGATAGATGTGTAGTTTTATCATTCTCTGATGTACTCATGTTGCGGAGCCAATTGTATGCATATAATTGAGAGCATATCTAAAATAATACCGTTTTGAGATGAGTTGACACTTCATGATTATGTTTCCATAACAAAAATACGCATATATAATTTTTTTTTTTTTGGTTTTTCATAAAGGAACAAAACACTGTGGATCGGTTTAACTGACTTTACATTATCAGACATTTGTATTAGCCAATAGAACGATCTCGAATCGATTTGAAATAAGTCAGTTAAAAAGTTAATAGAAAATTCGATTGCTTTCTGTTGAGCAGCGTGTTTATCATTTTCAATAAATAAATCCTGTTGTTTGCAGTGTCTAGTTAAAGAATTTAGTTTCTCTCGGATTTCATTTAAATAATAATTACATTTTGAAATGGACATAAATATATTTATTTTTTCTTAGAATTCTTACTTTTAAGT
The DNA here is from genome assembly GCA_910595825.1 of Philhelius pedissequus. Lineage (NCBI taxonomy): Eukaryota > Metazoa > Arthropoda > Insecta > Diptera > Syrphidae > Philhelius > Philhelius pedissequus. Next base: position 122,666,895 of record OU343162.1, read on the forward strand.
GTACGCCAGGAAGTGTTTAGGTTATAATTTTGCGTTCTTATCGTAGAAAATTTTGAAAAAAATCATTTTTCAATAACATGCATTTTTCGAGGAATTGAAGCTGCACTTGGTGAATTTAATGTCGACATGTCCTAGAAGAGAAGCAGATGATACTTTCACGATAAAAATTAATCAACAAAATCACTCCTTTGTTGAAAGTTGTTTATTCTATCTTAATAGAATTTATTTTGGAAATAACAACTGTAGAAATGTAGAGGCAACAATATTTCAGACATGATTATTTAGTATTCAGAATCTTACGAGTAGTCTCAAAAATAAAGTTCCACCAGGTTTAGACCTTGTTAAAAATACTCGCTTAACTATACAAAATATTTTCTTAAAAAAAAACGTAAAACATTTAAAATTACTTAATTAACAAAATATTTTATTTAACACCTTAACGTCATGTAAATAAATAATATAATATGACTGACTTATATCTTAAATCGTTAATTTATTACAAAATATAGAGTTTTGAACAATTATTTCGGTATCGGCACGACATTATCATCAGCGATATAATTCGACTTATTATTCATCAGAATAAGTGTAGATTAAGTCGATAAAATTCGACTTATTATTCATTAGAATATTTAATACTTTTAAGGGCATAGAAATTTTAATTCTTTTAGTACGTATGTGGTGAAAACGAATTGTATATTAATAATTTGCAATTATGGACTACAAGATCCATATTATTAATAATAATAATTGTAACCTTACCTATGCCAGTCAGACCTCAGGTCTTTAGATGCAATCTGAATTGCACGGCACTATAGTTAGAAGGAATAGAATGCTTGAACCTTTACATATCTAAATTAGCAGTTAAGCAGCAGTATATTCACTGCGCCGTTGCCCCCAGCGCCAGCGTGGGCATAAGTGCACATACGTTGGTAAAATAGTCCCCTGTAACATTATTGTTGCCATAATTGCACAATTGGAAATTTTCGGTGAACCCCAATTACATAAATTCTCTGTACCTTTTTTTAAATTTACAAAATGTATTTTTAACATTCTACCTTCAAGATAAATATTTTCTAGCCACCTATGCTTACCTTTGTGTAAATTAATGAAATAAGCCACTAATTTTAAGAACTCAGTGTTAAAATTTATAAAATTCGAGGAATTTGGTAATAAAATTAAAAAAATGGCTGTTTGCACTTGGATCAGTAATCAAATCATTAACTGACAAATTTCTCGCATAATTTGGAGTTGTTCATGTATTTTTTTATTCCGATTTCAATCCTTTTTGCAGAGATATAGTTTTTACTCTGATAAAATGGTTTAATGACGTGGCCTTTAAATACTAAATATCAAATTTTCAATCTTTCGATTCTCTATGAACAGGAACACCTCTAATGTTGAAAGATCATCATTAGCCGTGAAAATACGCCCAAATCGATTTGGAAATATCACTTAAAAAAATTCTGAGCAAATTGTTGTTGTATCTTTTACCGTTTTGGGCGTTATTTCTTATCGTTCTATTTTTTTAAAGAAAGAACGCCCAAAATTCAAATATGATAATTCACTTGAAAAGAACAAACTAAATTGGAAATATCGCCCAAGTAATGGAATAGCCTCCAAATATTAGGAAATAACGCCCAAATATTAGGAAAATCAAAATCTTGTTGTCCTTTTTAAGTCAAACCGCGCGATTTTTGGAATGATTTTATTTGTGAGACTTAGATGTTAAAGTTATTGTTTACTTTGTCGACATATTGTCGACAGTGTCGACCGATTGTCTATGTTGAAATGTAAACAATTATAGTCGACACGTAAAGGAAAATCACTGCAAGAACTACAAATAACTTGATTTGTTCTATTTTTGAAGATACTTAGGAGCATTCCTGAGAAGTTTCCTAGCCGAGTTCTATACAATGAATGTCTTAAAACCGGTTTCTTTAATTTCAAAACAGTATTCGAGTCAAATTAAATTTATTTCAGATCAAGAAATCTACTAACTTACTTAACGGTCCTTGACTCTTTGAACTACATCCACATGTTTGTACAGCTCAGAGTTCACAGTTGAATCTTCTCCTCACATTTCGAAATATCATTCTCTTGAAAGAGCTCAGTATCAAGAACGGTAGTGTAAGTGCTTTTCGGACCGAAGTAGCAGCGGCTTGTAGGGTAATTCTGCGTTGGATTTCCATCAGGGAGGGTATCGGAATCCCGTTCTTTATATTCCCGTTTTTTTTTTCAAAAATCCAGAGAAAAAAGTTTAAGAAGCCCTTCTACTAAAATACTGTTTTTTTAATATCATGTCTTCTAAAATCTCCCTTGATCAAAATCCCAATCTATATATTATAATCCCGCTTTTTAAAATCCCGACTTATCCCATTTAATCCCGCCAAGCTTGTTTTGTATTTTGATAAATGTTACACAAAAAACTTTACATACACCCAAACTCTACCGCACCCCAAATCCTATAATTGGCTATTAAAAGAATATTGATATTAATTGATAATAAGAAACGCGATTTAAAAAAACAGGATTATAAGAGACGGAATTACATAAAGCGGTATTTTAATAAGCGGGATTTTAAAAACTGAATTATAATAACCGGGATATCGAACCTAACCCTTTCCATTATGGTATCATTCTTGAGGTTATTATTCCTTAACTACTTCGAAATTGTTGCGGTGGGCAAATACTTGTTTGTTTGTTGATAGCAGTATGCGCACACAACACATTATACAAAGTATGATCTTACGCATGTTGCCAAGATTCGTTTATCTATCTAGATTCGGTTATATATCCAACTGATTTTTGACACATCCACATACAAATAGGGATACCTCTATATTTCAGTAAAAGATATTCAGTAACAGTAAATACATAGCAGACCGAAAATACCTGTTATTGAAATAAGATACAAAATTTCTAAATTTTTTTATAATCGAACCGAATACATATCTGAATAACCATAGATGAGTGATGTATAATGAATTGTAAAATTGGAGTAGAAAATAGTTTATTAAAATTGTTATTTTACTGACAATTTTTGTCCCATAATTGTTATTTCAGTGACAGGCATTTATAACTGTTATTTAAAAGTAGCAATAACTAGCAATTTGGTCATGCCTTTGCATATGACCATACTATGTGTGACACATGCAATATGGTCTCTGAATTTTGAAACATTCGCGAAAGAACACACTTCGTAATATTTTGAGTGTACTACTAGATTCCAATCTTTACGATATACACTACACAATTTATATATACCTACTAACTTTACATAAATTTTAAACCTTTTGTTAACTAGTAATATGCTAATTAACTAGATAGCAAAGCATTTGTAGGGTTTGAATTTTGATAAACACAAATTATTGTGTTTATGCTTTGTAAATGAATTATATATTAATTTAAACCCAATGTGTACTCTCAATAAGTATTCGATGTTTATATTTTAATCATTTAACTTCATTATTGACCAAACAAAAAAAAATGTATACCCGCAGGATTCGAACCTGGGCCTTTCGCGTGCGAGGCTGATATACTATCAGATGACATTATGGATTTAGTACGATACTAAAAAATTAAAGTAGATATTTTGTGATTTTAACTTTAGTAAAATGTTAAGAAGATAGTACGATACTAAACTCGTTTAAAATTAGCAAAATCCTCTTTTTAGCCTAGTATCATACTAAAAATGATTTAACATATTACTAAATCGTTTAAAATTTTTTGCCAATGGTTCTTACGTTTTTCTGAGAAATATTATAAGTCACAGTTTTAACTTTATAGGAATGCTTTAAAATTTTTCCCAAAATAATGGTTCCATATTTATTTATTAATTTATTTCTTTTTTCATCAAGCAGGCTTTCGTCTTATGGACTACTAAAAATACTAACAATCAATAGATAATATTAACATTATCCACCAGTGTTCATATATAATAAAAGTTTTTTCTTAAAACAATCCTTGCTTAAGTATCTACATATTAAAATCTAGAACACTATATACAGAATTTGCCTGTCTTAAACAACGTATTATGGGTTCAGTATTTCCATAATTTACCCTATTAAAAGCGACAAAAAAGAGAGGATACTCTTGTAGTCCTTGGAAAGATGTATATAAATTTATTAATGAAAGCAATATATTGGATTCCATATGGTACAACCATACTCTAAAACTGATCTAACATAACAAAAACAAAGTGTTCGTAGGGTAAAACGGTCAGAGAATTCTCTCGAATTTTTGGAAATAAACCCAAGCATAGAGCTGTCTTTCGCAAACTACATAATCAACATTAAATTTAAAATCAAAGATGATTCCTAGATCCTTTTTTTCGGTAACTTTTGATAAAGATATTCCTTCAGTTTTATAATAGATAAGATAAAGATCATTATTATTATACCAAGTGAATAATTTTGACAGATCATTCTGCAGATTAATGCAGTCGGAAATGGTTTTTATGCTCAAAAACAATTTTAAATCGTCAGCGTACATGAGGCAAAGACAGTTTTTTAGAAGGTTTGGGATGTCATTTATAAAAATTAAAACAGAAGTGGTCCTAAAGGGCTACCTTGGGGAACGCCAGAAGTAAATAACCACCGGATCAGAAAGGATATTATTTATACAAAGGTACTGAACTCTACCAGAAAGGTATGAACAGAGTCACCTTAATAAATTGGATTGAAATCCAAGGGCTTTTAATTTAGGACATATTACTAAATGATTGACTTTGTCGAAGGATTTTGAGAAGCCGTTATAAACAACGTCACATTGTAGTTTTTTTTCGAGTACACCTAACACATAGTTCCTTAAAAAGGAAAGATTGGTTGTAGTAGATCTATCACTTATAAGTATTGGTTGTTATATTGCTTTCTTAAGTAAATATGGAATGTACGAGTTTTACTTTGATTCACTGTATTTTTTATCTGAAATTTTAGTTTATTATTTTACTAGTCTTACTCGGCGTACGTTGTTAGCCCCAAGAAAAATGAATTAAATATTTTATTTCGATATTGAAAAAACGGAGTTTATTTTATGAATTATAATGAAATTTTTTTTTTCCGTCGGTAGCTGTAAAACCTTCAAAAGGCTCTATGAGGACCGAAAAACGCGTGCTCATAGAAGTGTGAGATTCTTACTGCACTAAAAACACCTCCTCCTCCCGATTGCAACTAAGTTGAAACTTATCTAGCAATTTATATTTAACGAATTTAATTAACGTGTTGCAGGTAACTATCCGGTGATTGTTCCTGCTTATACCGCGATTTTAAAGCGGATTCTCGTTTAGTGCACCAGATCGGAAGGCTTTGTCCTTCGCAGGCGGCGTACTAAATTCGTCTCATCGATAATTTCGATTATAGTACTATTCTCTGTGGAGATCTTCGTTTCTAATGTACCAAGGTGCGCTTACAAATGATCTTAGGAGTTTATTTTCAAATGTTTGTAAGGTATTTAAATTAAAATCTCGCGTACAACCCCAGAGTTGTATACCGTAAGTCCAGACAGGCCTAATCACCTGTCTGTATAAAATTAGCTTATTTTCGATACTGAGCTTAGAGTGTTTTCCGAGCAACCAGTAAATATCTCTGAGTTTATTATTTAACTCTTCGCATTTCTTTTTAACATGCGGTTTCCATTTTAATTTCGCGTCAGAAGTCATTCCGAAATATTTTGCTTCGTTAGCAAACGGAACTTGAACTGTATTAACAAATACCGGTAATCTATTAATTTTCTTATACGTAAAATATACATGGGCTGATTTTACTTCGTTGAGCGATATCCGCCATGTTTTTATCCAATCATTGACATTATTCCAAGCTTTTTGTAATTTTGTCGTAGAATCATTTATCGTTTGGCCCACTGCTAGTATTGCAGTGTCGTCAGCAAACGTGGCTACGATAGTGTCTTCTGTTTGAGGTATATCACGTGTAAATAAATAGGTACAATATTAGACCTAAAACACTTCCCTGTGGTACCCCCACTATTTCTTTGAGATCCGAGTAATCGTTTCCATGTCTTACTCTAAAAAGTCTATTTTCTAGATATGCTTTTAGAAGCGTATAAAGTGCTTCAGGCGGAATTTGTCTTAATTTAAAATTTAGGCCTTCGTGCCACACCTTATCAAAAGCTTGCGACACGTCTAGGAAGACCGCCGAACAAATTTTCTTTTCTTCAAGAGTTTTCTCAATGACGTCAGTGATCCAATGCACTTGGTCAATTGGCGCTTTTCTTCTATTATTGGCTGCAGGTCCAAAAGTAATATTCTTTCAAAGACCTTAGATATTACGGGCAGAAGCGAAATAGGTCTATAAGATTTCTTATCATGTGATGGTTTTCCTGGTTTGAGAATCATTATAACTTCCGCAACCTTCCATTGGCTCGGAACGTACTTTAGCCATAGAGTGGCATTTATTATATAAAGAAGATTAATTAGCCCTTTCCGAGAAAGCATTTTGAGAACTTCGGCCGTAATTAGGTCATATCCCCGAGCTTTCTTATACTTAAGCTTTCTTATTTCTCTACTTAATTCGGCAAGGGTAACATTTCTTGTAATATAATTTTCGCTTGAGTTAGAACTTATATTTAAATTTTCGTTGAGTACTTGCCCATCAAAAGGTTTAAATGTGTTGTCCAGGTAATCCGCGAAAACGTTTGCTTTCTCTTTGTCGCTTTTTGCCCATTCGTTTTGATCATTCTTAATCGGAGGCGCTGGGAGCTTTGGTTTTTTCGTTACTTTAACAGCTTTCCAGAGTGAGTAGTTGGATTCTTTTCCTGCTGTCAAGCTTTCAAGATAATTTCCAACTTCAGAATTTTTGAATTCTGCTATCGTCTTTTTTAGTAAATTACACAAGCGTTTTAATTTACCTTGTGTTGAGGAGCTCGAGCTTGCTGCCATTTCTTACTTGCGTTTCGTTTCTCTTTTATTTCCTGCGGATATTTTAGGTTTTTAAAGCGCGGCATTTCTCTTTGGTACGGGGTGTTTTTCCATGCTGCTTGTTGTACGATATTGACGAAGTTATCTACCGCGTCTTCAAGTTCGAGAAGCGATTGTAGAGAAACCCTTAATTCAACGTTATCCTCTATATCTTTCTTAAAACCTTCCTAGTTGGTTTTCCCATTGGTTAGCGTGGGTGGTTTTTCATTTTTAACAAGATTTTCGCTCATAGTGAGAATAACAGCAGAATGATCTGAGAAAAGATCAAAGCTTTCTGTTATGCTAATTTTATTTGAGAGTATTCCTTTGACCACAAAAAAATCAATAAGGTCAGGTATTTTCGATGGATCAGTCGGCCAGTAAGGCAGGTTGCCAGTCGAATGAAAATCGCAATTATTTTCCATTACCGCTTAGTAGAGCATTCGACCCTTTTGAGAAATAACTCTAGATCCCAAAATCTGTGCTTCGCATTAAAGTCACTACCAAAAATAAAATTTTGTTTAGGTAACTTTAGCACGTTAGCACGTTCATAAATTCATTCTTTTCAATGTAACACCGTGGAGGACCTGTACACCGATTAATTGCATTGATTTAGCCTCTTTTTTTGGGCCTATCATGTGTTCGATGCATTCTTTTATAAATAAAGATGCCCCACCTCTTGCTTTGTTCGACGGATGAGTTGCGTGGTATTCTAAATATCCATTGATCTTACTATTTGATTGTTTCTTGACATGCGTTTCCGATATCAAACAAATATCAATATCTTTCTCATGCATAAACATTTCTAGTTCTCCAAGTTTTTGCCATAATCCGTTGGCATTCCAAATAATTATTTTGAGCTTTTCCATCATGTTTTTCTTTTTGTAGGGCGTTTTAGCCGAAAACTGTTATCGAGTTTAGTTAGCCTATCAAATATAAGTTTATTGTACCACATTGCTCCTCAATTTTCGAAAGGATTATGTTTAAGACGTTCGTGAGTGGATCACTAGCAGTATCTTTTTGTAAAGGTATGTTCTTAGCCGTTATTTGGGCATATGTGCTTACACCACCTTTCTTTGGTGTTTGCTCTGGTTGTGTTGATTGATCTTTTGCTTTGGGTTTTTGGGCATTTAACCTCTTAGGGGTCTTAAGAACTTGCTTTTCTACTTGGCTTGGTGGTTTTATTTGTGACTGCGTAAATTTTGATTGCCGTTTTTGTAATTCTTTTGCTAGTTCACAGCCTCTATAGTTGGCCGGATGACTTTTATTACAATTTATGCACGTTGCTGCACTTTTGCTATCTGAGGTGCAGTCTTTAGTAAGATGATTTCCGACGCACTTTACACACCTAGGTTCTTTTTTGCAATAAGTTTGCGTGTGATTGAATTCTTTACAGCGTTTACACTGCGGAATCAGTCTTGAACTCTTTCTTAAATGTTCGATCTTAATAATAATATTGAGGATTGTTTTAATTTTGTAAATATCGTCTATTTTCTCTGCCTTATCAAAAGTAAGAATAAATAGTGGAAGAGCACGCTGTACCACATTTGTTTCGCTATCTTTGTTTTGTGTTTCTCTTTTGACGATGTTCACAGCATCTGAGATCTTATAGTTCCTCTTAAATCGTTAATAATATCGTCTTTTCGACATTATGGGTGCAACCCTCCCGCTACAACACGTAAAGGTCTTTCCGACTTATTCTCATAAGTGTACCATTCTACATTTTCTTCGTTTAGTTTTCGCGACAGGAGACGATAACTTTCAGAATCTTTCACGCAAACTTTCCATTTGTTGTTATTAAATGAAATAACTTTAAAGTCTGATGGTGCTAACGTCTTTAAGATAATTTGCAGCCGGTTATATTCCGCAACACCGACAACATTAATTAGTGGCGGAGGCCGAATTTTAATAGGTTTTTCTTTTGTTGATGCAATTTTTTCAGGAAAACAGGCCCCATCAGGTGAGGATCCAACCTTGCGTTTTTTACTCGGCCTTTTGTTTGAGGACTTATCTTCCTCATCAGTCTCATAATGACATTTTTCGCTTGCGATGAATCAGCATTCGAGTCATTGTGGTGTTTCTTCTTCAGCACCTTATTTTCCTTACGAAGAAGATCAACTTCTTTCTTTAACTCCTCATAAAGTTTTACTACTTCATCAAGTTTTTGACGAAGTACATTATTATCTATCTCAAGAATTTCTGTTTTCATTGAGTCCTTTTTTACTCGCGCATCTGGCGTTACCGGCGAACTCTTCTTACCGTTATCACTCGATTGGGATGGAGGTGATCGAGCAACCCTTGCTTTTTTAAGAAGAGATTTATTAAATACAATAATTGGCTCTCCCCAGAATCCATAGAGGCGACCTCCGAAGAGGGTGGATTTTCCAGTGAACCTGGTTTGCCACCTGGGGTGATGTATCTATTTGTTTTACTCATTGCATATTTACGATTTTATGTCGATTTCAATAATTAGGATTCGCTACTAAAACCAATACTTTTTGGCTTTGAAAAGAACGATTACGGACCGAATCTCTTTTTGGGACTGTGTGTGTTGCTTGGCAGCTCTAAAAAAAACAAATCTTCAATTCGTTAAAACATCATTATTTCGTTTTAATTTCCCGATTCCGACGCGGGGGAGTTCCTAAACCCACTTGCACTTTTTTAATATTTGTTTCCAAGAAGTTTTTAACAATTTTTTTTATTTTTTAATATATTAATCTACTTTTTCTGTACACTGCCACAAAATAAAAATTAATTCACAACACAACAATTGAGAAACGTCAAAACAAATATTGTAGTGTGTGTACGAATCTGTGCACAAATCCGTTTTGAATCCGTCTCCAAAAAAGGATTCAATACGGATCTGTTTTTCCAGAAAAATATTGGTTTTAATTTGAAACGAATTTGATTTTCAGAAAAAAATTGACGGCCGATCGACGGCAAGTCGATGTTTTTGTTGAAACGAAATCGACATTAGTCGCCTCTTACGACAGGCATGCCTTACCTCGGGTATATACTTTTTTGTTCCCCTACACGAAGGGGTAAATAATTACTGTAATGCGCGTGGATATACGATATTCTAGGTTTTTTCCATTTGGTGAGTAAATGAACAATTTTTTCGGCGTTCAAACTCTTGAGCAAGCAACATATAGCTGGCCATGGGAAAACATGGATTCTTAAGAATCAATCCCACAACAGCAAGAGATTGTCCTTGAGATTAATTGATTGTAATCGCAAAGGCTAGGCGAGCAGGAAATTGCAATCGCTTGAAATTGAACTTTAGATCGCTGGGTATCGTCGGAATTCTTGGAATCAGCTAATTTCTTTTTTTGCTTTTACCGCTATCAATTGTTGCTTCAATAACATTTGGCGTTAATTTCTTAACGGAAAGTCTGGTTCCGTTGCATAGAATTGGTGGATCCAAATTTCGAAGAAGCATGATGAGTATATTGTGGTGGCATTCCAGACGGCTCCAGGGAATTCAAAAATTCTACCGGATAATTGACTGTTTGATCGTATGTAACTGTCAATTGATTTATATTTCATTGTCTATCCTGGGTCTTGCAATTGAATTCGATCATAGATTTTATTAACATCATCATTTTTGGGAGCTTAAATCACTTGTTCGCGAAGCCAGTCATGATTTTTGAAGTTATTCGAAATGTTCAGGAAACCATCTTTTCAATGTCTTGAATTGACTACTGCATTTGGCAAAAACTTGATCGAATTACAGGTAAATCTTCCAATAGATGTCTTTTTCGTTGGCATTTGGCTTAATTTCCACTGTTTCTGCAACTATCTGCAACTTAATAGAATATTCATGCCCTATTATACATCATCGATGTCACCAAAAATATTTACTAGCAAATACGTTTTGCTTCTCAACATGAATTTATTGTCAATTTTTTTTAAGGTTTTCCTGCATATCAAATACAAATAAGGCGATCATTATAGACAAAGAATAAATGTAATTGCTTCAGAATAAAAAATCAGCCAATTTGGATTCAACATTACATAGCTATAAAAAAATTCGAGAACACGAAATAGTTGTGCACGAAAACGATACTTTTGTATTCTTCTATTATATCAAATCACTGTTGCTTCATTATTCATAAAAAATCATGTAAATATTGCGAATTTTTTCATGTTTATGATCTCTGTTTCCTTTGAATTTTTCTTCTTATTATTTCATTTACTCCTCTTGTTTTTATATAAAAATTGGAAAATTCATATAAGAACGTAAATTTCCATGATCATAAAATGCCAGCGCCATCTATGGGCATGGAGTCGGTCCGCTCTATAAACCTTCCTTATGACTTGCAGAATAAATTGCTTTAAGCACTCAAGAGGGTTGTATGCATAGTTTTCCAGACTATAGCATTAACACACAATTTTTTTAAATTAGTTTTTCACTTAAGCGGACATCGAATAGCTGAAAAAAAATTTCATTTAACCGGATCTCGGATAAGTGAAAAATATATTTTACTTAAATGGGTCTCGGATAACTGAAAAATTATTTCAGTAAGGCAGACTTCGTGTCACGTAACACGTTACAATTTTTACTACACAAACATATTGAACTTTAACAGCTGAAAAACAACCTGTGTAAAATGTTTACCAATTGATTTTATAAATAAATTTGGTTTATCTAAATAAAAAAACAGGACCTGGTTATTAAGAAACAAATAATTTATTTATAAACAAAACGAATTTGAACCCAACCAACGCTACTTTGAGTTCAGTTTCTCTTATTCACAGATATACTTTTCGTGTTACAAAAACAACAATGTATTCAAGTAAATGGAAATTGCGAGGTTTTCCCTCTTATTTATAACTTAGCATTTACATGTGTCATGAATGCGCAAGTGGTGGAGGAATGAGGTGAACGTATACAAAAATGAAACAATTCAGCACCCGATTTCTTTCGATTTTTAGTTTTCCACTTAACCGAGTTGTTTTCTATAGAAAAATAGAAAACTTGAAGGCATTTTTTTCAGTTCAGTTATGCGGGTTTTTAACTAAAGCGAGTTTTCAGAAAAGCGAGGTAGTTTGTATGTTAATATATACGGGGATTTGTGCATGTTTTCAGGTAAGCGTTTAATGATTTTACTTAAGCGGGTTTCACTGTGTATAGATTAATTCAGTTATTATTTTTAATTAGAGCTCATCTCAGCTAACTCAAATCCACAACACCCTTTAACCAATAACAACAGAGATTCAAAGTGGTTCCCTGCTGTACCCCAGAAGAGTTTAATATCTGTTGCAATCTGAAAAGGAGAATTAAGCCTTGCCTATTGCTCCTTTGCACTTATTCCACCCAACAAATAACTATTATATTTAAGGGGACTCTGATTCTTTTCAAAGATACAAAATTATGCTCCAAGAAAATTGCTCTTAAATTTAAAAAAAAACGTTCTACATTGAGTCCCAACGATAAAAAGTATTTTACATTTTTACCAGTATGTATGACCGTGTAGTGGGGAAATTAAATTTACTTTAAAAGGAATATATATTTGTCGTCGATTACAAAATTAAATGGAAGAAAATGAAATTGCAGTGAACAATTAAACGAATTCCGAGCTATATTTTAACATATTATATACTATAAATTTGTTACCACGAATCACCGTTGTTAATAAAATGTATATTACAGATGCAAAGGCTTCTTTAAACGAACCGTTCAAAATCGTCGTGTGTACACTTGTGTTGCCGATGGAACCTGCGAAATAACCAAAGCACAGAGAAATAGATGTCAGTATTGTCGTTTTAAGAAATGCATCGAACAAGGAATGGTGCTTCAAGGTAATGTTCTGAATAAATTAATCCACACATTTATGTTGTAATTACTTTTTTCTCCCAAACCCCTTTGAATCAGCTGTACGCGAGGATCGAATGCCCGGTGGTCGTAACAGTGGTGCCGTTTATAATTTGTATAAAGTGAAATACAAAAAGCATAAAAAGTCCGGCCAAAAACAATTACAACAACAGCAACAGCAGCAGCAGCAACAACAAATACAACAGCACCACCATCAGCAGCAACATCATTCGCAACAGCAACAGCACCACCTTCAACATCCACATCATCATCAGCACTCACATCAACATCAGCAAACGCCACATGGCGGAATGTCTGGACAACAGCAGCATCAACAGCAACAACAACAGCATCAACAATCCCAGCTACCACATCAGCAACCGCATTCACAACACCAACAGCATCCTTTGTCTCCGCATCATACGGGCAATCAGACATCCTCAAACCACCATCACCCGCATCACCATTCAAACCAGTCACCCCACCATCATCATCACGCCCTACAAATTGCGCAGCAAACGAAAATTAATGCCGCCGCTGCTTCGTCATGTAGCAACGATATTAAAAATGTGTTCCTATGTCCTTCCGTCTTGAAGCAAGATGATGAAACCCAAGACATCAAGCTGCCCTCGCATTTGGTTAACGGAACAATACTTAAGACTGCCCTTACAAATCCCAGCGAAATAGTGCATTTACGCCATCGGCTGGACAACGCAGTGAGCTCCTCAAAAGATCGACAGATCTCTTACGAGCACTCAGTGAACATGATTCAGACACTGATTGACTGCGATGCCATGGAGGACATAGCAACACTGCCACATTTCTCCGAATTCCTTGAGGATAAGTCTGAGATAAGCGAGAAACTTTGTAATATTGGTGACTCGATTGTCCATAAGCTCGTATCTTGGACCAAGAAGCTACCCTTCTACCTTGAAATTCCCGTAGAGATTCACACGAAATTGCTGACGGATAAGTGGCATGAGATTCTCATCCTTACAACAGCAGCATACCAAGCGCTGCACGGTAAGAGAATGTCATGTTCGACAACGACAGGTGGTGGCGTCAGTGGTGGTGCATCAACAGCTTCCACAAATCCAACATCACCCATAACTTCAATGGGAATGCCTTTACAGAAGGATGATCCGGAATTCGTTCAGGAGGTGAATGCGCATTTAAGCACACTCCAAACATGCCTCACAACGCTAATGGGTCAACCAATTGCAATGGAACAATTAAAGATGGATGTTGGCCATATGGTGGATAAAATGACTCAGATAACAATTATGTTTCGGCGGATTAAATTAAAAATGGAAGAATATGTGTGCTTGAAGGTTTATATTTTACTTAACAAGGGTTCGTTTTATTAGTTGAGTTTAATATTTATTTAAATTTTTAATTTTCTTTTTCATTTCATATTAGAAGTGGAGCTAGAGAGTATACAGGAGCGTTATGTCCAGGTTTTGAGGACCTATTTACAGCACTCATCCCCACAGAATCCACAAGCGAGATTAGGTGAACTTTTGTCGCATATACCAGAGGTAATATTAATAAAATATTTAAAACGCTTAGCAGCTACAAAGATGCTAGAGCATTTGATGTCCGAAGAAAGCGTAACTTTTTACTAATCTAGAATAATAGTACCTAACCTAACTAATTTAAAACGATGCTCCTTTGAGGTGCAATTAAACAAGTTAAATTGTACATCATACGTACGCACTTATTTCTATAATCGTTGCAATCGGTGATAAGTATAAAAATATAGTAAATGAGTGGAAATTTATTAGTACAAACTACATTTGATTTACAGTAAAACCCGGATAATTGCCCCACGCTAAATGCCCCACTTTAATATGCACTTACGCGGGTTAGGCAGTTACAAAAAACCCGCTTAAGTGCACATAGGTACTTATCTCATATTTACATATACAAAAATTAAAACAAACATTTTTGATAAAAAAAAACATTTAATTCAAAATAGCTTTTATGTCCATACAATTTGGGTTTCGTCCCGGATCTCACTACGATTTATCAGTTGGCTAGTGAGAGCCCTACAAATACGCACTTTTTGTTAAGTTCAGTTCAATTTACATGAATTTTTTAACACGAAACCAATGAAGAAGCTATATCCAAACAGATTATAATTTTTAATCTTCAAAATTGGAAGATTTTGTCCTGGGCCAGGTATAGTTAATTAGGAAGGTGTTTTGTATTATATTGAACTGGACGTGTTGAATTATTCATTCAAAACAGATCATTATAATAGACTAAGATTATTACTTTTTTATTTATGAATTTTAAAGCATAAAACAAAAGAAAGCGCCAAAGGAAAACAAACTGTTGTTTTTATCAGCTTATTTCAAATGTGTACCTAAAAAAATGTTTGTCAAGTAAATTTCAATAAAAGTATACAAAATAAAAGGCAATTAAACGGGAAAGGTAGTTAAGCGGAAGGTACTTGTAAGATGAGTTTTATATGGAAAAAGCCTCAGAACATCGGTTCTAAAAAAATAAAGGTACTTATGCGGGTTAGGCACTTAAGCGAGAGGCACTTATCCGGGTATTACTGTATATGAATACAAATAGATAGATGATAGATGCATACATTTTTTTTATTTGATTTAGGTTTTAAGTGTACAGATTTTTTTTTACAAAAATCGTTTAAGCTTGGCTTTACCTTCTGCCCGATTGACATCATTTCAGAATTAATACATTCATTAATTGATTGTTTATAAGCATAAATACTAATTTCTTTTAGAAAATGTACAATATTATTTTTTTTTTAATAATTAAAAGGCTTCGTTTATAATTTGATTTCGATAAGACATCGCGGTTTGATAATAGTTGTAAATATCATTAAGGATTCGCAATTGAGTAAGGCCATTACTTCTTCCTTTAATTTATAATTACTTTTCGAATGCTCCCTGCTTATTTCACGTAGGATATGAAATTTGCCAATAAAATTAATGAGGTCCTCCCTTTCTTTGATGTTGCATACGCTACAATATATATAAAGATCATACATATCCAGATGCGGAATATAGTGAAGCCTTATGAACTCCCCTCTCATTTCCAAAATAGCTGAAATGAGTTGTTGTAACTCCAAAGTTCTTCCACCTTTTCAAACCAACAATTTTGCTTATAATGTCAACATTTGAGGAATCCTTTCATCTGGCATTTCAAGCAAAGGAATACAAATGCATAAATGCTGAAAATAACGTTCGACTGGAAATTAACGTATTTCATTCGACTGTTCTTAACACATTGCCCAATTTTGTTATCATATATTTGTCGAAAATAATAGTCGATATATTTTTGATTAAATATTCTATAAATGTGTTGAAATCACTGTAACAAAATGCATTCGCTTTAAGTCGATTCGCTATTTATATTGATATTGAGGGACTCAAGTATTTGCTTTGAACAATTATTTTTAACGGCAAAACTTTTTGAGTATTTACTATTTTACTCAGGCACTAATATCTTTTTCTTGGAATAACTTTATTTTATTTTAAACTTATAGCGGTTTCAAAAATTCATGGTTTTATACGTTTTTGTTTTGTTTTACACTCGAAATCAATAGTAGCCCTATAAATAAAAAAATGCCTTGTCCTTCGCTAGTTCATGACTTTACTAAACCACAGAATAAAAGTTAGTCCTGGACTAAAATTTTCAATTACCAACTCGTATCTCTTTTTATACCATGCCCCTGTAATTTTTGTTTTAAATGTCAATTCTTAGTCCATCAATAAACCACCGTCTTCGGGAAACATACCGATGTCCTTGCTTACTCTTTGAAATCCAAATTACTTCTATAGGGTCTTGCTTATGCATCTGCCCATTTTCAGAAAGCCCTGCATTTATTTACTTCTTCTTAGCTTTCATGAATTATAGTAAATACACAGAACTTGCACTGAAATATAATATTAAGTTTATATATTACAACTGAAACAAAATAGATTTTGGTATGATAAATAAATAATGAAAAACTATTGAAGGATAACTACGGAGAAAATCCTTCATTTGACAGTTTGTACCTTTAAGCCTAGTACGCAGCTCAAGCTAAAATTTCGCTCCCAATAAAAATTCTCTCCAAAATTTAGCCTCCACAATCAGTCAGAATTTAGCGGACGAAATAAATATCCGGTACAATAATTCTCAAGCTAAATTTTGGCATATTATTTTTTTGTTGGACTTTGTGTCATGTGAAACCGATATATTTTGACATTTATTACCTATTGCTTGCTTCTGCTCTTTGCGATATTGTTTTAAATAAAAGTTGTGGAAACCGACTGGAACGTTTAACGAGTCGACAAATTCACCTCCGGGAGACAAAATTTAAGTTCGATGTAGACACCAGTAAAAAAATTGCCTTTCTGCGCAGCAACACCAGGTAAATGATGCCTGGAAGAAAAAAAAATTAAATTTGGTTACCAAAATTAAAAAAAAAAACAATAAATTAATGCAAATGACAACTTCCTTAAGTTATTCAATTTTCATTTATTACTTCAATATGTTTTCAAAATCTAATTATTTCGAAATAAAAACGTTTTTATGCTGTCAAAAAAGATTTCATCGATTGCAAAATTGCAATTAGATCAAAAATCGATTTTTTTTGTAATTCCTAACTTTCGAAATTTGAATATTTTGCTTTTGTCATATTCGTCATAGAACTCTTGGGTTAAATTTCAAATTCTCTACAACTCGGCTGTATCAAATTTCACCTAATATTTCAGCTAATGTTTCGAGATAAGTGCGAGTGAAATCTTAGCGCAATCTGCACCAGACTTAAGCTAAGTATTTCTTTAATTAAAAAATCTGCTGAATAGAAAACATAGACTTAAAAACTAATGGAATTACCTTCGCTTCCGATAATTTAATAAGAACACTGACAATGCTGCCATCATGAAGATATCACTGTAAAACCTGTGGAAAATAAAATGTTCGCTAAAATACAATCGTGAAGAAATTTATAAGCTACCTTTTGATTTGATAAAGTTTTTTTTAAACAGAACATATTTCTATATGTCAATATGTCAACATTTTGACATTAGTGGTTTCTGAGCTATAGTTCTTAAAAAATCGGAAAACCGTAACTCCATCACTCACTGATAGTTCATCAATATTAATGATCACCGTTAAGTGGAATTGCAATTTACTCTTGTGGCGCATACCAGGGAAAAAAATGATAAGTTTAGAGGGCGAGGTATCCGTCACTTTCTTAGCGTTGTTATCAATTATTTGGAGAGCTTTCTTTTCCTGTGGAATGTTAAAATTTGTTCGATCAGTTCATACAAAAAAATATTTGAGACTTCATTAAGGAAACGCGGCATCAACCCACTTTCTTACAGTGAATATTAATAACGGTGTAGAATCTACTTCCTTCATAAACTAAGAACTTGGCGTACATTTAGGCGCACGTTATAGTTTTAATTGGAACCAATCATTAAATACTTTGTCTACCAGTTCTGAGGCACTAAAACAAATAAAACTTATTACTCCAAGATGAATGTAAAAATATATATAATTTTTTTTTGTCGACAAATCATTTTATTTGCTCTTTCACTTTCTTGTAAAATCACTTGATTTTTCAATGATATTGTTAGATATGTTATCTCGAATACCAAGCTATCGGAGTATATATGAGGATGAATCATATATGTTAGCTGAAAGTTGTCAAAAAATTAGAACAAAACGCATACCAAATGAATTTTGCAGTCAGATGTTCTATACATTTGTTCTCAGATAGCTAGTTATTAAAATTTGTTTGGGATAACTCATAATAGCTTTCATGAGGACAGCTATATTTTCATCAGCATGACAACAACAGAAAGTTATTCCAGATTGCTCAGAATAATTGAGCCAACGTCCACAATGAACAACTGACATTTTGTTCCCAAAACTGGAACACAATCGTTCCAATGATTTGTGTTTTATTTTTTTCCTGTTCTCATACGTCAGTTTTGCCATAAATGATCATATCTAACCTCAAAATTACATTTGGCTATGAAAGATCTTTTCAATGAAAACCAACTTTCAAAGAAAGTTATAACCGACTTGCCAATAAAATTCACGGATTTGTGTTTCAATGATGACTTTCAATGAAATCTAGACGCCTTAGATCTTACTACTTTTCACAGCTGACTTGTTACTCTTAGGCTTTTGTTAAGAAGAAATTTCTTTTCATTCTTTTAATATTTTTTTCGTTAATTTGTTTCACAATTACAAATTTTGCTCCAAGTTCATTTGGTGCTTCATTTTTTGCTAAGGTTCATTAAGTTTTGCACCAAGTTCATCTCAAGTTGATTTCGTGTTTTCCTTATTTTGTTTTATAGAGGGTAAGAAAAGAAAGAATTTCCACAACAAAGTTGTAAATGCGTTCTCCAAGAATCAATTAAAAATATAAAAGTGGCAGTACCGTTGATAAGTACGCAAAAAAATATTTTTATACTTGAAAGTGGACTGTACTAATTCAAGAATACACACATTTTTTTTATAAAATTTCTTGGAGCCGTTTTCGAGAAATACATTTTTTTCTTAACGGTTTTTTAGCATTTGTATGGGAGGTGCCGTTGTTTTTCGTTTTAGGAAAATAGTCTTTAACTATTCAAGTAAATGTCAAAAAACTACCAAATAAGAAGTTACGCGAAAATCCATTGAGTCGTTTTCGCATTTTTTTTAAATTTTAAGTTACAGTTTAAATTTTAAACTTTCTAAGAGCTTCTGCGCAAAAAAGCTGTTTTTTTCAAAATAAAAAATTACAAAAGGTACCTTTTTCCTTCATTATTGAGCTGATTTTTTTTTTTGTATAAAAATCGTTTTAGCCGTTTTTGAGAAGAATACGATTTTCGTTTTGTTATTTGTAGTCTTATTTTTTTTTTTTTTTTAACTTGTGGGCATATTAGCGCATAATGAGGGTGCTAATAGAAAGCCTAATGAAAAACTATTTTCACATCATTCATCAGAAAATATGGCAATTACCACAGAAGACAGATAAAATATGATACTCCTGAATGGTTTTATTAAAGTAGTATGTTCTCAGCTCACTTTTATGGAACTTAATATTGTGAACTATTAAAACCAATATTTATGATTAGATTGAGTGGATATTTGAAAATTTCGAATTGTAAAGCGTTGATCTTTTGTGTAGAATTCATAATTAACACTTACAAAAATAGATATCCCTATTAATCTTAACCGACACAAGAGCAATAACATTTCTTCAGCGAAATTGAATTTATAAAGAAAATTTCAAACTATGTTATTTGTCAGTACACATTAACAAATCCTACGGGTGATAGCAAGGATCTCATTCCGTAACTCGATTATCGCCAGACCTATGGATGGTAATACTTGCTCCACGTTACATGAAAAACTACTATCGTTTAGACGATCACGTTTTTGCTATCATATATTTGATTGACATAAGCCGATTATCGCTAAGTGCTATCGTCGATACGTTAGCGCTTGCACTATACATACTTATTCTTATTCCACTTATGATTTGTTTCTTAATACTGTTTCTTAATCTACTCCAAAAGTAGAGGTTACTAAGTAATTGCAAGAACTCGTGCAATATTTGCATAGTTTAATTTATATGCATATACAAAAAAAATCATGAAACCCAAATTAAAAAATTAACAGTATATTATAAGATAAAAGAGGCAACCAGAAGTTAAGCTCTTTACATTATTAAAATGTAAATTTATTTTACTAAATTACTAATCATATATAACGTTTCGTTTAGATTCAAGCAGCTGCTAGTCTTTTACTCGAGAGTAAGATGTTTTACGTACCATTCGTCCTAAATTCCGCTAGTATAAGGTAGCAAATGCAGGAGCGTGGACTCATTTCGATGGATGATGATCCACAATCACCGCCTCCGCCACTACGAACTTCACCACAAAAAATAATGTTACATCATTCTCTATCCACAACATCATTAATATCGCCTCATCATCAGCAACAACATCATGGATATAGAAATTTACAAGAACTATCACTGTCAAATTCTGCAATCAATCAGCAACAGCAGCAACAATTAAAAGATATAAAACCAACACTGCCAGTTCAGTCTTTGTTGAAATCCTCGCTACTTGCATCATCTTCTTCTTCATCATCCACGTCGTCGTCGACAACAACGTCGACT
This sequence comes from Philhelius pedissequus, assembly GCA_910595825.1. Taxonomy (NCBI): domain Eukaryota; kingdom Metazoa; phylum Arthropoda; class Insecta; order Diptera; family Syrphidae; genus Philhelius; species Philhelius pedissequus. The sequence goes on from OU343162.1 coordinate 122,687,769, forward strand.
GTAACTACAATGCAATATCAAGAGACTAAACGGGAAGACCAACAACAAATTAATGCAACAGAACTGCCCATCCAACAATATAAGTCAATTTTACATACGCATTTAATGTCAAAACAAGCATCGTCGTCATCGTCGTCGTCTGCCTCGACAAGCGGGACAAGTTCAACATCAACAAATTCAGCATGTGGAACAATGAATTTAATGAGCACCCTAGCTAATCGCAACCACTTGCACGATATGGTGCAACACCAACAGACGCAGAACCAGCAATACACACTGCCAACAACGAAGCAGCAGCACCAGCTAAATCAGCACCACCAGATGCAAGTTCATCAAAACAAGACTTCAACATCGTCGACGATGAAAACGACGTTGCTGCCACATTTCGTCATATCGACACCATCAACCACAAACAATGCTAGTAATAGTAGCAACAATAACCTAAGCAAGAGTAATTCTAATAATTATGTTACCGATGTAAGTAATAGTCTAAGTTATAGTAGCCTAAGTAGTAGTAATAAGAATAACAACGTTAACAGCTGTCCAAAGAGCTCGTCAACCTCATACCAAGTTCAGACGCCAACCACCAGTCATCAAACAGCCACTACTGCCACAGCAACGACACAAACCCAAACTGATGATGTTAGTATGAGTGTCAGTGAAAGTGGAAATACTACATCAAGTGGTAACTCTAGTGGTAACCACCTTCATATGGTGCCATCTAGTAGTGGCAATCTTGGAACTGGTGTCTTAAATGCCTCGGGGGCTAATAGTATGGCTGGTGGTGGGGCAATTTCGAGGCGTGGTCCTCCGCATCATCATGAAGCTGTTACCGTTGTTGTATTTAAAACAATGTTACCTGATGACTGAATTAAATATAAAGGAAAACGCTGGATGACACATTAATTTTTTTCCTTTCAATGTGTTTTTTCCTATTAAAGAAACATTTTCCTTTTTTAATTGTTGATTTAGAAAATAAAAAAAAATAAACCTAACTCTTACCTTTTGTTTGGTAGGACTGCATTATACAAATATATGAATATATATATATATAACTTTTCTATGTATAGGACACTTTTTTACGCATTGTATATTTGATTAAAATCATTTGTTTGTAGATACATTTTTTGTAGATTTTTTCATTCTTTTAATATGTATTATTTATTAGCTCTTAAATAATTGTTTGTGTATTTTTTTCTTAATTTTACTACATATTTTTTTATAAAAGGAAAAATACTGATTTTATAAAAGATTTTATATAAGAGTATTCAAACATCTAAAAAAACGCTGTTATTATTATTGTTTGAACAAAATTTAAAAAAAAATTAAAAATATATTACTAAAAAGTAGTATGTATTTTATAAGTTTAATTATAAATAAATAAATATATTTTAGTATATATAATGTGAATATTATATAAGGAATCATATTTGCTGTGTACATACAAAATATATTAAATCAAGAAACAAATTTAACATTATGTATGTTATACCTACATAAAAACAAAATTAATCTATAAACTAAAAATATAAAATATAAATCAAATGTAAAATAAAACAAAAATATTAAAAACATTTTCACAACAATAAAAAATTATATACAAACATTAAAATGATGAAATTAGACATTTACAAAAAACAAACTTTATGGGGGAATTCATCACAATTGCAATTACAGTGAGGTCTGGGAAAAGTGCATTATTAAAATTTAAACTATTTAGCGCTTAGCTATCTTAATCTTTGATTAAGCACTTAAATTATACAAATATTGAAAATAGGACATTTTAGATTGCTTTTTCACTACTACTGCAAAGCTTTTTAGGCATCCGAATATTCAGGTTAAAAACACGTACATCCATTCATACACAATTAAATGAAGACTTATTTTTTAATTTTTGTTCACCTTAAAACTTACACTTGTTTCGAGGATTTAGGTAGGTATTATTCATTTTTTTATTAATTCAATTTTGACTTGTTTGACAAAAATGTAATTTTTATTTAAGGTCTAAATAAAATAAAATCCCCTGAAGATGTTGACAAAAACCAAATTGCTTTTACAAAATCAATTATCAAAAAGTAAACATTTAAAAATAAACTTTATTAATTAATAAAATATTAATTAATTATAATTTAAATTAACAAGAATAAAAAAAATAAATACCAGAGAAATCGAGAATATCATTATTTTCAAACATTACCAGTCAATTTATCGCTTTGTGAATTTTTTGTCCAATGTCAATTGCGACTTTCTGGGAATATTAATATCGCTCAATCTGCAATTAGCAGAAGTGCTGTATTTGCATTGAAGCACTTTTGTAGCAAGGAATTGCTAACATTTAGTTCCAACTTGGGAGTCACTAATCCAAAGTTTAAGGTTCAACATGAGCTAGGGAACGATTTAAATGTTAACACACAAATTGACTTAAAAGAATTTTCGTTTTTATTCTGTACACAAATATGGATACATTTCTTTTACTCTGAATTGCTATTGGCCCTTTTTATATGTAATAAATATTAACTGATTTGACTTCTCATAAAAGATCAATGGCAAAAACGACAGCTGTTAAATTGAGTGTTATTTGTTATCACAAATATTATATTTCTTACTGAAAATACAACTATGAATTTAATGAATGACATTTAAAGATTGTAAAAAGCATGGAGACATTAATGTTGGCATAAACATTTATATATAGAACTCCGCTGACAAAAGGTTTTTCATTTTTTTTCATAAAACTCTTAGCATTTACTAGATATGTATATCCTTAGTTTTTTATTTGAAACACATGCTAACGATCTCACGATCTCTATTAAAGTATGTGTATTTTACTAGGTAACCAACAAATTAATAAACAATTCATTTTAATATGTAATATCCTTGAAATTTTGGCTTAGATAAATATTCCAACGTAATAAACAATTCATTTTAATATGTAATATAATAATAAACAATTCATTTTAATAGGTATTATCCTTGAAATTTTGGCTTAGATAAATAGTCCTACGTAGTTCAACTTTAGATTCCCATTAAATGCCATTGAAATTTCGGCTTACAATTCGCAAGCAACCGAAATGTGTTACGTAAATGCGTAAAAGCGTGTAGATTTTAGAAAAAAAGATTGATTGATTAAGTAACAAAATAATTTAGTTGACGTTGGGAGGTAGACTCTTCTTAATTTTTTTTTATTAAATTCTTCATGTTATATTTTAAAATTGGGGATATGATTGAAGTTGACATCGATATTCAGCTTTCGAACTTTTATTGGAATCATTCTTTTCTGATCTCGAAATAATTGAATCTTTTTCCTTAATATGCAGTAAAAGGTCTATGTAGTTCGCTAAAACTCTGCTCGAGTTAAAAAAAATCAGCTTTAGGCCCAACTCTTTTTGCGTGATCTGATACAAAAAAAATTCGAAATTGGAATAAAACAGATCAATTTTATACTTCTCAGAACTATTCATTTCAAATCTTTAGAATTCCAGTTCGTTGCTTCTGCAGCTAGACTGTTCAATGTTTCTTGCTTAAAAATGTTTATTATAAACTATAGTTCGTGAAAGCCTATATATATATATATATTTCAATCCACGGTTTTTTTTTACAGCGTAGTGTTAATGTACATGGACATTTTACAATTTGTTTAACAGCAGTATAATAGGTAGTTTATCCGTCAGCACACATAATTACAAAGGCAAATATCAGATTGTTTACAGCGAAACTAATTCAATATGACTAGATTGATAAAGTATGTAATACTATACTATCGTTTGTTTCACTTACGAGAACACCGTAAAATAAACGGCTTTTTGTAATTAAAAATATAATGCAAAACTATTAGAAAGGCAAACAATATTGACATACAATAAGCAAAATAGTATTAGATTTCGTTGTTTTACACCACCGACCGTTTATTAAAAAGAACAAAAACAGGTAAATTTAAAAATCGGTCAATTCAAATCAAAATTGGTCGATGGGGAAGATAATGACATAAGCGAATGAAAAGTAAGAGTCAAATAGGAGTTTTAATTGTCATACCGTCGCGTCGCGTCGCGTTGTCGGTATATATGCTTACGCCCACTTTGATTAAAATCTGGTGGTTGTAAGCTTTACTCTCGCGAGTACTCCTCTGTTACGAAAGTAAAAGTAAACACACCTTAACCCTCGTTCGGCTTTTAAGCTAGAATTACACGGTTGACGCATTGACTCTGACGTAAAAATGACGTCACAATCTGTCCTAATTGTGTTAAGTCTTGTAACTGTCAACCAATAAGTTTGTGAATGTGTTGACGAGAACGTTAACACCGGCGTTTTCATGAATTTGTCGAAGAACGCATTGACTGTTATGTGAAGGAAAGGCAAACAAATCTAAAACATCACAGCTTTTAGACATATAGCCGTTTATATAGCTTCGGGGATATCGGGGAAATCTGAACGCTTACAAATGTAAAGGGGTATTATGTACTTTTGCTCTCAAGAAAAATGTGAATGGAAATTATTGAAAAATGTTATCCGTTTTACGAATAGAGTTGGTGACAATGTGAGCGACATTCAGTAATTTTATGTTATACCACGAATACACAATCTCTGAATCATTTTGGAAGAGTCATTTGATATTCAAAAACTAATTAATCTATCATACATTGTCTGAGTTCCTTATGACAACAACAGCAATGTCTTCTTCAGATGTAACTTGAATTATTTTGAATTAAAAGAAAAATTGGTTTTACATTATTAAAATTGAACCGTTAATTATTAAATAAAGATACCATTCGTATCTGATCTTTCGACATTTTTGGTTTTAACTAGATATTCTTTTTCTCATAAAAAAAAACGAGGATGTGTTAAACTGTAATGACAATTTCTATTTTACGTGAAGTTAACAAATTCTTAGACTTTTTCGTTTAATATTCCCCGACAGTTTAATTATGAAGAAATGTTAAGGTAATTGAATAATGATAAAGTACAGTACGGTCGGTCGGTATGTAGCAATTTCTCGGAAATACAGTTTTTTCTAATCGTTTGAAAGACGATTTAAAATACCAAAGTTTTTAACATTGGAGTCGCTTTTGCAGAATTACTTGAACATAAGTGCTTAAACAGTAGTACGCGTTCTTAATATGTCCAACGAATTGCTAGTGCATGCACAATATATTTAATACATATGAACATATGTATATCGAAGCAGATTTGAGATGGAAACCTTTTTGAAAATATACATAGTAGTGGACGCTAGTGTCACGGTTGGAATGTTATTTGTGCATTTTATGTTAGCTTACAAATAAAGAAGGAAGCCACTCCCACATGCGAATTTACAACAGTTATGCTTAGAACAGTACTGTTTTGCGTCCCCTCATGTTCAGAAGGGATTCGACTTCCGGAACTGTGAATAATCCACATTTTTAGTTACAAACAAATTTTATAACAGTTCTAAATTGGCTTTTCTCTAGTCTCGTCCTACAAATATTGTCAGAAAAAACCTATTACGGTTTAAATTTTGTGTAATAGTTGTATGTGTGTTATAAGATCTGCTTAGTTTATCAGCGGAGATATCTATCGCAAACTGTTACACTATTTTATATGGTATTGTATGTATTTTTGAGCTCACATAAAGTGTACAAAGGAAACACCTATAGTAAATTTAATTAGACCGGACTGGAAGAAAAGACATTCGTACAATTCATCACTTTTTCGGTCAGTGGGTTTTTTTTTTTCTTAAATTTGTATGGCCCCCCGACCTCCTGAGAAGATATAAATTATTAAGTTAATCCATGTTTTATTATTTCCTTTTGCCTAAAAATAAGGGAGAATTCGCCTTAGGCGAGGATTGCACATTTAATTTTAATTAAATATTCAAAGTCGGTTCGGGCTACCGAAATGTTAATACTGATAAGATTGATTCACACTTTAGCTACAAATTGAATTATTATTAAATATAACGTCCTAAAACCAAACGGTAAAAATGAACTTTGCTAGCTTCTGGGATTGATAAATAACACTAAAAATCACATTATTGACCAAACATTTTTAGTCCATAAAGTCTATTTCAAGTTTTATTTATTAAGTAATTGGGTATAAAAGTGTTCTGGTTATGTTCGGTTTCAGTCTTTTCTTAACTTGCAGCTTCTATAATAAATTGATGAAATTAAGCTGTAAATTGCTTATAAACTTATTAACGAAACAACTAAAACATAAATGTGTAATCCTGGCCCTAGACTGTAATTTAATATTTTTAAAACTGCAATTTAATTCAAACTTCAAAATTAATGTAAAATTTAAATAAAATAATATTTTTCTACCTATTTGAGCTAGATATTAATACATTTTTTTTTCATTTGCAGCTTTATGATTAGATAATTTTTGTTTTATATGTATATGTATATGGATTTAGTATTTTTAACTAACAAAACTGCCACATAAAACTTAGAAAATTTTTTTAATGTTAAATATATTTACCTACTTTAATTGTAAAAAATCGAACACTAATTCGAACTCCTAGTTAAATACAAATTAAATTAATAAATACATATATAATGCGTAAGTTTATTTAAAACATGTACACTTTGTATACACACCATAATTATTATACACAGTTATTATTTGTTGTTGTTTCTTAATTTTTAAGCTAAAATTTAAAACCATTTTTTTTGTATCTAAGTTGAATGAAAAAAAGTTGCGTTAAGCCATTTACCATTGCGAACAACTAAAAAAAAAATAATGAGAACTTCAAATTACTTTGAAATCTAATCTAATTATAATTTAATTTTGTTTATTCTGCATTTCTACTCTACATTTACGACTGCAAAGATTTTTATATTATTTTAACTTTTGATAGAAGAAATTGAAATTTATGCAAAATTAGTAGGTACTATTATATTTAATTTTTTATGGAATACCCCATTAATACTACTTTATACATATATATATATATTTGCTATATTTAAACTTTAAATATTATATTATTTTCCTTTACATATATGTTTGTATACAATTTTATTGAGCACATCAAAAGCAATGAAAAAAAATATTTAAATGACTGATTTGTAGTTTTCTTAATTAAAACAAAAAAAAAAACAATGAAAAAATAAAAAAAGCTAATAATTAAAAAAAAAAATTATTTAAAAAATTTGTTTTGACAATTTCTTTTTTTGTAGATGCTTTATTTATATAAATTTAAAATTGCGTTTTGTTTTACCAAAATTTCCCCTACTTTATGATACCTTTGGCGAATTGCGTTAGGCATATGTAAATTGGAATCGCAATAATTAAGATGGACCATAACGGTGACAGTTTTTCAAATCTTCTGGTGGTAAAATATCGACAGAAACAGACGCCGTAATCTAATATATATACATGTATGTATGATATTGTTTCTTTTAATTAAATATTACCTTTTTTTTAATAATTATTCATTTTTTTAAGTGGAAATTGTAAAACACAAAGTATCATTTTGATACTCGTTCTTTTCACTTCAAAAGAAAAATATTCTGCCCTATCGAGGTAACCGTGCGTCGCAGCGGAACATTTTCCGCTTTGTCGGAGAAATGTTCCGCACAGGTGTTCGGAAGATTACGTCGAAGCAAACATTTTCAGAATCGGACGATTTCGGAGAATTCTCCTCGCTAGGGCGCATTATTAATGATTTCAACTCGTATTTACGAATCACCTCACCATTAACTTATTCTGACCTTAATTATACTATCAATTAAATACAGACAAAATTGTTATACCAATTATCACATAATTAAACAATTCCACAAAAGTATGAAATTATCTAAAGAACATTGATCAAAGAAACTCGTGTGTGGTTTTATTAATGAAATGGTTTTTATTTATTATATGAAAATAATATTTTATAAAGATATAAATAAATAAAAGAAAAAACCAAAACGCTTTGAAATGCTCTCAATGTAATTCAAACCAGCTTCCGTTATAGCATGGGAGTGGTTCCAGATTTCCATGAGTGTGTCAACAAGTTTTTCTTTGACCTCCTTGGGAATTTCGCTATTTGTTATTTTCCAAAGATTTTCTATGGGGTAAATATCCTTGGAATTGCCTGAACAAAGTAAAACTTGTGGCATGGAGCTGAGTCATGCATAAATTGGTGTAATTCGTTGTCTGGATTGAATCTTTGGAAAAACACACCTACATATGTATGTTTTTCCTTTGACGATGTTCTCGAGCCCATGGCTAAGAGTTCATTTTCATTGCTTCTGTGAGAAATTGTACCTTAGCAGGACGACAGGTAATGAGATTTTCTTCTACCTGACGTCGTTGTACTGGTCTCTTTAAAAGCATAATTCCTGAGTTCTTGTACCTGTTTTTTTTTTATTAGGGTCAATGTTATTTTTTGCGGGTTTCAAGACAAATTTCATCGACTTTTCTGTATGTCATTCGTGTGGTTTTGTTGTTTAAGCTTTCATCCGCAGTACGCCATAAGTTGGTAAAATAATGAAAACGTTTGTCCAGGTTTATTTTCAACCTGTTGACAATTTTATTGCAGTCCCCTGCAAATGAAATGAAGTAACAAAGTTTTTATTTATGTTTTTTTTTCTTGGAAGGGCATTCAATTATCGGCTCTTTGTGCAAACGTGGAAGTGTTCAAAAACATTGAAAATTAATAATTTTTTCTCACAAAACCGAAAGAATAAAAAAAAACTATTTTGAGTTTACTCCTGCTGTTCTTGAAAAAACCACTTATAGGTATTTCAAATTAAATATTATTTTGCTCAAACCAAACCTATCTGCCCTTTGGTTCACAGGCTACCATACAAATTATTTCGTTGCTGTAAAGAGAACATATACAAATAAAAATATATTTTTCGGATTATGCCGCGTAATAAAATTATTTCAGATGGTAAATTTGTACTCACCCCAAAAGTTTGGCAATAAAATTGCACTCTGAAATAATTTTACTACTCTGAATAGCTAATCCGAAAATAAATTTTTAATATGTCAAAAAACAACCGAGAAATCCGAAAGTCATATTTTTAAATAACTTTTAAATAATCTGTTTGTGAATAAACAATCAATTTACATTTGTTAATTTGTTAATTTGACTATATGCCTGTAAGACCTAAGGTCTTTTTTTAAATGCAACCTGAATTGCACGGCACTTTAGAAGCAAACTAAACCGTTTGCTAAAACGCATCATAAATATTTATGTTCAACTTAAAACAATCTCTTATTTGCTACTTTTTCCTCCTCTGAGTGAACTGTCCCATAAATACCTAAGTAGACCTTAAATTTTTAAGTTGTGTATCAGAAAACGGGCCTGAATCTCAAAAATTAGTAAGAACTTGCAATTGGAAATTTACAGTATGTCCATTTCTAATGTCTTTTTGAGTAATGTTGTTTGTTTGTCTTACAAAAAAAGTAAATAAAAACATAACAATTTAAAATAATGACTTGTTCAACATCATTAATGATCAATTTAATACGGATTGTATCAGAATTATCTGGACTTTAGAAAAAATAAAATGCAGGACAAGAACGCACGAACTTGCTCTTATGTTCGATCACATCGTATACAAAATATTTCTATTGCGAATCTAAATATATTTTTTAAGTCGTTTCTTAATTAATTTTTTATATATGCAAAATTTTTTAACTTTAAAACAAAAAATTAAATCGGCTTAATCAAAGAAAAAATAATTCAAAATTCTGAAATAAGTACTTAAACTTATTTGAACTAAAAAAAGTACGTCATTTTATTTCTTGGATAAATTTTGATTTATAAAAAAAAAATTAAAAATCTGTGGAGCGGTTCTTGAGAAAAAAAAAATTGTTTTAAAAAATTTTATGAAAACATTTTTCAAAAAAAAAATTCAAAAACGCCAATTCATAGGTATTCCGCAAATACATACATGAAAAAAATTTAATGAGCAGTTTTCAAAATATAATTTTTTTATTTTTTAATACAAAAAAAAATATTAATTAGAAATATCGGTGCATGGAAAGTACCGTTCTTAGACGATTTTAATTTTTTTTTAACTATATGATCGGTCGTACCTTAAAATCTGCACTGACTTTTTTAAATAAAAATCCTTAGAGCTGTTTTCGAGAAACATGAGCTTTAACGTAACGCTTTTTTCGACGAATGCATAACTTGCTAGACGCCCAAATTTGTAAATAACAACTTAAGTATTATCTTATTATACTAATTATTTTTTGTTATCAATCACACCACACCCAAACATTCCTGTGGGCTCTTAGTCTAATAGTTATTGGGGATTGCATACAAGCATTATATTTTTCAACATCGGACGCAAACCTTTTTTAATTCAAAATATTTATTACATGAAATATTTAGGGAAAATCAAACAAGTGAATTCTGAACATTACTTGTCTGAGATTAAATCGACAAATATTCATAACACATTATGAGATTAAAATGTTTGTTCACATTTTTAATTTTAATTTTGAAGTTATTTTGAAATTAATTTTCATGTTTTGTACATACTCATAGTTCATACATACGCTAATACTCATGCATAATTTCTATTTGAGTTTTTCATTACGAATTAGAAAATATCACATGCATTATGCATACCGGAAAAATTCGTCCTGTCGAAGTCAGACCTATTTCAATGGTATCCTTTGCGTTTTACTACTTTAATAACTCTACATCTACAATTGACGTATTTTTTATACGTATATTATATATATATATATATCAAAATTTGTCATAATTTAACAACGGAAATAAAGAGAGTAACAGCCCTATTCTGATATTCACGTGAATCGTATATCCGATCCACCCATTCGATTCCCTTTTACACTGCCTTTCTTTTTAGCTATTGATCGAGTAAAATACATTATCCCGAGCAAATTTATGACATTCAACTAAGCTGTTTAGTTCACGTGACAATCTTTCAATTGTTGATAATAATTTCCTCGTAATTAATTTTGGTAATGGACAGTATTGGCATTGGTATTTTTGGCAATATCTGCATTTAATTTAATTGTAGAAATTATTGCCGAAAATTGGTCTTTGTCGTTTTACCCCTAAAAATGTTAATGATCCTTTATATACACACAAATATTCTACATTAGGAAATAAATTACATACTTTTTACTTACACCAACGATACAGCCAATCAATTGAAGTCAAAATGAAAATTAATGAATTCTATAGAATGAAAGCTCACGTGAATACCGCACATTATTACCGACGCACGGTACCGACTTAAATACAGATTCACTTGGAATGAATAGCAGAATAGTGATGAGTGAACATTCAAGAAAAATTTCCCCGATAGCAGAGTAGGTCTGATTATTGTTTTTTTTTTTAAATTAATTATGTACATATTTTGTCAGAAAATGTAATTATCTCCTTCACATTTCGCACGAACTTTTATCAGATGTTGCTTCCACAATTAAAAAATATCAATTAATGTGTATGAAGTATAGACCCAGCCAATAATGTTTAAGTAAAGCCAAAGTGCACATAGTCTCATGAATAACGAATTCGATTGTTCTATCCAAAATTTTAGATCAAGGACGCACCAGGACTTATCTTTTTCAGCTAGAGATTTGATCACTTAGCTATTTAAAGGAAAGATTTTTGTATCTTTCTTTCAAATTAAAGAAATTATTTTTCCTTAAGTTGCATAAACTCACCTGATTACATTCAAGAAGGTAAGTACCTATGACACACATATGAATACTTGAAAATAAAAATTCGTTGACAATGTGCAGGAATGTTCTCTAGACGAAAAATAAAGTTATGTTTTTCTCAATTCAAACATATTGGGGGTTATCGTGAATACAAATTTCCCTGGAAATTTGTCTCAAATTCGAAACTTGGGAACGTAAATGATGCTCAAAAGTTTCTCTCGGAATATATTACGGTCGGGAATAAGATTTCCCAGGGAATTTTGCTGTCATTTCATACGATTTTTTGTTCTAGCGAAATTTATTCCGTGGCAGATTCACGGTAGCAGGAAAAATTTCCAGGGAATACAATATTCCGTGGGAAACGAAATTCCTTGGGTGTTTCCCGTGTGACTGGAAATAATTTGTGCATGCAGAATTTTTTATTATAATTTTTTTTTCTTAAAAAAATTAAATAATATTATTTTAAAGTAAAGGCAACAACTTTCGAACTCTCCCTTATGCATGTATTTTCTTTTCAATTTGAGAATATTTTTACCTATATATTCTTTGGTACCTACAGTTCACAAACCACTTTGTTTTATTATTATTGAAAAGTACTTCTAAAATTATGAAAAAAAACTGTATTATTTAGTAATCTTCAAATACATAATAAAATAAACAATATAATTAAAAATAATTAATTTTTGTTATACTAGGAAGTCTGAAATAAAATGCCTTGAATTGTAATGTTAAAAAAAAGTTATATGATAAAAAAATAAATATACAGAACTAAAAGCTATAATCTAAATAAAAAGAAATAATTTTTTCAAATAAAATCAAAAAATAAATAAATAAAATTTACTGTATATAAACAAAATAATTGTAGAAATCGGAAACAAACTCAATTAGCAAATTAAGAACTTAAATCGAAACATAATTCATAGTAATATCTAAATTTAAAATCCATTTTAACAATTTGAACATAAACGAAAAGCTGAATATGTTCTTAAAAGTATGTACCTATTGTTTTTTTTTTAAAGAAATTTTATTAAATGTTGAGTTTAAACATTTTTATTTCATTACATGGGTATGTGTAAATGGCATACCCGTTTTACATAACTCAATTATTTTCAAATAATCAGTCTTCTTTTTCGAAAAAGAAATCAAATTAATAAAAAAAAGGAACAAACTTATTTGAATCTCATATTTTTGGTCCCTTGACTTGCTTTAAATATTTTTAATTTTTTTGTTTATTTAATACATTTTCTAGTTCTTTTTTTTTAAATTAATATTTTTTTAACTAAATGCTTGTAAGACCCAAGCTATTTCAAATGCAACCTGATTTGCACGGCAGTAGTAAGAAGGAATAGATATATAGGAAATAATTTTTATTAGAACAGTGGATTTGAGAAAAAGATTATTACGATCGCACTATAACCTACGGCGCGCGGTATCCAAATAAAACTGGAGGTATAGAAAAGAATGCTGCTGTGTGTGAGGCTTGAACGTCTAATTAGCAATCAAGCACTATATCCACTGCGTTATTGTAATAAAACATACCATGAAAGCCCAAACCCGTATATTTATTAAGTATTAGCCCTCTTTATTTTCTTTGGATCATGAGGGCATAAATCTTCGATCGTTTCACTATTATCAAAACGTCTGACGACGAAATAAATACATCAACATCACCAACAAATTTTCCCGAAATCGAAATTCGCTTAAGGTATGTAAGCTGTGACCACTACCGACTGTTAAGTGTTATTGAATATCATAGTTCGTTATTTTAATTGTTTCGATCTAACTATTAATATATACATTTTCTTTTCACGGAAAGTAAATTTTCAGAGTGCAAAACATGTATTTACATAAATCAAAATAAAATGCACGTAAAATGATGGCACAAACTTGCTCTTGTAGCCAACAACTTAGGAGTAGCTAACCACTGACGCTCTTAGTAGGTAGGTAGCCTAGTTACCCTATGCAGATTTAAAGCCGATGTATGTATGTAAGATTTCCTTGATTCTTAGTATGTAATGAATCGTCGAATAAATGATTCAAGGAATAGTTTCATAGGTACCTACCTACAAATGTATATTTAAATGGATTTTAATTATGTAAATTAGGAGGGTTAAATGTACATACCTATATAGATTGAACCTTGATATGCAAATATGTACATAATGAAAGTGAATGTTGTATAGCTGGGTAAAAATCGTTTTTTAAACTTATAAAAACTGCCAAAACCATCATACCCCTATAGCGATCGCTGTTGACGGTGATGGCCTGGCCAGCATTATTTTGGAAGAAGTACGGACCGATGATGCCTCCAGCTCAAAATTCACACCAAACAGTAACTATATCTGAATGCATTGGCACCTTGTGAATCTTGCTAGGATTGGTGTTGTCCCAAATCCCTGCAATTTCGCTTGTTCACGTACACATTCATCGAAAAATGGGCCTCATCGCTAATGCTTTTGATAATAAAGTTTTATATTTTGCACGATAGTGTTGCCCGATGCTGATGACTTGTCTTTAGTGACTGATTAAAAGACGATATTTTGACAGAAAGTAAAACAAACAATGTGGCCGTCCCGACCTGTCAAAATCAACCCGTCCCTATTGGAAAACCCTTTACATTGGAATTTCTTGGGAGAAATACATATTGTGCCTATGTTTGTTACAGAAAACAAAGAACATTCGATATCTGAACACACTAAAACACTGTGATATTTTCTTTACTCAGCAAAACAATATCTTCAATTGGTGAAGCATAGTTGAACTATGCATACTACCCAAGTTTTGTTGGTACGATTTTCTATATTAGCCGTGTTTTATTATCGCCAATAACCCATATGGTTCACCCCGTAAAAATAAAACGATCTGGGTTACGTACTGATATGTACCCTCTGTTTGCCGAATTTAATACTAATATATGAAAACGCAGATAGAAACCCTGATAGAAACCTAGATCCCGTGTTGTTTTTGTAATACGTTATAAAAAATAACCCAGACCCAGACCTATAGATAATAAAACGCAGCTATTGTTCTTTGTACAGTTTATGCACTGTTTTCTAATGCTTGATTTTTCCATGCAATGGGAAGGTAATTGTCTTTTTACTCACTTTCGCACTGAACTTATTTTAAAAATGAGAATACTCTGAACTATAACTTGTCTCAACTTTTTTTCAACCATAAAGTGTGCTGTAGACGGTGTGTGCGTCATTTATTCTTAAAAGTGTTCTTCTTTTTACTTGCGATATAGGTACTATGGGGCAAGGTTTGCATGTGAAAAAAATCGAACTCGATATTTTAATCAATGTTGGCAATACGATGATAGAGAACACCATAAAAGTGGGTCCCGCAATTCCGTCTGTCTGTCTGTACAACTCTTTACAGCTTAAACGACTGAACCGATTTTCTACGATTTTGGCTGAAATTTTGTTTTTGAATTTATATAATTAAATATTTAAAATGTTCATACCAATTTTTTTTGGAAAAAAATTAAGAATTTTTATATATAAAAAATTACGTGAAAACGATTTTAAAAACACATTTAGCCGTTTATATTAAGAATATTTGGCATATAAAGGAATCGAACATTGTAGGCAGGTGCGTGCGATCCAGTCGTGAATTTTATTTTTAAAACATCCGTATTTACTCTGTATCATCTATGTGTTGTAAACCGTGCCATAGGAACATTCCATGGGTAAGGGTCAGGCGCGTCACTTCTCCTTTTTTTTGAAATACAATAATAGGTTCATAATTACACATATATCTTAATAGGAATCCATATAATATTACTGTAAAAGCCTACTGTATTCGGAACTATTTTCACATAGTTTTTCTATAATGGTTTCTTGACTTCTTGAAGGATATTATAAAAGAGAAATGTCGTTCTTGTGTGCACGAATAACTCGAGAATAGATATTTCGATTTTCATGATTTTGGGCTTTAGGAATTCCTATTGACCCAAGGAAGGACATAGGACACTGCAGGAAAATCCCGAAAAATTTCCAGAAAAATTGGAAATCAGGGATCATCCTCTTTTTTTAGTGTATATCTCGAGAATATGGTTACTTCTATTTTCAATATTTAAGGCTTGATAAATTCGTATTGGCTCAAGAAAGGTCATATGATAATAGAGAAACATCTGTTCACGATTTAGGACTTTTGGCACTAGGAAGGGCATATAGTATACTCTGGATGAAAATTCATGAATATTTTCAGTAAAATTGGTAACCCTGGAACATCGTTTTTTTTTAAATTTAACTATATGCCTGTAAGACCTAAGGTCTTTTAAATGCAAACTGAATTGCACGGCACTAGTTTGGCACAGTGGATTTGAGAACCAGGTATTGACTGTATCATTTTTAACCCATGGGCTTCATCCAATTAAAATTGGAGGTATAGAAAAGAATGCGACTAGCGTGGGGATCGAACCCACACATCTAAGTTAGCAATCAAGCACTTTATCCACTGCGCCATTGCCACCTATTGTTTGAATACATTTTTTAGTTTGTCAGTTATTATAGAGCATAATTCAGTTTTAATCGTTTCTTTTCTTGGATTTCTTGTTCTGTTTTTAACTGTTGGTGACTTTTTCCTTCTTCGTCTATAGCGTTCTCTCGTACTTGATGTATGTACATATATAGTAGCTCTGAAATAGGCCCCACATCATGAATACAAAACACATTTGTTATGCTGAATGCATATTTCGAAAAAAAAATACAAAATAAAAATGTTTTGCGATGGACTACAACTTGTATGCAGAACGGTTAACCTTTGTTTTTAAATATACATTAAATTACAAATACCTTTAGATAACTTTAAATTTTGCACCACATTTTGTATTAACACAAATAATAAAAACAAATAACTAGTAACATAAAAGGCGAGATAAAAGGGTGTTCAAAGTCCGAATAATCTTTTGGGTAAATAATAGGTATTTACAAAAAATTGTGTGCAGTTTTTTAAATTCAAGTTTGATTGTTCAAGATTTTTTTAATAAATAGTTATGCTTTTAAGATTAGAATAAAGTTTTGAATTAAAAGTTAATAAAACCACAATCCTTTAAATTTAAGAAGACCTTATATTTATTTATTTCTTTAAACTAGTGCCATGCAATTCAGGTTGCATTTAAAAGACCTTAGGTCTTATAGGCATATATTTAAATTTAACTTAAATTTAACATTTAAAAACAATTTAAATTTTAATTTCAATTTCAGGACACATACTAGTGTATTCAAAACTATACAAAAACATCGATTAAACAGTTGTAAAAAAATTAAACTTGTAAATAAAATTGGTAAATCCACCAAACTGTGTGTCACGTTGTCAGTATATTATAACTACAATTTCTTAATAAATAAATACATGTAAATTAAAAGAAATTTAGTAAATAACAACAAAATTAGATAGTTAAAATTATTAATTTGCTTATATTACCCAATATAAGTTATTAATTATTATTTTTAAAGTAATGGTGCTCTTAGTTTGAATACATTCGTAATCAAATATTTAAAATGGTTTTCGATTGAAAATGCATTCAAAACAAAACAGTGCATATGACTGAAATTATTTTAAATTTGAGCATTATATTATGATAAATGTATGTACGTATGTAAAAAGTTCAATAGCATAATATTGTATTTAGTTAAAAATAAAATATTCACCATAGCTAGTTTTAGAAACTATAGAATATTAAGTGTATATGTATAAATATTAAATTATAAGAAGAAAAAAAAAGATTAGAAGAAGAAATAAAACTATTTTACTAAGAATGAATCAATTTAAATATTAACACTAGAAGAAATAAATAAGAAAGAGATTATATTGAAATGTAAATAAAAAGCAAAATTTTAGCTTTTTTACGAAAAAGAAACACATTTATAATTAACGAAAAAAGAAATTTTAATTTAAATAGCCAATGTTAGTGAATTTGATACGTTCATTTTTTTATTTTAACGCAATTACATTCACAACTAAAAAAAAAAGAATCAACAAATTCTCACCACAATCAGATAAAAATAAAATAGGATTTTTCTACATAACTTCTATTTAGAAAATATATTTAACTAAACACGCATTAAACAGACTTAAACTGCAACTGCTAATCTTAACAGATCAATAAAAGAAAAAGACATTAAACATATAACAACTGCCTAATTACAAAACTTAACATATTTATTTATATTTATTATATTAATTATTATTGTGGTGAATAGAACATATTTATTAAGTATATATTATTGAAATAAACAACAGAGACTTATGTAACTGTACTTTTATGTACACAATAAATAAACAAGTTATTGTTTTTTATTCACTGTTCAAGATTTTTATTTGTTTACAATGTGTTAACGTAAAATGCAAAATATCGTGGAAATAATAACAAAGAAAAACTGAAAAGTTATTTAAATAAAAGAAAGAAACTTTACTATACATTTATTATATTGAAAAAAAAAAAAAAAAAAACAATTATATTAATAAAACGAAAATACTATATTAGTTGATTTACTAACAAATTAAATATTGTTTTTTTTTTTTCAACATCAAAATTGAGTTCTTGTCTGTTAATTGTTCTTATTTCCCCCATAAGCCAAGAGGGTCATGGCTAAAGGCGGCTGATTTGCAAGCTGCAGTGTAGAGAAATGCAATGCTCTAAATTGCATTGTGGCGAAAAGGCTACGGCACAGTGAAGTCCAATTTACGATTAGACCGGTGGTTTTTCAGAATACAAATAGACCTTTAAATCGCGTCCTACGAGTGGAGATTTTCAAGGAGGCGTTACCTAAAAATCAATCCCTTGTAGGAAGCACAAGCACAATAGATCTCAAGGTCGCAGTTCAAATTTATTCTCTCATTCACTCGTTTAAATATAAAAAAAAATAAAGTTGTTTTATTTTGGAATGCCAATTTTACGTATTTAATAATATAAGCTCACAAAATGATTTCGAAATAAACATCATCCGTTTTCGAAATATTGAATTTAGGCAAAAAATTATGAGAAAGTCCAAAATAAAAAAATGATACTATAGGGCAAGGTTTGCACTGAAAAAATCGAACTCTAGATTTTAATCAATCTTGTCATTATACTATGATAGAGAACACCAAAAAATGGATCCTACATCCCACATAAAATTAAAATTAAAATTAAAATTAAAATTAAAATTAAAATTAAAATTAAAATTAAAATTAAAATTAAAATTAAAATTAAAATTAAAATTAAAATTAAAATTAAAATTAAAATTAAAATTAAAATTAAAATTAAAGTTAAAATTAAAATTAATATTAAAATTAAAATTAAAATTAAAATTAAAATTAAAATTAAAATTAAAATTAAAATTAAAATTAAAATTAAAATAAAATTAAAATTAAAATTAAAATTAAAATTAAAATTAAAATTAAAATTAAAATTAAAATTAAAATTAAAATTAAAATTAAAATTAAAATTAAAATTAAAATTAAAATTAAAATTAAAATTAAAATTAAAATTAAAATTAAAATTAAATTAAAATTAAAATTAAAATTAAAATTAAAATTAAAATTAAAATTAAAATTAAAATTAAAATTAAAATTAAAATTAAAATTAAAATTAAAATTAAAATTAAAATTAAAATTAAAATTAAAATTAAAATTAAAATTAAAATTAAAATTAAAATTAAAATAAAATTAAAATTAAAATTAAAATTAAAATTAAAATTAAAATTAAAATTAAAATTAAAATTAAAATTAAAATTAAAATTAAAATTAAAATTAAAATTAAAATTAAAATTAAAATTAAAATTAAAATTAAAATTAAAATTAAAATTAAAATTAAAATTAAAATTAAAATTAAAATTAAAATTAAAATTAAAATTAAAATTAAAATTAAAATTAAAATTAAAATTAAAATTAAAATTAAAATTAAAATTAAAATTAAAATTAAAATTAAAATTAAAATTAAAATTAAAATTAAAATTAAAATTAAAATTAAAATTAAAATTAAAATTAAAATTAAAATTAAAATTAAAATTAAAATTAAAATTAAAATTAAAATTAAAATTAAAATTAAAATTAAAATTAAAATTAAAATTAAAATTAAAATTAAAATTAAAATTAAAATTAAAATTAAAATTAAAATTAAAATTAAAATTAAAATTAAAATTAAAATTAAAATTAAAATTAAAATTAAAATTAAAATTAAAATTAAAATTAAAATTAAAATTAAAATTAAAATTAAAATTAAAATTAAAATTAAAATTAAAAATTAAAATTAAAATTAAAATTAAAATTAAAATTAAAATTAAAATTAAAATTAAAATTAAAATTAAAATTAAAATTAAAATTAAAATTAAAATTAAAATTAAAATTAAATTAAAATTAAAATTAAAATTAAAATTAAAATTAAAATTAAAATTAAAATTAAAATTAAAATTAAAATTAAAATTAAAATTAAAATTAAAATTAAAATTAAAATTAAAATTAAAATTAAAATTAAAATTAAAATTAAAATTAAAATTAAAATTAAAATTAAAATTAAAATTAAAATTAAAATTAAAATTAAAATTAAAATTAAAATTAAAATTAAAATTAAAATTAAAATTAAAATTAAAATTAAAATTAAAATTAAAATTAAAATTAAAATTAAAATTAAAATTAAAATTAAAATTAAAATTAAAATTAAAATTAAAATTAAAATTAAAATTAAAATTAAAATTAAAATTAAAATTAAAATTAAAATTAAAATTAAAATTAAAATTAAAATTAAAATTAAAATTAAAATTAAAATTAAAATTAAAATTAAAATTAAAATTAAAATTAAATTAAAATTAAAATTAAAATTAAAATTAAAATTAAAATTAAAATTAAAATTAAAATTAAAATTAAAATTAAAATTAAAATTAAAATTAAAATTAAAATTAAAATTAAAATTAAAATTAAAATTAAAATTAAAATTAAAATTAAAATTAAAATTAAAATTAAAATTAAAATTAAAATTAAAATTAAAATTAAAATTAAAATTAAAATTAAAATTAAAATTAAAATTAAAATTAAAATTAAAATTAAAATTAAAATTAAAAATTAAAATTAAAATTAAAATTAAAATTAAAATTAAAATTAAAATTAAAATTAAAATTAAATTAAAATTAAAATTAAAATTAAAATTAAAATTAAAATTAAAATTAAAATTAAAATTAAAATTAAAATTAAATTAAAATTAAAATTAAAATTAAAATTAAAATTAAAATTAAAATTAAAATTAAAATTAAAATTAAAATTAAAATTAAAATTAAAATTAAAATTAAAATTAAAATTAAAATTAAAATTAAAATTAAAATTAAAATTAAAATTAAAATTAAAATTAAAATTAAAATTAAAATTAAAATTAAAATTAAAATTAAAATTAAAATTAAAATTAAAATTAAAATTAAAATTAAAATTAAAATTAAAATTAAAATTAAAATTAAAATTAAAATTAAAATTAAAATTAAAATTAAAATTAAAATTAAAATTAAAATTAAAATTAAAATTAAAATTAAAATTAAAATTAAAATTAAATTAAAATTAAAATTAAAATTAAAATTAAAATTAAAATTAAAATTAAAATTAAAATTAAAATTAAAATTAAAATTAAAATTAAAATTAAAATTAAAATTAAAATTAAAATTAAAATTAAAATTAAAATTAAAATTAAAATTAAAATTAAAATTAAAATTAAAATTAAAATTAAAATTAAAATTAAAATTAAAATTAAAATTAAAATTAAAATTAAAATTAAAATTAAAATTAAAATTAAAATTAAAATTAAAATTAAAATTAAAATTAAAATTAAAATTAAAATTAAAATTAAAATTAAAATTAAAATTAAAATTAAAATTAAAATTAAAATTAAAATTAAAATTAAAATTAAAATTAAAATTAAAATTAAAATTAAAATTAAAATTAAAATTAAAATTAAAATTAAAATTAAAATTAAAATTAAAATTAAAATTAAAATTAAAATTAAAATTAAAATTAAAATTAAAATTAAAATTAAAATTAAAATTAAAATTAAAATTAAAATTAAAATTAAAATTAAAATTAAAATTAAAATTAAAATTAAAATTAAAATTAAAATTAAAATTAAAATTAAAATTAAAATTAAAATTAAAATTAAAATTAAAATTAAAATTAAAATTAAAATTAAAATTAAAATTAAAATTAAAATTAAAATTAAAATTAAATTAAAATTAAAATTAAAATTAAAATTAAAATTAAAATTAAAATTAAAATTAAAATTAAAATTAAAATTAAAATTAAAATTAAAATTAAAATTAAAATTAAAATTAAAATTAAAATTAAAATTAAAATTAAAATTAAAATTAAAATTAAAATTAAAATTAAAATTAAAATTAAAATTAAAATTAAAATTAAAATTAAAATTAAAATTAAAATTAAAATTAAAATTAAAATTAAAATTAAAATTAAAATTAAAATTAAAATTAAAATTAAAATTAAAATTAAAATTAAAATTAAAATTAAAATTAAAATTAAAATTAAAATTAAAATTAAAATTAAAATTAAAATTAAAATTAAAATTAAAATTAAAATTAAAATTAAAATTAAAATTAAAATTAAAATTAAAATTAAAATTAAAATTAAAATTAAAATTAAAATTAAAATTAAAATTAAAATTAAAATTAAAATTAAAATTAAAATTAAAATTAAAATTAAAATTAAAATTAAAATTAAAATTAAAATTAAAATTAAAATTAAAATTAAAATTAAAATTAAAATTAAAATTAAAATTAAAATTAAAATTAAAATTAAAATTAAAATTAAAATTAAAATTAAAATTAAAATTAAAATTAAAATTAAAATTAAAATTAAAATTAAAATTAAAATTAAAATTAAAATTAAAATTAAAATTAAAATTAAAATTAAAATTAAAATTAAAATTAAAATTAAAATTAAAATTAAAATTAAAATTAAAATTAAAATTAAAATTAAAATTAAAATTAAAATTAAAATTAAAATTAAAATTAAAATTAAAATTAAAATTAAAATTAAAATTAAAATTAAAATTAAAATTAAAATTAAAATTAAAATTAAAATTAAAATTAAAATTAAAATTAAAATTAAAATTAAAATTAAAATTAAAATTAAAATTAAAATTAAAATTAAAATTAAAATTAAAATTAAAATTAAAATTAAAATTAAAATTAAAATTAAAATTAAAATTAAAATTAAAATTAAAATTAAAATTAAAATTAAAATTAAAATTAAAATTAAAATTAAAATTAAAATTAAAATTAAAATTAAAATTAAAATTAAAATTAAAATTAAAATTAAAATTAAAATTAAAATTAAAATTAAAATTAAAATTAAAATTAAAATTAAAATTAAAATTAAAATTAAAATTAAAATTAAAATTAAAATTAAAATTAAAATTAAAATTAAAATTAAAATTAAAATTAAAATTAAAATTAAAATTAAAATTAAAATTAAAATTAAAATTAAAATTAAAATTAAAATTAAAATTAAAATTATAATTAAAATAATATTGAAACTAGTTTTTTTTACAAAATAACGGTACCTGTCTTACAACTAGTTTGGTTTTTTTCTCAATTCTAAATAATTGTGCATATGTATGTACCAATATTTTAGAAACATAATTTTTTTGATATTTAAAAAAAAATATGTTTTTTGTTTGAGCAATCAATTTTCGAAAGCGGAGTCTGTTCTTAAATTTATATTGTTTACTATTTAAAATTATAATGTGATTTTTTTTTGAAAAAAAAAATGTTTTATATGTATGTATATAAACAAATGAGAAAAAAACTTTTTCGTTTGAACAGTCAATTTTCGAAAACGGAGTCTTTTCTTAAATTTATATTGTTTACTATTTAAAATTATAATAACGTGATTTTTTTTAGAAAAAAAAATGTTGTATGTATGTGTATTAAAAAATGAGAAACAAACTGCCTTTTGATTCAGTTTCCAAATAAGTTCACTGACTTGAACCACAGTTAAAAAACTAGTTTAACAAAACGAACTTGCTCTTATGTTCGATCGCATGGTATGCAAAAGATTTCTATTAAAAATCTAAATATATTTTTAAAGTCGTTTTTTACTTAATTTTTATACAAATGAGAATCTTAAATATTTAAAAATATAAGCTTAAAAACAAAGAACTTAATCAAAGAAAATATATTTCAAAATTCTGAAATAAATACTTAAACCAATTTGAACTCAAAAAAATTCGGCTATCTCGCAAATGTCTTAACAGATTCTTTCGAAATTTCACACATATATAGGTTTAGGTAGCCCAAGTTTTTAACCGTTCCACAGATTTTTAAAATTTTTTTATCATAAATTCAAATTTATCCAAGAAATAAAATGGCTTACTTTTTTTTGTGTTTAAATTAGTTTAAGTATTTATTTCATAATTTTGAATTATTTTTTCTTTGATTAAGTTCGTTGTTTTTAAGCTTATATTATTAAATATTTAAGATTCTCAATTGTATATATAAAAAATTAAGTAAAAAACGACTTTAAAAGTATATTTAGATTTTTAATAGAAATCTTTTGCATACGATGTGATCGAATATAAGAGCAAGTTCGTGCGATCCAGTCGTGTATTTTATTTTATATACATAGCTTACTATGATGCCTCAAGTCTCATTTTGTTACTTGAAATTTAAATATCACTGGTGCTGGTTTTCGCAAACATATTAGCACAGCAGAGAGAGGTAGGAGGCCACTGCCCCTGAAAATGTGTTATTCAAAGAAATTTAGGGATTTTTGTTGAAAAATTATAAAATAAATAATTTGAAAATTAATTCAGAATCTTTTTTTGGTCTGTCTTACATTCACAACAAAATATTTTGTTTTAATTTGATTCGATTATTATTAGCGTGCCAATAAAGTTCGTGAATATCAGTGCTGCTTGTTTCACAGAAGTTGTTCAGAGAATGTGGATATCATACTCTATTCATTTGCCCTCCAATCTTTTTTCTTTCAGAGATTGGCTTCTGACTTCCTCCAAGAACGGACGGGGTTTTACTCACTCGTCTCGTTAGCGAAAAAGTAACGATGTTATATATAATTTAATTCTTGCTATATGCAGTAAAAAGTAACAAAAATTGTTAAGACTATCATAAGTAACAAAATAAGGGTAAAGCATGTTGAAATCATGAAACAAATATAAGGTGTCCATTTCGTCCTAATAAAATCCGAAGTAGAATTCAATCCGTAACAGTCATGTGTCACACAAACATCACACCTTGACAACACATCATCCACGTATGGATGATGCTGTACCTTAACGGAAGCATCCTCACGATGCACAACGACTGCATATATCAGTCCCTCTTTGGCCAGTCCCAAGATTGGCATATAACTCAAATGAGCACATCACACATCGTACACTAATGGACGATGCTGTACAGTAACAAAGAAGCCCTAGGATCCGCGCATTAGCCGCCCATAACCGACAAACGGAATTACCCGTTAATCAACTACTGTTCATAACAGTTACCTAGAACCACATGGAAGCAAGCGTCAGAGGAGCAAAAGGACTCCTCCTCATCAACTTACTCTACATTACAATATGTTTTTGTGTCATTCAAAAGTGTAAAAAAAAAATCGTCCTAACTTGATTTCCTAAATGAATTTCATATAAAATCATAACCTTTAAAAAGTTAATTGCTTTAACTAGTTTTTTCACATGAGTACAAACTCACATGTCTTATTTAAAGTATATAATGCGTATGCACTCTCGTCCATTTAAATGTTAAGTGTATATATGTATGTTCATGTATTAATAGTATAGAGCTCTCGCTCTAACTTCAAATGAAATGTTAAGTATAAGTGTTTGTATATGTATATGTATATATTTATTTTAGGTAAGGGTTAGGTGGCACCACGCCACAAGTTACGGATACACTGCCTCTGTGAAAGAGCAGTTACACTACTCAATTATATAAACTCAAGATGACACCACGTCACACGTTACGGACTCCTGAGCAAAATCAGTTCAACTATACAATGTTGGAACAGCCAAGAGGCGTGCATATATATTACAGACAAATCAGGCAATACATTATAGCCGCTATTAATCCTATATTATTATCGAAGAATTGTATTACTATGTAAAGTTTCAAGAGAAAAGACTCAATAAATTCAATTCAATTCAATAATAAATGAAATCAAGACTCATGTTGCCAGTATTGACCCACTCGAAATGTTGCTTTGACATTTATAAATGTTAAAAAAGGTCACTAAGGGCATTCATGCAAGGACCGAAATTCTGAACAAGGTAAGGTAATTTATTTGAAAATATTTCAAAAGGGAGTGCCCTCCGTCTGGGAGCAGTGTTTCCAGATGCTTCAAGCGAAATTCACCTCTAGAGGTGCTCAAATTCCCCTTTATTCCTTTTTCTGTAAGTGGCATCCCCACAAATTCCCCTCGATAATTACAATAATAAAAATATACGTACAAATCAATTTTTTAAACTATTATGTACAGATAAAATAATCATATTATTTTCTGGCTTCGGCAATAAGACTTAATAGATTGCCCTTCAGCCTTGATTTTTAAATCAGGAAGATCCAATCAAGAGTCTTTAAATATTTTTGAGAATAAAGAAACATTTAAATTTCTATTCACATTACTCATTATCTGCAATAATTAATTATATGTTTCTAATAATAAAACTTGTAAAAGGTATCAAAAACTGATTTGGATTTTGGATTGATCAAAATTGATTTGGATTTAAAAAAGACACAAAAATTAAAGAAATAAACATCAACTCAAATTCTCAAAGATCTAAAGATTGTTTTGCATTACAAAATTGAAAAAGAAAAAACTTCCGATGGTAAACACACAAAACACGAGAAAAAACACATTTCCAGTAAATACAATATAAATGGCATTTCCATATTGTGGATGATCTGCAAACATTCACTGTGTAAGCCTGACGCCTGAGTTGTGACTTTCGTTTACGCACACGCAAGAATCATGTGTAAATCATGAGTATATGTTTGCTCATTACATTTTTTATAACTCCAATTAAAGTAAGCAAAGGAAGAAGCCACTGGATTCCACTTTCAACCAAATTTTGGCTTGAATTTTCCCCGAAAAGGGAATTCTCCACGATATGGCATCACTGCTTGGGAGCTTATAGCACAGATAGTCGATTTTCACAACTTTGGGCTTGATAAATTGATTACACCCATGAAAGTATACTATGAAGGAAACATCCTAAGTATTTCTAGGAAAATCTGAAATCCAGCACTTTGCATATAATTTTCATTGGCGCAAAATTGTAAACAACTTTTAGTTAAGGGCTAAGCATTTTACTAGTTAGCCATTTCCTATGTATTTAGCAATTTACTAACAATTCCAAAAATTGTTAAGCCTTTGGTTAACTAGTAATTTTGTATTAAACAGAAAGCAGAACATTTGTAGGGTTTGAATTTTGATGAACACAATTATTATTTGTTTTTGTGCGTTGTAAATTACGAGTAATTATATGTTGATGGAAACGCAACATTTGCTCTAAATGAGTATTTATTTATTTATTTACTTTAACCTTACGCAGTAAGATACAGGATCTTCTTGATATATATAAGTTACAATCATTAATGATTTGTATAGTATTACCAAGAAAAAAAAAATCAGCAATAACAACAAAATTCTATTGAATTAAAATATATAGTTGTAATATATGTTATGATTTGCGTTTAGTATTATTTTTTTTGTTTATAATCTACACGCGCTCAAGGGATTATACCACCCTTTAAATGTTTCAACGCAGCGCGGGCGTGAGGTTAAGGAAGAGAAAGAATGATAGGAAAGATGTGTGGCGCGATGTTCGGAGACTGTAGGTGGTTGTTGTCTCAGATTTTATCTCCAGGGATGGCGGCTGAACTAATGCGGAGAGATTTACGTGTCTTATTAATCTATGCCCCATATTATTCGCATTCATTTTTTATTCTTTGTCACATTTTATCGGTATACTAGTTTTACTCAATCACATGTTAGTTCTATGCCTAAACAGCATGTAATGAGTAAACCAGCAATTGTTTTTTAATGGAAATATAAGAAGACATAGACTACGGCAGGGATCGAACCTGTGATCATGAGGTTGACAGGCGAACACACAACTATCGCGCCACGGTCACCCCCAAGAAAAGCAAGAAATAAAAAGAAGAAAGAGAAATATTTACAAAATAATAAATTAAAAAGAAAACATTATAACCAAAGTTATATATAAAAAAGAAGAGAACAAAAAACCATCATCAAGAAAATATCTCTAAATATTGCCTCAGGCTTACTTTGGAAAGGGTCCTACAGCTCACCAATCGAATAGGTCGAGGAAGGGAATTCCATAATTGGTCGCATATATAAAAAAGTGACGCTCAGAGACTAGATATATATGTATTTATAATTGGTACAAGATCACAACTTCTATTGGAACGCGGGAAACAAATCTTGTTATAAGGGTATGAAGGTTGATGTGTTTGCATTACATTATGTAGCAAGGTTAAAGTACTTTGTTGAAGGATATTTTCAAATGTAATTCCATGTATTGAGTTAGAGAAGGATGAAATATAGTCAAACCTTCTTCGCCCATAGATAGATCGTGCTGTACTATTATAAGCAACATTTAACCTACGTTGATTAACATAATCATAGTTAGCGAAAAGTTCACAACCGTATAATACAATTGCGATCAATAACGTCTTGGCAAGGATTTTTCTTGTATTAATAGGTGTGATTTTCTGCGTAGCCCAGAGCATACGAAGACCTCCATATAATCTTCCGACTATTAACGTAATATGGTCATTCCAGGCAAAGGTTTTATTACAGATTTTATTAAAGGTTCTTGGCTGAGTCAACATATTCTATGGGCTTATTGTTCAGATAAACTTTAGGAAAATACGATGTATCTACAGCATTTCGTGAGATAACAATACATTAAGACTTCAATGTATTTAAGAAAAAGGCCATTTAATCGTGACCAGCGCGCAATTCTATCAAGATCCTCATTCATTTCCCAAGCGCCATTTTCGAAAAGTCCCAACAAGCAACTTTTCCGGAGCTGAACATCATCTGCATACATATCAATGGAACAACTTAGTGAGGGCGAAGGGAGGTCATTAATGTAAATACATCGAGAAAAACAATGGACCAAATATCGATCCCTGTGGAACACCACGGCTCAAAGCAAGGAAGTTGGATACAGAATTGTTAACAACAACTGCTTGAAATCTATTACTTAAACATGAAGAGATAAGATTAGTAGAAGACAAGGAAAACCTGAACTGTGTTATTAGTTTCCTACATAGAATATCATTGTTTACAGTATCAAAAGCTTTGGAAAAGTCCAACAATGTAAGGTTAGTCACCTGATTACTATCCACAGATTGCCTGATTTCCTCTACTACCTTGATTAATGCTCTGGTACAACTATGCTTAGCTCGAAAACCAGACTGATTTGTTCAAAGTAAATTATTGGTTTTAAGAAACCTTTGTATTTGGTTGCTCATAATCCTTTCCAGGACTTTTGATAAGTATGGTAAAATGGCAATCGGTCTGAATTCGTTTCAGCTTTTAGACACAGGAATTATTTTTGTGTGCTTCCATGCACTGGAAAATGTACGTGACGTGAAAATTTGTATTAAAAAAGTGCGTTAAAAGTGCTTCAAAATAAATACAATAGTCAGAGAATGTGTTGAATAATTAATGCACTGTTTGTGAAGGCTTAAGGCTTTCATTGATATGAACTGAGGTAAACGCTTTATTCAAATCATTGCAGTCGACATTAGCAAGATCACTGTTTAATTGTTTTCCCACTTCAATCTCCTTAAGGTTTGTCTAAAGCTTGTTTTTTGCGAGAGAGGGCTCAAGTCGTGTTGCATAAAAACGTTTCTTAGCTTCACGTATTTCATATGTGACCCTGTTTCATAGAGCTCGATATGAATGGAGCAACACATCTAAACAAAAGTGCTTCCAGTTCTTGTTGCAAGGTTACGCTTGCAGATCAAATCTTGTCCTTTGTTAATAAGCCAAGAGAGATAAGTTGTATTAGGCTTTTTTGTTACAAGTGGAACATGATAGTTAAAAACATTACTCAAGGAGGACTGAATTTCGCTATGTAATATTTTTATCATTTTTATCATTTTAACTTCATTATTTAAACAAAAAAGGAAAAAAGTTGTGCACCAGTAGGACTCGAACCTGGTCCATCGGTGATATACTATGGGATGTCATATGGATTTAGCAAATTGCTAAAAATTAAAATAGCCATTCCGTGATTTTAACTTTAGCAAAATGTTTAGAGATAGTAAGATTTTAAAAGCACGAAATTTGAAATGATTAAGTAAAATGTTAAAGCCACTTTTAGCAATTTACTAAGCTAAAAAGATGATTGAACTAATTTTAAACGATTTTAACATTTTACTAAAGTTAAAATCACGGAATGGCTACTTTAACTTTTAGCAATTTGCTAAATCCATTATGGAATCTGATAGTATATCAGCCTTGCACGCGGGGTGCCCAGGTTCGAGTCCTGCTGGTGCACAATTTTTTTTGTTTGATTTTGTAAATATTGAAGTTAAAATGATGAAAATAGAAATATCTCAGCTTTCTGCTTAATTAGCAATTTACTAGTTTAGAAAAGGTTTAAAAATTTTGAAATAGTTATTTAATCAATAAGCACTTAGGAAATTGCTAACTAGTAAAATGTTAAGCCCTAAACAATTGATTGTTAAAATTTTTGGCCATTTTCTTTATCTTTTTAGCTTAGTAAATTCCTAAGAATGGCTTTATCATTTTACTAAATCGTTTAAAATTTTAATAATGTAATAGTACAATAATCGAAATTATCGATGAGACGAATTTAGAACGCGCGCCGGCCGACAGCTAATGACTAAGCCTTCCGATCTGGTGCACTAAGCAAGAATCCGCTTTAAAATCGCGGTATAAGCAGGAACTATCACCGGATCAACTTAGTTGCAATCGGGAGGAGGAGGTGTTTTTAGTGAGGTACGAATCTTACACTCCTATGCGCACGCGTTTTTCGGTCCTCATAGAGCCTTTTTAAGGTTTTACCCCTACCCATGGCGAAAAAGAAGTTTAAAATTTTGCTCCATTATGTTCAAAGTATTTGTTCGAACGATTATTTCGATTAAACATTTAAGTAAACCATCAGTCATATAGGAGCTTTTGATAAAGCAAGACGTCTTGTCAAGCAATCTCTATCTCTGATCGTGATTTTATTTTGTTCAATATTAATAAACGTGCGAGATCACCTGGTTCCGAGGACAACTCAATGTCCTCGGACAGTAAATTTCGGAAAAAAATAGCAATGAATGTGAATAAAAGGGACTCCAGAGGCAACTACTGGAGCCCCTTACAATGCTTACCGGATAGTGACACCGACAATGAAATAGAAACTGGAAAAATGGACGATTCCGCATCGCCAAATCAAACTTCCAAAAGAGTGCAAATTCCCCCCATTAAACTGCTACAAAAATCTTGTGAATATGTGCATGCATCTATGAAAACCATAAGTGTGTCCGATTATTCTATTAAAAAAATGTCAATTGGCATCAAAATAATGTGTGAATCAATGCATTCATATAACTTAGTACTGGATAAACTGAAAACAGACAATTCTCAATATTTTACTCATGCCTTAAAAAGTGAAAAAGCTTTTAAAGCTATTTTATACGGCTTAAATGAATTAGACACTACTGTGTTAAAAAATGAATTGATTAAGCTTGGTTTATTATGCAAAGAAGTGAAAATGATCACCAAACAATATGAACAATATACTGATACGTTCTACATAGTATCTCTTGAAAGTGGCTCGATTAAACTTCATGAGCTTAAGAAAAAAATAAGATCTATATTTCATACGCAAATAAATTGGTCATATCAACGCAAACAAAAAAATCGTTTGACTCAATGCAGAAACTGTCAAATGTTTGGTCATGGGGAGAAAAATTGTCATGTGAAAACATACTGTTCCATTTGCGCGGCTTCTCACAAGACTGAAGATTGCACCAACACTGAAGTTCTTAAATGTGCAAACTGCAGCGAAAACCACAAATCTACTGATAGCGTATGCGCAATACGAATGAGATATTTAGAAATGAGACAAAAGCTCTCTAATAAAGCAAGTCATCGTACCCAAGCTCATGATCAGTCAAATATCACTAATCCCGTCAACATACAGAAGTTCAACTCTTCTCATCTGTCGATGGACGATTTCCCAGCTTTACCCCAACGTATGCATGGAAGACAAGGGCAGAACTACAATACTACAAAAACAAATACATGGAAGAATATAACACCTGTGGTGAATACGCAATCAACTGCAACTCATCAAAACAAACCAACATTTACCCCGAGTGGTGAGTTATTCTCAATGGAAGAACTAAATACTTTGGTAATGGAGATGATTTCTAAATTAAGTTTATGTAAAACAAAACAAGATCAATTTCAAGCTATCGCACAGTTAGCTACTAAGTTTTTATATTCTAATGTCAAGTAATATGTTAACAAATAATATACTAGCTTATAATTTAAATATTATAACATGGAATGCCAAAGGCATTCGTAATAAAATTATCGAATTCTCAAATTTTTTGTATAACAATAAAATTGATATAGCTTTTGTAACAGAAACATGGTTAAGTTCAGATGTATATTTGTCCACCCCAAATTATAAATGCTACCGCGTAGATCGAATAGATCAAAGGGGCGGAGGTGTAGCAATTTTTATAAAAAAATCAATTCAACATTTTCTCTTGCCCGTTGTAAGGACTCGTTTAATTGAAAATGTTGGTGTGGAGGTAGGATTGAGAAATCATACAACGTTAAAATTGTTCTGTGTATATTTTCCCGGTAAAAATTCAAATGAAGAAAAAAAAATGTATTTTAAGAGAGATCTTAGAAAATTAATAATAAGAAACGATAATTATAT
This sequence comes from Philhelius pedissequus, assembly GCA_910595825.1. NCBI lineage: Eukaryota > Metazoa > Arthropoda > Insecta > Diptera > Syrphidae > Philhelius > Philhelius pedissequus. The sequence goes on from OU343162.1 coordinate 122,720,323, forward strand.
AATCGGAGGTGACTTAAATTGTAGGCATAGAGATTGGGGATGTGTTCGTGCAAACTCGTGGGGTAATGTTCTTGTGAGTATGTCGTGCTTGTTTCCGTATTCCATGTTGTTTCCGTTTAGTCCAACCTATTTTCCGTCTGGGTCAAGGGGAAGTCCGTCCGTTCTTGATTTATTCATAACTAATATTCCTTCTTTTTTTACTCAGCCTGAGACAATCAATGATTTAAGTTCTGATCATATTCCAGTTTTATGCAAAATGAATGAATTGGCTGAGCATAGAGTAGAGTACTTTTTGGATCTTAAAAATGCAGACTGGTGTCGTTTTAGATCTGAAATTAAGTCCAAACTTAGAACAGTATGCACAGATTTAGATACAGTGTGTTCTAGAGAAGATATTGATGTGCATGTCAATACCTTCTCTCGTCAAATACTAGAAACAGTGCAATCATGTGTACCAAAAAAGACAAAAAAACCTTTCTTTATTAAGATGCCGGAACACATTCTGGAATTAATAAGACTAAGAAATTCTTTTAATAGGCAGTGGCAACGTTATCGCCTACCAGAATATCGTGATGCAGCAAAACTTTATAAAAAAAGGATTGATAAGGAAATTAGTAAGCACAGAAACAGAAATTGGAACGATAAATTAAGTAAATTGGAAAAAAATGAAAAACCTTTTTGGAACATTGTCAAAATTATTAAAAACAAAAATAGACGAATACCAAATCTTGATAATGGAAATGAAGTGGTTTATCAAGACTCAAATAAAAGTAATTTATTCGCATCTTCATTTCTTACTAATCATACTGTTTCACAACACCTTAGTGATGTCACAACTGAAATTCTTGTAGGTAATACGTTGAGCATGGTAAATTTACAAAACATTGATACACCTAGTGATCAATTTGTATCTAGGGAGGATGTGGGGCATATAGTTTCAAACCTTAAGTCAAGGAAATCAGATGGACTAGACAATATAAAAAATATTTATATAAAAAAACTACCCAAAGCAGGCCTTATATTTCTTACCTTTTTGATAAATGCATGTCTTAAGATTCAGTATTTTCCAATGACTTGGAAAAACGCAAAGGTAATTCCAATTCCAAAACCTGGAAAACCGGCTAAGCTTCCTACTAGCTATCGACCGATAAGTTTGCTTAGTTGTCTAAGTAAAATATTGGAAAAGATTATTAAACGTAAGATTTTGCAAATCGTTGAAGATTTAAATATTTTTCCAAATGAACAATTTGGATTTCGAATGCATCATAGCACCACTCATCAAGTTTTAAGAGTATGTGAACATGTCAAAAAAAATCGTTCTCTTGGGAAATCAACTGGTCTTGTTCTACTAGATATAGAAAAGGCGTTTGACACAGTATGGCATGATGGGATTGTCCACAAGATGGTACATTTTGGTTTTCCCATGTATCTCATAAAAATTATTCAAAGCTTTCTTTCTAACCGTTGCTTTAGTGTTTTTGTTAATAACTGTCCTTCAATTTCTTACCAAGTTAATGCAGGCGTTCCACAGGGATCAGTGTTAGGTCCTTTTTTGTACAACATTTACACATCTGATATTCCCAGGCTACAGGAATGTGAAATTGCTATATTCGCTGATGATACAGGCATCTTTTCATCACATGAATTTAGCCTCAACATTGAGACAAATTTACATCATGCACTTGAACTGATGATTCAATATTATCAAAAGTGGAAAATTAAGCTGAATGCTGATAAATTAAAAGCTATCTTTTTCAGCAGAAAAAGAAAGTCTTGCTATCTTCCCAGTAATCAGCTTATTGTAAATGGCGTTAATGTCAAATGGGACTTGAATGTAAAATATTTAGGGGTTTATCTAGACCAAAAACTTACCTTTAAGGAACATATTGCGCAAACCATGCGCAAAGTAAGCATAGCAATCAATATGCTCTATCCATTCATTAATAGAAAGTCATCTCTAAGCAACGCTAACAAAATAATTATTCACAAAGTAATATTCCAAGCAATCCTTTTGTATGGATGCCAAGTGTGGGGAAATTGTTCCAAATGTCATCTTAACAAACTACAAGTTTCACAGAACAAATTACTTAAAATGATGCTTAATCTTTCTCGATACCATGCCACATTAGACTTACATACAAGAGCAAATGTGGAAATGATCTCTGTAAGAATTGATAAACTCAACAACTCTTTTCTGAGAAATTGTGAAATTCCTGAGAATCCATTAATCAATCAATTGTTTTCTTAACCATATCTTTGATGTTGATTTTATTATATGTTTATATGTTTACATGTATTTATTTATTTATTTATTTATTTATTTTTTATTTGCTTTTTGTAATTATTTATTTTATTTTTTTTGTTTATTCAATTATTTATCTATTTATTTATCTTGTACTTATTTAGTTATCTACTTCTTTTTGTTTATTTACTTATATGTTTATATGTTTACATGTATTTATTTATTTATTTATTTATTTTTTATTTGCTTTTTGTAATTATTTATTTTATTTTTTTTGTTTATTCAATTATTTATCTATTTATTTATCTTGTACTTATTTAGTTATCTACTTCTTTTTGTTTATTTACTTATATGTTTATATGTTTACATGTATTTATTTATTTATTTATTTATTTATTTATTATTTATTTATTTATTTATTTATTTATTTATTTATTATTTTAATTTATTTATCCATTTATTATATACATATTTACTAACAAACTACTAATATACATTATATAAATTATATATTATTATTATTCACTAACTCAATTCATACTAACTTAACATTCTTCTAAACTATTGTTTTGAAGTTTTATTTCTTATTCGAGTCAAAATGTACCTGCCTTTTTTTTTTTTTTTATATTGAAGGTTTTATTTGTAGTTTCCTTCAAAAAGTAATTTCTAAACCCTTTGTGAACTTGAAATTTATTAAAATACTTATTCAGTAGAAAGATATTATTATAGTATATCAAATCTCTGTGTATAAACTGTGCGGTAGCTTACCAAATGTATATCCAAATACTGAAAATAAAAATCTATCTAAGATCTAAGTAAACCAAGTTATTTTTATTAAATTCGTACAATTTTTCTATCGTGAAAAGTGAGTTTAACCAACTGCTTTTGATTTCGAATTAAATTTGGGTAATTTGTGAATTAGTGAAAATTTAGTGATTTTATGTGAATTAAAAGAAACCAACGTATTACATATTTTAAATGATAGATGGTTTGAATTCCGTTATTCAAGATTAAAACTCCGACTGTGATTAGCATTTATTAATTAGATTAATAGGATCTTCCTCAACATCTTGACTCTGCTGTTGTACATACACTTATCAATAATTGGGACAGTTCCTGAAGGTTTGTAAATCATTTCGTTATAGCACTGGAGTAAACCATAGACTTCAATATTATGTATAAATTATTAAATAATCATTTTGAGAGTGATATGTATTATTGAATTGAAGTTACATAAAATTTTATTTTTTAAATGAATACAATTGTTTCGATGCATGTGCGCAACATCTTCAGTTTTAATAGTCGACATTAAAATAAAGATGGGGCGCACATGCAACGAAACAATGGCGCAAAATTTTAATCAGATTGATGTTAAGGGCTTAGCATGATACTACTTAACAGTTTGCTAACACTAAAGCACTTCACTAATATTTTCCTAATTTTAAACACTTTTTAACTAACATCATACTAAATCTGTTTTTTTAATAAACTACAACCAAACACGCCTAAAATAGTGAAAGAAAAGTAAGCGAACATAACTTTTTGACGTTTGTAAATGTCAAAGTGGCATATGGATTTAGAACGATACTAAAAAAATAAAGTGAAATAGTACCATACTAAACTGGTTAAAAATTAGCAAAATCCTCTTTTTAGCCTAGTATCACACTTAAAATGATTTAACATATTACTAAATCGTTAAAAATTTTGCGCCAATTGTATTTATTTGAAAAAATAAGATTTTATGTAACTTTAATACTACGTTTCCACCGACCACTAAACCGATATTTAAATAGATATAGCTAAATCTCCTACAAATCTTGAAGATTTACCATACAAATTTTAATCTTCTCAGAAAAAGATTTAAAATAAATCTCATTTAAATCTTCAATCGAACTACCATATTTCCATATCGAAATGAACACATTCAACGGGAAAGCGATTTATTCTCTTCGGTTGACACAGATGAAGCTGCCTGTCTCACTTCTACATCATAGGAGAAAATGAAAAGATATATGCATTTTGAATAGTGCTGTCAAAATTAATCTACTTTTGGAGCGGTGGAACCACTTTTTGAGATTAGTAAATCTACAAGAGATTAAAGTTCGCTGGAAACGTAGTATAAATGTGTTTGTTTAAAAACTAGATGCCAATCAAACAACATTAACACATATGCAATGTTTCTCTAAGCAACATTCCCATTTACGTATTATGGAGAGTTCTGTGAGTTAATATGAATTGTTAGTATTCTTAAACAAAGTGAAGACAAATAAATGCAAATAATTTTTTTAAGTATGGAACTTCTAAATATAATTTAATTACAACTTTAAATGATATCTAAAATGTAACTGATGAGGGCAGGTTAAAACGCACTAGTTTGATCTTTGAATTTAAAATATAACATTTTAATCAAAACATTAAAAGGAAAAAAAGTAATTTCACATATTATTTATTTTATTTTTATTTATCGATAACGTTATTTTTTGGCGAAAAATATGTAACATATATGTAATTTATTGAAATATACAATTTCTTTCGATTTTTTTATATGTCTTGAAAAATAAAGACCAATCGGCCACCGCATTTTGTGTTCAAATAAATTTCAGTTTGCAAGAAAAAAACTTTTATATAATTGCTTATTTCTTAATTTCTTTATTATTTATATATGAATATTTTTTTTAAATCTATCTTATACATTTTACAATATATCAGTCATTTGGTTTTTTTCTTATTAAATAGAATAATTAACGCCTTAAATATCTACATTATGCGTGATGGCAATGTCATTCAAAATGTTGAGGAATAGTAAAATGTATTACATGTTATTTCGCGCTTACAACAATCCGGGAATTCAGCATCAGGGTACAAAACTTTTCCCTCTGTGCATCCTTCACGCATTTTTTGCTTAACACAGTGATTAATTGCAGCATGGCCGTAATCATAACAGGTAACCATTTTGCATTCACCACTGTGTATTTTTATAACTTCTCCTGTTTCCATAATCAAACCCTCGCCAAGATGACACTTTCCTGGATGTTCTGAAAATAATTTAAAAAAAAAAACAATATATTCAATGCACTTAATTGAAAACCATGAATGAATGTTTTGTGTACTTACGTGGATTTCTGAAAAGTCCAGTGCGTATTCTCGCATCGGCTGATACGATAAAAACTGCCAAGAGCATTGAAATAATAACGACTGAGTTCATATTGATTTGTATTGGTTTATAAAACTGCAAAAAAAACACGTTGTTCAATAATTAATATATGCGAAGATATGTAGTTTTTTTTCGAAATTATTCTTAAATTATGTTTAAAGAGACCAGTATACAAAACATTTCAGGTATTTTGCAAATTAATGATTTTTTTATTCTCATTTAATTCTTGATTAAAATCGTGTATTTTAATGGTTTTGTCATTTGAATAAATCCTGAATTTGATTATTAAAACCGAAATTCGCCTGGAAAATTTCTGTTTCCTGTGTTTTTTTTTGTCACTAACCAAATGCTAATACTCAATGCAAATTATATTTTTATAGTAAGAATTTAAAAAAAAAAACTTTAACTTTTAAATCTCTCGCAAATTTATTGAAAGAATTACTTGACAAAAGGCTTAATTTCTTATTGAAAATTCACTTTTGCACTTTTTTATTGTACATTTGGTTTAAAGACTTCACATTAATATCACTTTGGCATGATTTTGTTTGATATTGTTTTTATTGCTTAATATTAAATATTTACTTTTTTGGATATATATTGTTGATTAATTAATTTTCTGGAAAACCACTCGGATAATTTATGTGCAGGATTGCTTAATTTGTTTTGTTTAGTTAAACGTTCAGATAGTTTGAATTGAAACGTCTTCAGTAAGATACTTTGTGAGACTATACAAATTATAATCGAAGTCAGCGCTTATAAACAATCTCAAAATTTACCAAACTCGGCGCCAAATGATAATACAATTGCTTTGCTTTGCTTTAAAACAAGAGTCCAAATTCCACTAAGAAGATCCCCCCTTTTTGGGAATTCGCCTACACATTCGTGACGCAAAGTATCTTTAACCAAAATATCACCTTGACCAGGGGCGGACTGTACATCCACAAGCCAAAGGGGTTTTTCTTTTTCAAAACGAAAAATGCCACAAAAATTAATCGATTCTGATTTAATAAGTTAATGCGTATGTTTTCGAACTTTCGTGAGATGCATCAGCATCCAGTTAAACTTAAGGCTTATTTCGGTTTAAATTTCATATATTAATAATGAAATATTATATAAAAATATATTATTTATATTATAAAAGGCTGTTCAATAAATCTAAACATTGCAAATGAAGATTCAATCAAATCAACGTTATTATGATGTAAGTCCTACCAACCGAAAACGTCATATGGTTAATGGTTATTGTTTTGTTTTGTTTGTAAGTCATTCATTTTTAATCAAATCTCTTTAAACATTGAGGAAATTTGAGTATATAGAATTAAATTTAAAATTCATATAAATTGGTCTCCGTTTTCTCTTGCAGTGCTTAAAAGAACAAGATGAGCATTTCAGGATTATTAGTGAACCATTTAAGAAATGTTTGAAATAAAAACAGATTTCTGGTAAGTTTCTTAATGTAAAATTTTAAGTTTCTCATCTCATATGGCAAGAACAGATATGTACATTATTTAGAATTTTTCTTTCAAGATACAAGTAAAATAATAAAATTGTAAAAAAGTTCCTAATAATTGAAAAAGATGCCAATAAATTGCATCTTTTAAAAAATTTAAAGAATATTTTCGCCACAAATAAAAGTTTTAGAGTATCGACTTAGTGACCGTATTTAACTATACATAAAATAAAATAATACCTTTAAAGAAAGACAAGGTTCCATCGATCGCATCACCTCAGACTCAGAACAATTCCTCAAAATAAAGTATAGACGACAATTATTTCGCCATACGCTCCTATATTGCAAGTTACAAACTCACAATATGACCGTATTTACCTTAAGTCTTTAGTTTTCATACAACAATACTGTTGACACCTATAATTTCATCAGAGTACCTAAATACATACAAATTTAGAAGAAACAAAAATATGAAAGCTTCGCAAAACACACCGCTTATTGCAGTTTTATTTTTGTGCATTTCATCAGATAATCAATGTATACATCGAAAACCATTGGGCTATCCTCTTCTCTAATGGGTCTAAGAGTGAAGAAGGCACGGGCTTCGCAATTGTAGATACAAACAATCACCTCGTTTCCGCTGAAAAACTACTGACCTACTTTTCAATTTTTTTCTGTTGAAGCGTTAGCAATTTTAAAACCTACACAAATTGCAGCTAAGTCCAAGAAAAATACGGTGATATGCACGGACAGCCTCTCAACTCCAATCGCAATCAAAAACGTTAATAACCGGTCAACTATTATTATCAAAACAAGAGACAACATAATCAAACTAGGAAACCGTTTGAAACTTTTCTGGGTTCCAGCTCATATCGGTGTCAAAGGCAATGAACATGCCGATCAAGAAGCGAAAATAGCAATAATCATGTAATATCGCATTATCAATCTACCAAAAAAGACATTCGCTCTGACATGTCCTACTGGCAGCTACAAAAAGCATTAGAGTGGTCCCAATACCATCACTACTACTCTTCCATAAACCATAACTGCAACCCTTCTACTTACCCGATAACTACCACTGCCACCGGGGTGGCCGTGTCGCGATAGTTGTGTGTTCGCCTGTCAAGCTCATGGTCACAGCTTCGATCCCTGCCGTAGTCTATATCCACTTATTTTCCATTAAAAACCAATTCTACAAATAAATGTCATACAATAAGTTGCTGGTTTACTCATTACATGCTGTTTAGGCATAGAATTAACAACATGTGATTTAGTAAAACTATTATACCGAGATATATGACAAAGAATAAAAAAATTAATGCGAATTATAAGAGACATAGATAAATAAGACAAGGAAATTTCTCCGCATTATTTCAGCCTCCATCCCTGGAGATAGAATCTGAGACAACAACCACTTACAGTCTCAGAACATTGCGCCACACATCTTTCCTATCCTTCTGTCTCTTCCTAAACCTCACGCCCACGCTGCGCTGTGTTGAAATATTTAAAGGGTAGTATAATCCCTTGAGCGCGTGTAGAATATACACATCAGATTGAGAATCGGATACACCCAGCTCACCCACAGTTACCTTATCAACAAAGAACTTCCTCCCACATGTCACCTCTGCCAACTAAATATTCAGCTTTCCATAAATCATCTAACGTCTGATTGCACATAAGTTAATGAAATATGTTCCTAATTATTCAACAAAAACTTGAAAGATCTTCTTTTGGTTCCTTCCGAACAAAATATTAAAAACCTATAAACGCTGTTAAATATATTAAACTTAACAAACTATATCTAATTTAAGTATACATGGTTCTCCTGCGGGGGCAGCTGGGAGGGGCATGACCCTTTGTTCTTGCTTCTTTTGGCCGCCACCGCAATTGAAAATTCTGTTTACTATATTTTTAGTCTACTTATTTGTTTACCTTCTGCTAAAAGCCTTGGTAGCTACTAGCTTTAAGTATTTTTCTGTACATCTATGTAAAGTTTAATAAATAATAATAATATTTTTGTCTTTATTCAAATGAACTACAGTGTACATGTTTCAACCGTGCAATAGTTAATATAAAATAACAAGATAATATTTCCTGTAGTAAATTGCTTCGCAACAATTTCTTTAAATTTAAAATTATATTTTACAAATAAAATACATTTTAATATTATTACATACACATATATCAACATTATATTCTTAAATACTAATAGCTAGATTTAGAAATTTTTTAACTTTCCAATTCGTGTAGCTCAAAACTGTTAATTTGGGCTTATGACGTTTTGACCAAATCCATAAAAATGTATTAAGCCCCAGAATCTAGAATGTATGTAATGTATTGCTAATAACTATTGGTGCCTTAATGGAAACAGTGGAGAATTTTTTGTAGTTCGCCCCTGAATTATGATGCTTATGCGAACTGGGGACCGGACGCAAGTAATCAATTTGTGGTCCTACAGCATTCTATGCAAATAAGGTCAACCAAATCAATATCAGCTGTTTTTGTTTACCGCAGTTGGTATAGTCTGCAAATTTGGTTTTAGTTGTTGTTGTTGATGTCTATTGTTGGAATGCGGATAGACGAATAAGCCTTTATGTTTCTTAGACCAGAGCTTTGAAAAAATCATAGGACGTGAATTATGAGTGTTGATGCGTTAGTACCAATGTATTTAGCTAATCTCTAGATATGTATTTAAATCTACGTAGGTATGTATTGTGAGTATTGTTTTATTCTGTTTAAAAGACGCCGCGCCGTATTTAAAATTCATTGATGTTTGACAAATATTGAAAACATGTTTTTTTTTTAAATGGTGAAACAGTTCGCCGGATTATTGGCACCGGCTAATTAATGATAATGTATATTTGTATTATGCATATAATTAAAATTTTGCATTTTTATATTGTTCATTCCTTTTTAGGAGATTTGCGATTGACGTCAACGGAATTTCTTTGAATCTTTGTTTTGTTATAAGCAAAATACGTGCAATTGGACAGTGAAACTGGACTTTTTTGTTGGTTTAACTGGTTAAAAATAACTATGATGTATCTTTATCTAGTTGTTAAATGTCAATTTTTTTGATTTACCATTTATACAAAAGTATTTTTTTTTTTTGGTAAATTTTCCAGAATTTTTTACTGAACGGGTTTTTTTCATTCGAAAATAAGATTTATTTTATAACTTTGTTTAGGAATTTGTTTTCGAAAAAAAAAATAAACTAGTTCTAGATAACAATATAAAAACAATCAGATAGTACAAAATACAATTTTAATTATTACCTATTTAAAGTGTTTTTGTTTATCGATTTAAAAAACAAACAACAAATTTAATATGACCTTCTCTTATAGGCGTTTTTTTAAATATGCAGATAAAGCGTGCTGCTTTTCTGTTACTTGACATTTTGGTTGTGTATCAAATGGGAGTACTGTAAGAATTTGATAATCACTGGGTCTGGGTCAGTATAGATTTTCTAACTAATTAAATCACAATAAACATAATTTCATCTTGTGGAACTCTAATCAATGAGAATATGGTTTTAATTTGGATGTTGTGAGTCATGGCCGAATTTGCGCATTAAAAGTGAGCAACTGCGAAGACGTCATGGAATTTTGGAAACCTGTGCTCGTTTCGTTTCTCTTTTTGATCTGCATCGATTACTGTTAGAATAAAATGGCGTAGTTTGTCAAAGTTGTTATGAAGAGGAAATATCTTAACGCTCACTCACAGTGCTTTTTAAGTGAAATATGAGCGCTTGTGTTTTTGGTTTTGCGGTTTTTGAGACGAAAAATATAAATTAATAACAATTAAGACACGTGACACTCCGCAGATGATGGAGAATTGTTAATGTCATAGGATGATAAAACTAGAACGGATATCGTAAAATTTTTAAAAAGTTCAACCCCGATATCATCACTGACAATTTAAGCCTAATATCTATCTTGGTGTCGTTGATGGAGAAACCTGAAAAAATCTCCTGGGGATTTGTGCTGTCTCCATTATCATATTGTCTTTTGTATATTATGCACGAACTAAAGGGTTTTTGACTGCCCATAAATTATGCAGGCCAGCGTTAAAGAAATAAGGTAGTTTTTAGAAAAACGTACCGATGCACATTGGCTTTTGAAGCTGTGAATATCAGAATGGGAAAGATTCAAATTCCACGTTTGTGTATGTGTATGTGTTGCATATAGAAATTTTTACTTGGAATAAGCATGTAGAAAACAGTCCTGCATTGTCGTATCAATTGTAAGTCATGGCCGTGGCGCGCTAGTTGTGTGTTCGTTTGTCAACCTCATGGTCACAGGTTCGATCCCTGCCAGTGTTTCCACGTTTTTAATTTTTAATGAGAACCAGAGGCTGAAAAAATTAATCATTTTGAAAATAAATGATTCCCAATCTCATTCTCTTTTAAGTTCATAATAATACCTTTTTTTAATAACTAAAATAAATACTTTGAAAACATACAAAAAATGTCAAATTCATAATAATCCATTAAAATTAGATAAAAACTGATGTTTCTTCGGAAAAAATCCGACAAAGGGGCAGCTTCATTTTAACGTCCTAAGTATTTTCAAAAGTACCCTAAATTTTGAGCGATATAAAATAAATTAGAGGTGTGGTCGGGGCAAAGGGGGTAAAATTAATTTTTTTTTCAAATTACTCGAAAACCATAGTCGTTTTTTTGAAAAAAGTTGTTGGTACACATTGTAGATCATGTCATTCTAGACAAATAAGAGCCTTATTAAGTCACGTCTGGTTGCTTTAACGAATGAATTTAATCTATATATCCACTTTGACGAACAATTTACAGAAGTCGTTAATATGTCATTTTGTAGATAATTCTACATGTTGTTCTTAGAACATTTTGAGAAAAATAAAAGTTTTGGGAGTTATTGAACAAAATAAAAAAGTATTATTTTTAAGATGGCAGCATTTCCCTTCTGGTTCCATACTCAAAACTTGTTTTTTTTCATGGAACATGTTTTTCCTAAAATAACTAAGAACAAAAAATTTCCCCACAAAAATTTATCACATTTTCTTGAATAAATGTACTACACCAAAATGGTTTCCACCATTTTTCTCCAAATCTATCGATTGTACGATAAAAAGTGTCTGAATCTTTTTATTGTAGAATGACATGATCTACAATATGTGCCATCAACTTTTTTCAAAAAAACTATAGTTTTCGAGCCCCCCTATACAATATTTTGCTTCCCTCCAAATTGAGGGTACTTTTTAGAAAAAGTAGGACGTAAATATGAAACTCTCCACCAAAATTCAACTTTGTCGGAATTTTTCGAAGTGAAATTTCTAATTGAAATCTATTAAATATTTTTGTTTTGATTAGCTGAGATTTGAAAATTTTCTTTCTGCGGCTGCAGAACTTTGAGGAAACGTCATAAATTTTATAATAAAGTTATAAATGTTCTCAAAAATATGCTTTTCATACGCATATCTCAATTTTAAAATATCATTTCAGACTACTCAATCTTTTTAAAATATTTTCTGCAAAATGAAATAAAAGTGCTTTAAACTATTGACTCGTTCTTAAAAAAAAATGAGTCAAATCTAAAAAAGATGAGTCCCTAAGCCAATCTTAAATAAATGAGTCTATTTTGATTCAAATGAGTCCCAGTGGTAACAGTGATCCCTATCGTAGTCTATGTTCTCTTATTTTTCCATTAAAAAAAATTCTAAAATAAATGTCATACAATGAGTTGCTGGTTTACTCATTACATGCTGTTCAGACATAGCTCTAACAACATGTGATTGAGTAAATCTAGTATACCGATAAATATGACAACGAATAAAAAAATTAATGCGAATTATAAGAGACATAGATAAATAAGACAAGGAAATTTCTCCGCATTATTTCAGCCTCCATCCCTGGAGATAGAATCTGAGACAACAACCACTTACAGTCTCAGAACATTGCGCCACACATCTTTCCTATCCTTCTTTCTCTTCCTAAACCTCACGCCAACGTTGCGCTGTGTTGAAACATTTAAAGGGTAGTATAATCCCTTGAGCGCGTGTAGATTATAAAAAAAGAAAAAATCAATCAATCTTCAAGAGTTTTTCAGATGAATGATGATATCCTATTTAATAGGTCCAATTTTAGATATGAAGACTATTCCAACTGCCCTTTATGATAGAGGAATGTGCAGGAGATTTAAACAACTATTAAATTCTACCTCAATAGTTAGAAGAACTACATATGTCTGCAGTAATTCGAAAAATAGTAACTCCGTTTACCTATAGGTGTATTTTTATGCAAAAATGGACAACTATTTATTTTTCAAAAGAGGCCGGATTTTTATCGAAAACTATATTGTTAAGCTATATGCATAACCAGTACATGTATAGTATGTACATAAGTACACATCTATATATATCTTCTGACCAAGAAAATTAAAAAAGAAATCCTTAAAGGTGCAGTCCTATTTTTCAATTAATCATACCGTGTGCAAATGAAATAAGTCATACCAAAAACATAAATTAAAAAAAAAAAGAGCCAAGTTTTGCTATAGGTACATATATATGTACAAAAAACCTGTGTTTTTAAGAAAGTTAAATGAATGTTAAAAAGCAAATATGTGCCTTAAAGTAGACTTATATTCAAAACCTTAAAAATTCAAAAATAAAATAAAATGTTAGTCAGTACTGTGAATTTGACTTTATCGGAATTCAAATTTAAGGGTAAGGGTTCGAAAATCAGCTGGTGTAGTGCCGGAACATTACTGTGTCCTTTGATATCGAAGAACCTCACGTAACAGTAATATAACATTTACTGGACGATAATAACAAAGTGTCGATATTCGAAGGTCGATTGTGATCCGGTAAGGTATCTCATATTTGTACTGAAAGTGTATTATTAATTCTAAAAATATATACTTAAAATAATATTGGCCACCCTGTGCTTTTAATTTCATTACATAAAAAATTACATAACGAGATCATTATATCATGTTATCTTTTATTGCTTATTCTCTTAGCTGTACCATCGACTGAATATACTATGTACAGTTTGAATGGATGTATGTAAATTCTCTTTTCCTATCTACATAAACTGTAAGCTAGGTACTATGTGATATTATGCTAAGTTCAAGATGATTCGAAATGAAGCTATCGTGACGATAAGACGTCTTTCTTTTTGTATTGCTAACTTTTAATGTTTTTTTATATATGTATAGTATAAAATTTTGCATGTTAGTTTAAATTAAAACGCTTATAATCCGAGGATGACAGGTTAGCTGAAACGCGTCACACAAAATAAATAATTTATAAAACATTTATATGGTGTTTTATTGACTTTTAGTCAATTACCTTGCCCTGAATTACAGTTTAATAAAAGCTAATAAGTCTCCATTCCGTACAGTTGATCCTTTTGGGATGACTTTGCATTCTTGGAAGATTAATCGATAAATTTTTATATGAAGGAATCAACAACCGTTAATACAGTTTTTGGAGGCGTGTTTTTAATGTGCGTATTCACGCCGAAATATGGTAATCGGTTTCTGCCGCACGTCACATAAGGTTCGCAACTCGATTCGACATGATATCCATATTGCTTTAGTTGTTTGGGCGTGCAGAATTACTGACATCATTTTATGTGCTTTTGATCAACAAAAAAAAAATACTAAACACAAATGCCGGCCGGCAAATTCAATCGGGTTGTCTACATTCATTATGCAATATCTAAATGTGCCGAGATGATTGTATTGATTAATTGATAAAAAAATAATATAACATTTTTAGGAATAATAGAAAATAGAAATAAATGTTCCATCATATGAAAATTAATATATTTAAGCAAAGAATGTATTATACTTAAATACTAAATAATCATAATTTCTCCTATCTTTTCTCTCAGAACAATTGTTTCTTTATAAGTCATTGTGATGAAAATAAAATAAAACGCAAGATATTAACTGTCGCATTCAATAGAATTTGCTAAGGAACTTCCAAATGGTTGAATATTTACGCAATGAATAAACATTTATTAGAGCTCTACTCAACGTAATGTAGGTATAGTATAGGTATTCATAAAACATTTCCCGATTCTTTTTAATTGCAATGTCCATCAAGCAATTCTACTTGTCAAATAAAATCTACTGATTTTGAATTAAAAATATCCTTATAATGACTCTAAAATGTATCTATACATTCAACGCTGCATAACTTTTATGAATACAATTTCTAAGTTAAGAGGCACTGAACCATAACGAAGTCTCTTAAGTGTGCTTATGAATAAGACTGTAAATACAATAAAACAACCTTACTCTAGAAGCTTTGTATTTTCAAGTGGGTAACTTGGTGAAGATTTATTGACAAGATGCATTAAGAAAAATTTATCCCGCCATTCTTTTTACTTACGATATTGGTTCCAGTTTTTAATCAAACTTTACATTACGATGATATAGAATACCAAAAAGAAGTGGGTCTCGCAATTCCGTCTGTCTGTTTATCTTGCTGTCTCACTGTCTGTAGAACGATGTTCTGCCTAACGGCTGGAGCGATTGTCTTCAAACTTAGTACTTAAGCGTTTTAGGTGATTGTCTCACATAGATTTTTGAATCGTTTTCTTAGCCCCAAACTATCCATCTTAATTATCTCGAAAACGGCTCTAATAATTTTGATAAACAAAGTGTGTGCAATAAATACCTTGGGTATATACAGGATGTCCGCCGGGAAGGTATGCTAAGTAGTTTATAATTTTTGATTAAATGAAAGAGAATGGATTTTATATTGATAAATGTTTTATTTAATGTCGGCAATTGTGTATGGAATACAATATCAGGTAAATGTCCGCCTCTGTTAGTCTCACAAATGCGAGCCCTTTTGAGCACATTCTTCATTATATTCTCACACATTTAACACGGTATCTTATTAATTTCATCACGAATATTTTGGTTGAGTTGCTCAAGTGTTTCCAACTTGTTTGCATAAACCTTGCTTTTCATATATCCCCACAATCACAGTTACCGTTACGCCGTTATCATTTTCAAAGAAGTAAGGTCCAATGACTCCTCCTGACCAAATTGCACATCAGATTGTTACTTTTAATGGATGCAAAGGTGACTGATGAATAATTTGAGGGTTTTCCAGTGTCCAGAACCGACTATTCTGTTTATTCATATGTCCATTCAAATGAAAATATGCCTCGTCAGTCGTCACTCATATGATTTTTTCATGAATATTGGGGTTGTCATGGTTGTCCCGTGTCTACTTCACGACTGCCAAATATGAACTGTCAAGACTAATGTTTACCAAAATGGCGGTAAAACAAAGTAGTATACCTTCCCGGCGGACACCCTGTACAATTAATAAATAACGTTTCCTACCATACAACCATTTCTGTTTTTGATTTTCTTCTTTCTCATAAACGACATCCGTCGATCAAAATTTTTATGTAATAGGCCCTTCTAATTTTAAACAATACTGCATACAAAAGTATTCGAAAAATATTTCTAGATTAAAAAAAAAATTATTTTTGAAAATTCAATATTTCGAAAACAGATAACGATTTTTTCGAAATTATATTTGTGAGCTTTCATTACCAAATTCATCAAATTACCATACCATATTATGTTTTTAGAAAAAAATTTAAGAAATTTTGTATACCTATACAAAATTTAGTAAGAAATGACTTTAAAATAACTTAAAAAGGCAATTACGTGCAATCCAGTCGTGGATCTTATTTAATAAGACTTTGGGTTGTTAATAATGCAGAGAATGTACAAATGTTATATGTACCTCCATTCGAACTTATAAAATATCGATGTGTAAACAATTATTTGTTGATAACTTCAACATTTTTTCTCGCCAGCAAAAAATCTGACAGCAAATTGCCTAATTAAATTTTCTTGGCGTTTTCAAAATATAAATTAAACATTTTTTTAAATGCTTTTAAGAATACAGAAAAATATTAATTAAAAATGTTGGTACGCAGTATAAATTGGGCAACCTGAACCTATATATTTGAGAAATTTCGAAAGAATCGGTTAAGCCATTTACGAGATAGTCGAAATAAAAAAAACGTACCTACGGAATGTACCGTTTTACAACATTTTTTCTTTTTTTTCAAACGTATGATCGATCGTACCAAAAAGCCTGCACTGACTTTATTTAATCAAAATCGTTAGAGCCGTTTCCGAGAAAAATAAGTTTTAAGGTTACCTTCCATATGAAGGTACCGTTATTTTCCCTCTGTACAATAGCTAAAAAACCCTATACCAAGTTTGAAGCAATTCGGCCCACCCGTTTGGGCTGCAGGTGTCTATACATACATACAGACAGACTGACAGACTGTCTTCAGAGCAAAAACGATGAAAAACCTCTATTTAAACAAAAAAGAAAGAATAAATACATTACTAAATAGATAATTTTATTTTATAAGAACTAAAGAAAGATTGAAGAACTGTATAAAACAGACAGTAAATAAATAAGTGTATAAATAATTAAATTGATATATAATTAGTAAATAAATGCATACAAATAAACAGAACATAAATATTGCAATACAAATAATAAATAAATAAATAAATATTTACATAAATTAGTAAATAAACACTAAATAAATTATATATAAAATTTATACCATACAAATAATAAATAAATAAATATATGTAAATAAATAAATTGATAAATTAGCGCGAGTACGATAACTCAGGCGCCGCAAAATAATAACGGTTTTTTTAGAGGGGCTTAATACCAGTATTTTTTAATATGGGAGGGTGGGTCTATCTCCTCCCGTTTGGCCGGGAGGGGCAATTTCATAAAAAAAGTACTAAAAATGGAAAACAAAATATTAAAAAATAACGGTAATAACTACAAGCTAGTTTTATAACTTTTTTAAAGCCAATACCTTAGTCTATTAGCTAATTGTTAAATCACGTGGAATCTATGCATAGTTTTTGAAAAAAAACGTGTTTTAAACTCAAACTTTGGGAAGAAAAAGATAACAAAAAAAATGTTTAAAGTGTTATTTTTCAAAACTGTAAAATTATATAATATTTTTTTTACAAAGTTGTTGCTCTGATTAATTCTTAATCAAACACAGGAAACTATTTGATTCTAAGTGTTATACTTTTTGAGAAAATTGAAAATTACTAAAACTCCTTTTTGATCATGAGATTTTTTTTTTGTATTTACGGTGCTCTCACTTTGAGGCGAGAGTACCATAACTACGGTGCGGCAAAATACTAACGGATTTTTGTACAGGGGCTTAATACAATCAATTTATCCTACTGTCTATCACTTTCCTTTTAGGCGTGGGGGGGGGGGCAATTTTCTAAAAAGTTATAACACATGTTTGTAGGTGTTACCGTTATTTTTTAATATTTTGTTTTCCATTTTTACTCCTTTTTTTATAAATTGACCCTCCCGGCCAAACGAGGGGAGATAGAACCCCCTGCCATATTAAAAAATACTTGTAACTAACTGTTATACAAGAATCCATTTTTATTTTTTGGCGCCTGAGTTATCGTACTCTCCCCGATAAACAAATACAAAATAAATAAAATTAATAAATTAATCAAATGAAATAATCAAATGAACAGACAAAAAACGAAAAAAAAATGTACGAGTACCACAGGTAGGATTAATATTCGAAATAAAGTTGATTTATAAGATTATTATCAGCGAACTCAAGTCGATTTAATAATGATAATCCCAGTTTTTGGATTCTATCAGAAACCAATTTAACATTCGCCCTTTCATGTATAGATCGTAAGTCGAGTGATGCCACGGAAGCCCAAGCATCATTTTTAAAATCTTATTCTGAGAAGTTTTCAATTTTTTCACATGACATTTTGCTACATTTTACCAAACTGAACACGCGTACAAGTGGATTGTTTGAAAAATAACTTTGTAAATTTTTGTTATCTATTGAAAATAATAAAATCATCTAACTTTTTAGTGGCAATATTGACTTTATTTATTGTTTGGGTTATAATTACTATAATTGAAAGTTAGTTTGGTACCAAGGTACACACTCAGGTATTTAACTTGACCATCCCAAGAAACAAGTTTTCCTAAAACGTTTAACTGATTGCTTGGAAAATCACAAGCTTTTCTTTTTCGTGTGAAAAAAATGACTTGAGTCATATAGGAATTAAGTTTTATTTTCCATTGGTTGAAGAATTGTTTTAATATAGGGTCCGCCAAATAACTTTTTTTTTGAAAATGGGCGCAAAACATCGAGTGTAGTTTCGGCTGTGTGGCACGTAACGCCGTCCTGTTGAAACCAAATATTGCCAATATCCTCCTCTTCATTTTTTGTCAACAAAAGTTCGTTCAACATGGCCCGCTAACCATCGCCATTGACTGTAACGGCCACTCCTCCGCTCATTTTCAAATTATGCCTCTGGACCAAAATCCGCACCAAACAGTGACTCGTTTTGGATGTATCGGCTTTTCAATGTATGCGTGCGGGTTTTCTGTGTCCCAAATGCGACAATTTTGCTTGTTTACATACACGCCAAGATCAAAATAAGCTTCATCTAAAAAGATGATTTTTTTTGGCAAAATCGGCATCTTCTCTAAGTCGATCGCGGGCCCAATTAGCGAGCGTTGTTCAAGCGTAAACACAACAATATTCGTTCAACGGAAGGATAAAACTAATTATTTGTCAAATCAGACATGAGCTAAGTGTTACCATTTACGAAATAAGCACTAGTTGAAAAAAAACGTTAGATGGCGCACCCGTTATACCCATGCATGATTTAAGTTTGTTTCAATGTTAGGAGGATAAAATTGCTGTCCCATCAGCAAATATATAGCAAAATATCATTAGCAAACGAAAACATAAGATACATACATACAAAATATTTTTTTTTTTATTTTAACCAATTTTTTTTAGATTAAGAAATCTACAGCTTAAGCAGTGGTTTTTCCAGCGTTGAAACACACCTCTTCAGAACGATGGGAGGGATACTAACCGGGCCAGCTAATTTGTATATACGTCTAAGCCATTGACTGACGAAATGCTTAGCTCTTATCAGCGTCGTTTCAGGCCCTGAAAATCTATCATCGAACAAATGTTTACATTGCGCCAATTCCTAGAGAAGACCTAAGAATTTAATATTGATACACACAACCTTTTCATCGATTTCAAAACAACTAATATTTGTTGGAGTTTTTAATAAATAATAACTGATTTCCAGAACTTCGCTATTCAAACTAAATTTAAAAATAAAAGTAAAATAAATCTCAATTAATTAACTTTGAATTTATTTGCATTTATAACTTTAAATAATTTAAGCGTATCAGTCATGCGTTGTATCCCTATACTTTAAATATAAATACTAATATTATGAGTCATTATTTAATTCTAAAATTCTAAAAGGAAGGCGAATAGTAATGATCCTTGCACATAATTTCTCGTTTGCAACAATCTGGGTATGGAGCATCAGGTTCTAGAACTTTGCCTTCATGACATCCTTCACGCATCTTTTGTGGCACACATTTCGTGATTGAAGCATGTTCATTTTCAAAGCACGTAATCAATGCACACTCGCCATCGTGTTTCCTTGAAATTTGTCCAGTTTCTAGGACCATATGATCACCGAAATGACACTTTCCAGGATGTTCTAAGAAATAATAGTTTAAAAATAAATATTAGTAGGTATATAAAATATATATAAAAAAGAATATTTCAAGCTTACCAGGATGCCTAAATAATCCTCCTGAAACTGTGGCATTGACTGATGCGGATACACACAAAATCGCCAACAGCATTGCAACAATAATACTTGAATTCATATTGAAAAGATTTATGGCTTTTTATTTTTACTGAAATAAAGAAGATGAAATTATTATTGAAAAAATTAAAGATTTTCGAGCAGATCTACAAAATTTATTGCAAATAAATAATAAAATCAAAGTATTAACAAAAACAAAGTGTGACATTAATATATATACTATATTGTCTGCAATTATTTGCAATTTTGTAAGCCAAAAGTATACGTTTTCCTTGTGGATGTAGATAAATCCTGAGTTTTCAGCTACTTAAAATTAAATAAATTCCACACAACCAAAAATACTTAGTGGCACTTTCTGAAATTTTGATAAAAGTAATTTTACTCGATTACATTTTCGGTTTATTATGACTACAAGTGCCCATGAACGGACGTGTCAGTAATCCACCACTGATGGGTATGGCTATAATCGGTTAATTATAATGAATCAGATTACTCAAGTTCATTTTAAATTTCCCTAAAGTTCATATCTTTCAAGCTACTATACGAATAAATTTTATGACACACCTTAAGAATTTCTGACGAAAAAGTCACTGCAATAATAATAACTAATTAACAAAAAAAAAAATGTCCTTACATGCCACGAGGTTCATTCACATGAACTAAATATGGAACCATTTGATTTCAAGTTCAAACACTGAATAATTAAAAAGGTCTTAAATCGGATTATGTGACCCACAAAGTGTTTTATGTGGTTCAAATTTTTCTTTTTATTGATGGCAAATTATTATTTATGTTCAATAAAATGTCGTGTGAGCTTCATCACTTATAATCAAATATCAATAATCAAATTCAATATTATTAAATATTAAGAAATGGCTTATAATGGTATGCAAATGTGCACATGTGAATAATATATATGTATGTACATAAATTCAAGGAATATTATTCACCCTTAGTAAGAAGAGATACATTCATTGACCTTCTAGTACATACCTCTTTACATTTTTGATTAAGACCAAACCTGATTCTTACGAAAGAGAATTAAACGTTAATTGAATTTAAGTCGTAGGTTCACACGATGTCATTAGGGATTACATACTGTTTAGCAGAGTGTAAATGTATTTACGTACTTGATTAAGATGGAAGTAAGATACGCTTTTTTAGTTTAATTATTTAAACTTAAATTGAAATTGACAAATTCGACAAAATTTATGATCACGATTTTTATTTTTTTGTTCGCTCGCAGGATTTGATTGACATAGTGATATTATGGCGCCAAATTGATATGGACCTACAAGGTTATTGACGAACGGTGTCAGTTGCTAAGATAAGGTGTTAGAAAATATCTTATAGGCGATGTTGTGGGGATTAATACCTATATACAGTTAGCTACTCCCTAAACACTATTTTGAAATTTACCATTAAATTGTATGTAATTTTTAGTGTAAAATTAGACAAGTTTCGTATTTATACACATGACAATAGGTAAAAAAATTTGAACACATTGTGTTGGATATTACAAACATTTTTTGTAAATTTTCACCACCCTCTGGTGTACCTTTCAATCACCATTGTTCAGTTTTAAACTAATAATATTTAAACATTAAGCCCACAATTTTTATAAGTAAACAAATATTGTTTAAATTCAAACACCTTATGAAAACAATACATAAAGTGTTTTCAATTAAACAATCAATGCATATATTTACAACCATAAAAGTAACATGAAAGTTAAACATTTTATGTGTAAATTTACAATTCGTTTGTGATGATGACGATACGCTTGCAAGTTCATTTCATTTATAATCGGGCCATTGGCGAACACAGAGTAGGTACATATATAAAATCTTTTGCTCTCTCATAGTGTACAAAAAATTTGTCAATTTGTGAAGTGTTTGTTTTTACCCTTTTCTAGCTGCAAGCTGCAATACGTGATCTTTTTGTTGGTTAACATGTTGATTACCTTAATGTGATGGTTGAACATGGTGTACAAATTAACATGTGTTTATTGTTTCTTATGAGACGAAGCCATACTTTTATGAGAAACTCACGAATCACAGTTTTTTTAAATAACAATTTGTATATACAAATGAAAACTGTGATGCATTGTTTCTGATAAAATTAGTATTTTCCTAAGGATCTATTTATTTGTGTTAATTTGTACACATTTTTAAACAATATACATAGGCAGACAAGAGTTAAATTTTGTTTAATTTTACTTTTTTTTTTTTTTAATTTAACTATATGCCTGTAAGACCTAAGGTCTTTTAAATGCAACCTGAATTGCACGGCACTAGTGGATTTAAGAACCAGGTGTTGACTGTCTCATTTTAACTAATGAGCGACATCCAATTAAAATTGGAGGTCTAGAAAAGAATGTGCCTAGCATGGGGATCGAACCAACACGCCTAAGTTAGCAATCAAGCAGTTTATCCACTGCGCCATTGCCAGTAATACATCTCTGCAAAAAAAAAAATAAGATTAAACTTCCAACAAAATTATGTATGAAAACGCATAAAATTAGAGTTAATTTATATGTCTTCGCATTTAAAAGCGCTTTTAAAAACGAAATCGCATAAATTAGGTTTAATTTTAAGCGTTTTTATACATAATTTTGTTGTTGAATTTCGTTATAAATTTGAACATGAAAAGTTTAAATTTACACATTTTATGCTTATATAAAAAACGTTTGCTTAAATTCTGTTGAATTTTAAACATAAACTATGTATATATACTTTAGCCCATATTCATAGTCATATTTTAAACTCGAGTCTAGATAAACTAATGTCCAAACATATCACACAGGTTAGACACAGCTACTATGCATAGAGAATTTTGTAGCTCTGTATAGGAAAACCCGACTCTTACATGAATTCTATACAACTGTGCTACAATTTTTGTTCAATCAATCACGAAAACATCGATATGTCAAAACGAGGGGACATAAAAAAACAAATTTAAGAAATGTAGTGCCGTTATCCGGACTTTATTTAGGATGAAATACTTTTAGATAGCAATACCAGAGTAGTTGCAAAAATACATTTTGGTGATAATTAAATTTCCGATCATCCACAAGAGGCTGATGCAGTAATCCAATGCAGGAGGAAGAAACGCCATGCTGCAATAGAAACTAGATACTATTCAAAAGCTGGAACGGCTTAAAAGTTATTTTCCCTTAAATTAACTTTGACGTGTTTTATGAAGTTTTAATAAAATATTTAATTTTTCCTTTTTGGTTCTATAAAATATCTTTTTAATTTAATTCTGCCCAAATATTCTTGATTCTTGTAGCAATGTGGTAAGGATTGAATCACCCCCCCCCCCCTGTCGACTTTGTGGGTTTCTTAGATATTAGCAAACCTCTTTTAGTTGGTTGGTCTTTAATATTTAGCAAAAGTTGCCGTGTGTTTGTTGAATCAATGCCTTTCATAAAATTAGTCGTAAAACAGTTCAAAGAGGTCGATCCTATAATGCCTCCGTCTTCTTGTAGTATCATTTCCAAATCAACCAAGATATCAAAATCTTCTTCAATGTTTTCATCAATTGACATTTTTCTTTGTTTTAATTCAAATCACCTTTGTCACAATTTTTTTTACTTTTTTCAAGTATTTATGATGTTCGGTAGAGTTAAAAACAACTTAAAGAAAACATCTGTCCTGACTAACGTTAGACTCGAGTTTTTATTTTAGAAATGGATTTAAATTGTTAATGAATTACATGAACTCGGGCTTAGCTTAGAAACAACTTATCAAAAATCTATGAATATGCGCCATTAAGTTTACACATTTTAGGTGTAGGAATACACATTTTTACTTTAAATCTTTATTTGAAATTACGCATTAAAGATTTAACATTTATACATTAAATATTTGGAATTAATACATGTGTAAAAATACTGCAATTATGGTAGGCAACAAGTTTCCACGCTTTATGATAGTAAAATTACACGATTTAATTTTAAAGTGTATGTTGTTTCATGAAAATCACCATCGGTTCATCGGCCATATTTTGCATCGATTTGAACAACTCTTCAGCGAGACCATCAGCTCTATTTGGCTTATGAAACTGATATATCTTTTTCACTCTGCTAAAGTTCGATGGGCGGAATTTGTCATATGTTTGTGCGTCGCTGTTATGTGGTACGATCTGGCTGCTACAACGAAACTGATTTCGTTATCGCCATTATGTACTTTACAGAAATAAATTTTGCATACCATGCCTTGTTTGTCCCTGCATGCTTTAGTTCGGGCCCTTTAAACTTCTAAACTCCTGCTTCACATTATTTTTCTGTTTTGGCTATGGTCGGAATATCCGCAACATATTTACAACTAGAAAATGTTGGCACTTTGGGCCATTAGCACATCATTGAAACGAGAGATTCTCTTATATGGTCAATGTGGTTGAAAGCTTATTGACCAGGAGATCACCATGTCCCCTTGTAAATAATGAAATGATATTCAACAATAACATAATCTATCAGCCTGAATCTGATACCAATGGTAATGCCAAAATAGTGGCAACACTTACTGCCGCAACAAATGTGCAAACGGAATTGATAGAAAATAGTGCCAGATTTGAAAGAACAAAACTTAATTCTTGTGATTAACATTTAAAAATTTAGTAAGAAAGCACTCTTCAGTTTTTCAAAAACATACATACAAAATTGTATATTCTTGTGTGGAAATTATAAGTAAGAAAACAATAAAATGCACTTGCTCTTATGTTCGGTCACATCGTAAGCAGAAGATTCTTAGTAGAAACTGCATAATATATTTTTAATATACGAAATTTCCTTAATGTTGGTATGATCTTTCAAAAAACAAAAACAAATCAAATATGTATTTAAAATGTTAGTGTACAAAATTATTTAGAATTCGAATCACCTCCTATATAAAAAAATGTTCACCGAAATCTGTAGAGCCTTTTATGAGAAAGTTGAAAATCAAAAATATGGTTGTATGACAGGCAAGTTAATAGCAAAATGTGTGAAACAAAATTTTGAACCAAATTGTTAGGTATAGTTGTACACAGATTATTTTTAAATCAAAATCGTTACAGTCATTTTCAAGATAACTAAGATGGTAGACAAAATTGTATGCCAGTTACCGTTAGTTTTGTGGCTAGAAAATCGATTCTTATATCTATTTGACACAATAACCCAAAACGCTTAAGTACCAAGTTTGAAGAAAATCGCTTCAACCGCTTAGGCTGTTTATCGATCTACAGGCAGACAGACGGAATCGCGGGATTCACTTTTAAGGTGTTCTCTATCATCGTAATACAGTAAACGCTCGCTATAGTGAAGTAATAAAAACCAGGCATGTTCAGTATTGCGAGATTGTTCACTATTTCTAGAGAGAATTTTTATTAGTTTTTCAAAGCTAAATTTAATAGAAGCTACATACATTGAGAAGTATATTACGTACAGACAACTTTCTTTTATAATTTTTTAGTGTAAATAAGCATAAGGATTTAAATTTTCTTTGAAAAAATTTCATCAATATAACAAAAAAAAATGGGGACAGGTAAAAGAGATATTCACTTCGTAAAAATTCCGACAAAGCTGAATTTTGTTGGAGAGCTTCATTTTTACGCCCTAAGCATTTGCTAGAAATTACCCTAAATGTGGAGCGGAGCAAACAAATTTAGAGGTGTTGATAGGGGGTAAAATTCATTATTTTCCAAATAAAAACCATAGTTTTTTTTTGAAAAAAACTATTGGTACACAAAGTTTAATTGTTCGGCAAAATGGATATAAAGATTAAATACATTCGCTAAAGCAACCAGACTCAATAAATATTCCATTATGACGAACAATTTAAATTGGGTACACTATAACTTAAGAACGAATTGACATACAGAAGTCGTTAATATGTGACTTTGTAGATAATTGTACTGTTATAAGTTAAATAAGTTATTCTTAGAAAATTTTGGAAGAAATAAAGGTTTTGGGAGTTATTGAAAAAAAAAAAGAATATTATTTATTTTTATGATGGCAGCATTTCCCTTCCGGTTCCACACTTGAAATTGGGGTTTTTTAATTAAACATGTTTTTCCAAATATAATTAAAAACACAAAATTTCTTAACTAAAAACATAAATTTATTACATTTTTTGAAAAAATGTATTACACCCCAATGTTTTTGACCATTTTTATCCAAATCTATCAATTGGAGGATAAAAAGTGTCTGAATCTTTTTTGTGTAGAATCTAGATTGACATGATCTACAATATCTACCAACAACTTTTTTTCAAAAAAAACCTGTGGTTTTCGAGTAATTTGAAAAAAAAAAAAGAATTTTTTGATGGGAAATAATATTAACTATCGGGTACCAAGGTAGAAATAAAGTTTTGTGCTCGTTTAATAAGAAATTAAAAAGTGGAAAAAAAACTTTCGTTTGTATCTTTCTTAATTTTAAAATTGTTTTGAGCAGCTTTTTTTGTAAATCTTTCAAAATTTAAATGTCAGAATAATCTGAATTATACAATACAAATAACAGCATGCTTTGATGAATTTGGACAAAGACACATACGCATTAGAAGCGTTTAAGCCTAGTACTCAGTTCGAGCAAACGCAAATTTTATCTCTACATATTTTTATTGAAGTAAAATTTTGAAGGTGTAGAGATAAACATTCCATTCAAATGAGAACAGAAGCGTATCTCAGAAATGTTTAGTAGGGGAAAATAGGAGCGCAGTCACTCATGATATTAATGTTGGTGACTGTTTTTAAAGAAATAATGTACATTGTTTAACTTGCTTTGCTTTGCTCTTAATTTCATGTTGAGTTATGTGTTTAAAAAAAAAACAGATTTATAATGTAGATAATATGATATATAATATGATGTAATAATATGAAATAGTATATATACATTTCAAAGCATTTACAATGAATGGGAAAAATAACGCTAAAGCTTAACAACATTTAACAAAAATAAAGCGAGTCCGTTTGTGTTTCTAAGCGTTTTCAATATACATTATACATACATTATGTAAAGTCAATGAAATATATATATATGTTTATATATACAAAAATATTAAGGGTATTCATTAAACCGCGTAAACATTCCCACAACGTAAAATGGAAAAGCTTACCACGCACATATCATGAACGCACTTATAAAAATCAACTTGCGCAAATGTGGTAAATGATTATTTTTTCTTCATGTACTTTAACTTGACTAATAACAAAGTATTATTACTCTAATTTAAAATATCTGCCAGAAATAATAAGAGGAAGAGAGGTAGTTATACCAAGATTATGACACATAAAACGTCAAAATTAAACGTTAACATTTTTTCACATTTAACAAATTAAGATGGTAAGCTTTCCAACACAAAATTATGCGGAAAAGCTTACCATTTGTTGGTAAAGTTTTTCTATACAAATGCTGGCAGCTCATTTACCACATTTACCATTTTACCACGTTTACCGCGCTTACGCGGTTTCATGCATATCCTTTTTACTTGTCCCGTAACGATACTAATTTTTTTAACTGATTTATCAATTTTTTCAGCTTCAATCTTTTAGTTTTAAGGTTCATTGATTTTTCTTAATTTACTTATCCCTTCTATTCAAATTTATACAAACTCATACTTGGATAAGAAAACACCAAATAAATCTCAGAAATATTTTCATAATTTTATTCAAAGTACGTCCTCATTGTACTTACTAATTCTCATTATAGCTACGCTACTGCCTAATACTGAAATCAGCTGTTGAATTGATTTAATTCTTGCAACTAATTTACCTACACACTTTTCCAATAATTTTTTCTGGTCATATACCTACTTCCTAATATCTTTTAATATTGCAAAGGCTATGGGATACGATATGACGTGATAAAAGGCACGATTTACTTCGAACATCACAATTTGTCTAGCAAAATGATGATTCGTTTGGCTTGGAAAAATTAAATGGAGATTTTTGTATGTACAGTTCGAAGCAAATATTTTTATTTCGCGTTGAAGTGAGTACTGGGTCGGCAAAAATTAGAGATACAATTTGCTCTGGGAAAAAAATGTATGAGAAATAATATTTTTTCCGAACTGAGTACTGGGTTTTATGGTTAAAACAACATGAAATTAAACGTTAAAACTCTATCGACATGCTATGGACCCATTGTAGCTGGAAAATTCTCAGAAAAAAAATCAGTGTTCACTATATCGAGATTTTTCTTGTTCACTATTTATAGTACCCTGTATAAAATTTTGTGTGTTCACTAGTTAGTTAGTTGACAGAAACTTTATTTCATTCCATATTAAAAATAAATTATTACAATTGGTTTTACTAAGTTTTATATGGTGTGGCCATAGGCCGTCTACCAGATTAACATTTGTTTTATTTTATTATCATAATACATAATTTCGCGTTTTATTAAAAGTCTCCTTCAATAATACGGTGCCTGTAGCTTAGTGCAGTTGATGTATATTTGTACAGAATTTCCCAGCCGAGATTGCCGTTCAAAATGCTCAACACTTCGTTCATATCCAATGAATTAACACCAAAGTACCTCATTCGGAACTCATTTAAGATTGGGCATCTTGCAACAAAGTGATATACATCCTCCCTCTCCCTAAGATTACATAGATCACAGAGAATTGGCAGGTCTCCTCGATGTGGGATGTAATTTAACTTTACTATTTCTCCTCTTATTTTAAAAATTACATTTATCATGTTCAGAGTAAAACGATTCTGGAAATAAGTATTTTCCCGAAGGTCAAAGTTGAGTTGGCTGTACAATATTCTATATTGGGAAGATTGTGCATCCATTAGACATCTTTCATATGCGGAATGGCTTACTTTCTGCAATATTGCATTAAACACGCTCCTTAAATCCGCAGGGCTTATATCACCCGAAATGCTCTCAGAATCTGCTATATCCGACCTCAGCTCTTCCCATATTTCAACAAGTTGTCCTCTCGTAGCTAACACATGTTTAAGTACTTGTTTGGGCAGCCTCCTATCGTCCATCTCCAACACTTTAATTATATACTCAAAATGCATCTTAAGAGTGTCTACATAGAATGGTGGTACTTTTGTTTCAAGATGAAGCATATAATTTGGTGTGCTTGTTGGTAAGCGAAAAATTCGTTTCAGAAAATATCTCAGAAACCTTTCAACAGCTTCTATTTGGCTATAACCCCAAACTTGACAACCATAAAACAATATCGCAGCAGCTGTGGCCCGAAATAACTTTATTTTTGAACTATGTTCAATATACCTGTTACTAAAGCATCGACCCCAAATAGCAGAAACAGCTCTTTTTGCCTCACCTAGCTTGTGCTGGAAGTGTTTTTTCATGCTAAGATTCGCTGTGATTGATATTCCAAGGTACTTATACTCACGGACTATACCCACAAGTTCACCTTTATAAGTCCATTTTTCCTTGCGGGCATATCTACCACCACCATCTCTGAAGACCATCATTTTGGATTTATCTAAATTAACTTTTAGATTCCAGAGATTGCAGTAACTCTCAAGTCTGTTTATCATAAGCTGCATTCCTGTAACAGATTCGGAGAGGAAAACTATATCGTCTGCAAAAATTAAACCAGGAATTTTCAAACTTCCAAACTGTATTCCTCCTCCAATAGTCTCAAGGATATCATTTATAAATATGATGAAAAGCAACGTGCTCAAGACGCATCCCTGCTTGACTCCCATTTGTGTTCTAAATTCTTCAGAAACGTGTTCACCATCCCAAACATAGGCCACGTTATTTTCGTACATTGCTTTTACTAAGCTAACAACTTTGCTTGAGATTCCACATCTATACAGCTTGTAAAAAAGAGCTTCCCGAGAAATTGAATCAAAAGCAGCACGAAAGTCAACAAAGAAAGCATAAAGCTTCTTACTCCTTCTTTTGAAGCTCTCTGCAATATTCATCAAAGTGAAGATTTGATCCAGCGTCGAATAGTTCTTCCGAAATCCAGCTTGAAATTCATTCAATATTCCCCTATTATCAATCCAATGTGTGAGCCTGTTGAAAATCAGTGTGCTAAACAATTTGGCAGAAGTGTTCAAGAACGATATGCCTCGATAGTTTTCAGGGTTCTCATAGCTTCCTTTTTTATGTAATGGGAATATAATTGTTCTCCTGAAACTTGCTGGAACACTTGCTGACTCGAAAATTCTATTGAACTCAGTTGTTATTGCGGACAGGAATTCATTTGAGCAATTTTTAAAAAACTCAACTGGTACTCGATCGTCTCCTGGAGCTTTTCCTGTTTTAGACTTATCGATTATATTTTGCACCTCACAAACTGTGAATGGAGCATCCAAGAACTCGTCAATAAAACATGGGGCTGCGTAGTGCAACAATGGTGAAAATTGCGGGGTGTTGAGCAGTTTTTTGAAATGTCCGCGAAGTTCTGGGGCTTGCAGGGCTGTTGAAATTTGATTAGTTCTCCCATTGATGGTTTTAACGGCTTTCCAAAATTCCGCTGAAGATCTAGTCGTATTTAAAATGGCCACAGTTTGCTGCTCAAAATGTTTTCTTTTTTCCCTACATAACTGTTTGAACTCTCTATTAGTTGCTGCATACATAGTTTTGAAGAACGTAGTGTTATGGTTCCTCAGGAGTCTTAAAAATGAAAAGGCTTTTTTTCTAACTTTAAGGCACTCAGCATCAAACCAGTTTTGCTTGAAACTATAATTCCTAGCTCTTATTTTACTTATTGGGACGGCTTCTACTATTATTTTAGTAAGGTCATCCATACGTAGCGGTTTGTTTTCTAATCTTCGATTAGCAAGTTCTTTGTTTAAATTTTGCTGGTACTCTGTCTGAAATCTGTTTCTCCACAACAATTTTGGCAATAGGCTTATATCCTTTGTTATGACTGTGTCCCCTGTTTCCGCTATTTTACATGAAATTTCCAAAGGCATGTGGTCTGAGAAAGTCTGTGCAGCTACTTTAAAATTACTTAGAATTGAGTTCCACTTCCCAGACATAAAGCAATAATCAATAACTGAGCATGCCGTTCCTCGAATAAATGTATATTCTCCATTCGAATCTCCTTTGCAACTTCCATTTAAAATCATTGCATCTAAAGCGTCGGCAACTTCAAGAATTTTAGCGCCTTTTGCATCACAAACTTCATCTTTCGATTTCCGGTTTTCATTAAGCATGGTTGACGTGAGCCCACTTACGAAATTATTTTGCGACAAACCAATTCTTGCGTTAAAATCGCCAACAAGAAGTAAATCCATTGACCCCAAATCCAATATTGCGTCACATAGTTGTTCATAATCCCTTTGCCAGTGGTTACAGTTAAGGTAAATCGGTAAGATAAAAATGTCTGTGTCATTGCCTTTTACATTCAAAACATCCATTTCTTCAACGATTTTAAAATTCACAACTCCTGCAAAACTCTCACTATATCCAAGTAATTTTCCGCCACTACTTCTTCCAAGCGTATTTGATTTAACTGCTGGAACCCATTTAAGCTTATATTCCTTAAACATACCCGTAAATTTCTCCTTTTCATCCTCTAAAACGTGTGTTTCAAAAAGTACAAATATTTCAAAACTCTTAACATAATTAAAAAAATTCATAGCATATAATTTGTTTTTAAGCCCTGAGACATTATACCCTAATATTCTTAAATCTAAAAATTTGTTTTGATTCTGGTAGACGATTTTATCTCACAGTGTTGTACCATGTAAATGGTTACCTGCCTGATCACTCCCGGCCCTGCTTGTGCATGCACCCAAATTGTTTACAGCGGCTGGTTTACGTATTTGCAGAGATGACACATTACTAACTTCAGATGGCACTGTTGACGTTGACGTTTTGTGTTTGACATTGTTTACAATTTTGTTTACTTGTTGTATTTCGGCCATAAAATTTTGAAGTGAAGAAAACAACATGCTATCGCCAAAAATGTTACGGAGCACCTCCAGTGGATCATAAATTCCGCATTTTAAGTCGTCTTTAGCTAAATCCCATGTAAAAACATTGTTACCAATAATAAGCTTATCATCTCTAAGCTGGGTTTTCACTTGAGGGAATCTACCTCGAAGAAATTTTGCAATTCGGAGAAGTCTACTCTTCCTACGCCTCGTGTTGTAGGGGAGATCTTTATGGATGTGGAATTCAGTGTTTTTAAGCTTCCTGGTGTTTTGAAGTATTGCCCAAGCAGCATTTCTGGATCTCATTTTGACTACAATCATTCCAGTACGTGCTTTAGGATTGGATACCAAATGCGCATGATCAATCTCAGCCCTTGCATCAACAGTATCCAGCAAGTCCGCACATAGGGATTTAGCTTTTTCTATCATGTCGCCGCCGTTAGCTTCAGTGGGCAGGTGCACAATAACATTCGACTCCAAGCCTTTCTTCAATAATATCTCCATTTGATCTTCTAAGACATTATTTTTCTGCTCAAGTTGAACAACTTTAGCAGAAATTACATCGTACTTAATTTTCAAATTTGTTATTTCTGTGCAAATTGCTTGTAGATCGGCTTTTGAAGCAAGTTCGCTGACAAGTTTCCTATTGCTTTCTTCCAAAATTTGTTTAAAATTTTCGATGGAAAGTACTGAAGACGATTCATACGTATTTTCGGCACGTTCGGATGTTGACTTTGATTCCATTACTAAAAAGGTTCTACGTTTATCTTCTCTGTGCTGGTCGGGTGAGATTTCCAACAGACCTCTCTTATGCATTTATTGAGGTTAGGTTTAGTATTAAAACTAAATTAGAATCTATTTATCTTAATTGGTAAGACTTACACCAAATTTTTACTGGGAAGGTAAATTTGACAATCAGGATGTTATTTAGGCCGGTTTTTGTATTTTTTCGTGCACTGTTTTTTAAATTTAAAAGACTTTTTTGCAGAGCTATTTATAAAACGCAATATCACTTTGACAGATCAAAAGTCAATCCCAGTGTGTTCACTATATTGGATAGTTAACTCGAACAAGATTCACTATATCGTGCGTCTACTGTATGTATAAAGTTTGATTAAAATCTGGAGTTCGATTTTTTTTTCCAAATTCAGAACCCTATAGTCAGGAAAGGAAAATGGATATTTTCCTCGTCAACTACATTTTACAGCTCAGCATTATTTATGAAACGCATGCCAAAATATCTGAAGAATTTAAAACATTATCCATCAGGCAGAAGGCACAATCATGCTTTAACAATTGCTTTATAAATATCGACGTCATTTTTGGACTTGATTCGACTCCGAATTTAATTTCTATAATACTCCGCCCAGTGTTAGAAGGTTTATAGTTTTGTTTTTCTTTATGAAAATATCAAATCAGATTAACTAAATAATTTAAATTTATAAAATTAATTTCTTTCGATGAAATATTATATAATAGAGAAATAAAAATGTTTTTTTTTAGTTTCACTTTAAATGTAAATACATATATTCACTATTTTAATAATATTAAAACACTTGTTAATTGTAACAATAAACCAAACAAAATAGGTAGTAGTTAATTAAATTAAATTTCTTTTTACAAGTTAACGTGTAGTAAGTTGCACTTAAAATATTTTCTAACAGAAACTAATTAATTACATTTTTTGAATATCAAGTTCGTAATAAATGTGTGAGGCTTATTTTTAGACAAAACTTTATTTTAA
Organism: Philhelius pedissequus; assembly: GCA_910595825.1. Classification (NCBI taxonomy): domain Eukaryota; kingdom Metazoa; phylum Arthropoda; class Insecta; order Diptera; family Syrphidae; genus Philhelius; species Philhelius pedissequus. The sequence continues at coordinate 122,754,466 of OU343162.1, forward strand.
ACGTTACCAGTAAGCTACCTTGCCACACTAATATTCCTTATAAGCAAGAGTCACTCTTTTAAATAATTTTAAAATGCCAAAAAAAAGAATACATAACCCACTCTAAACCAGACTTTAAAATACCGGGTCGGGTACAAATCCTCTTAAAATGTGTATTACTTATATAAAATTGCGCCATAAATAGTTCTTGTTCTTAGAAGTTCACCTTGGGGCATAAGATTTACTTAAATTAGGGTATTACGCGCGTGGATATTTAAATCATAAGATCCTTTATCAGCTGTTCTGGTTATTGATTTTAAATATGCAAACATTAAGCAAACATAAATTTTAACAAATGCGTTATTTAGTCAGATGGAATGCGGGTGGGCGAACAAAAATGTTATCAAAGCTTGTCAAATGCCCACAGTTCGATGCCTTATTTAAATTTGAATTCGCCAAAACTGGTTCGCTAAAAAATTCGCATTTATTCTGAGCGGTTGAAGTTGGTTAGAAGCATATTTATTTCGCTCTCAAACTTTTATTTTTTAATTTGGATTTACTACAGATAAGTGTGGGACTATATATGTATCTCAAAGATTGAGAGATATTCTTATACAATAATTAAATGAAAGCGATGCTTTTTATTTTCCAAAACAATTTCAAAGCTAATATAACAATACATTTTTCATTTGAGTGCACAACATTTTCCGTTCTTTCTTTTTTCATGAACACAATACATTCAATTGAAACATGGAAATTAAAGACTTGAGGCGCAAACACCCAACGGTTGTCATAGCTAAAGGCCGACGCAATTAAATCAATGACGATAAATACGAAGGGCGAATTTTTCAGAATAAGCGGAATCCGCGGAAAGAGATCATATTGAATTTTCACCTCAAATCGTGCGTCGATTGATATCCTCGATTAAGGGTGAAATTGAATTAAAAGAATCTATTAATATTTTTTAATAAAATTTTAATAAAATGTGTTTAAACATTTTTTTTTGTTTTTGTCTCTTAATTGAACAAAATGAAAGAAAAAAATGACTTTTTTTTTGTTGGATCATTGTGCGTGCACTATAGAGGGTTAACATGATGGCTAAAATTAAGTTTTATTTTTTCAATATTTTGTAGTACACTACAAAACATTTCTTTTACGCAATAAAAAGTTACATATATTAATTCAATTTGTTTAGCATTCAACTTGTATTTCGAATTCATAAAATGCATCTAATATTTCAACAGCCATTTTTGAACTCCTCTTAATCTTGAAATTCGCTTTGCCACATAAATAATGTTATTTTGGGCCATCTGTAAAGATATAGCTGATTGAAATTGTACTATATTTGGGCAATCTGAATGTGTAATTCATATAACAGTAGAACCTTGGGAGACACCAAAACAGTAGTCAACATAAGCCTTAAGATATCTAAACTATTTTCAACATTTTTTATTGATACTAATTTGAATAACCAATTATTTTTAAGTAAAATAGCGCTTCAGAATATTAGAATATAGATAATATTAGATCCAAATGCCAGGAATCGGCGAATTTAAAAATGCAGTTTCACTAATGAAATAACACAGCACACATTTTTTGATGGTTTGAGAAGCTGAATGGACGTATTTCTTAATGATTGTTGCAGGCGTTTAATAGAATTGCTTAAGGACCTTGGCTTAAAGGCTGATTTCCAATAGCACGTTCGCCTTAGAGACGCTTACATTACTTTAACAAGCATTACGGAGGCGTCACCACTTCATATGACTTTAAGCGAAACTAAAGTAAAATTAGGAATTTCCATCAGACATCAATTAGCTGGATGTATAAAATTTTAGTGTGGGATAAGTACTGGAATGTAGAAAAATCCATTAACAATATACCTAAATTGCTATGTTGGAACGTTCGCGTTAAGAGAAAAATCTGTCAAAGTGGCGCCCAACGCGTCATTGTAAATCAGCAATAATGGTCCTGAATGGAATAACTAAAAGTGATATTAGAGGCGAACTAACATTTTTATTTCAGGCAAAGGTTGTTCTATGATATACTACTGCGTAGCGAGAAGCGATTGGCTGAATGTAATAAAAGATTTTGAAGTACAGCCTGAAAGTTATTCAGCCCACCTTCCAGTTGTGATATCTATTGAATTCAAAAATTTTGAATCTACATTGAGTGTCACAGTCCAAAAATATAAGGAAGAGTCGATGTATAAGTCAGACTTGATACGCAATTGAATTACCTTTATAACCAATTATCTTGGAACTGTAAACGGCTGGTGAAATAGTAGATGTCATAGGCCGTGAGCTTTACCTCACAATAGCAACAAGCCTTTTGCCGCTGAATGGTATATGACTTAACTGCAAACAGTGTGACCAATAAAAAAATTCAAATCCTCGTTTTTGGCTAATTTTTCTTTTGAAAAAAAAACTGCCAATAATCCTGCCAACTCAGGAAATCCTGTAATTAAAACGTAAAAAACGTAAATATATCTCTGGACCAATCGAACTTGTCTTAGGATGACGTTTAAAATATTTACCGTATGTATATTTTTTTGTAGTTTTTTTTACTTTAGTATATTGAATTTTAAATAATTGTCAAAGAAGAAATTGTTTATTTTGTTAAGATTATTTAAAAAAAGGAAATTACATTATAAATAATTATTTATCCATTTCGCAACATAAAGAAATAAAAAAAATCAGGTACCAGAGTATGTTAATCTAATGAAGTAAAAGGTATTTACATAAATGTCTTACTCAAGACTTTTCTGCTTCACTTAAAGCATAAAAATATCACAAAATTCCTGTTCTTCATCTACGGTAAAATAAAGTTTTAATAAGGCAACTTGTTTGATTATTTTAGGAGGAAGGCATCACAACATTTCTCGGATAAATTATCTCTTATCTATTTAGAATATCAATTTTCATCCTAAATTCTCTTTCAACTGCACCATTTGAGATAGGCAAAACTAAAAACTAATTTACAAAGTTTGATAAGTCTTTGTAAGGGTTTTCATTGAAACTAAAATTCAACAGCATTTTCAATATTCTACCATTTATTTGGAGATATGCTGTCCCATTACCATTTAATTTTGGAAATAATTTCAAAATTCATGGTTTTATCTTTAAAAAAATCTTTAATGGTTGTTTATGAATCCGCAAACATTTCTAACATAAAAGAAATGTACTTGCAGCAAAATTCGTAGATTTTGTGGAGTTCGCGATTGAAGCTGTGTATGTTTGATTGAGTTTTAACTTTTTAAAGTAATATTTTATTTTAGGCTTGAGAAATATGAGAACCTGCCAGATTTCCTGCTAAAGCTCAATTTTATCCTAAAAAAAAACTGCGGGCAGGATTTGAAAATAAAATGATGGAATGGAAAAATGCTAAATTGGCCACACTGACTGCAAATGACGCTTATAAGCATGAAAAAAACAAAGCAGCGGGGCTGGATGGAATTTCAATAGAGTTATGCAAGACTTTTACACGGACACCATCTTATCCAAATCTCCTTCTTGTTTGTTTTCAATAAGTTTTTTGAAGAGAAAGAAATACTTCAGTCAGTCTCAAGTCGCAAATCGTTTCAGTTTAAAAAAAAAGGAGCAAACCAGCCCAAAAAATTACAAGGGTACATACACATATCGATTTCCAAAGTTTATCAAAACTTCATCGAGCAGTTGAATATAATACTTATCTATTTTTGTAGTTCCGTTTTATTATACCCTATGTGCCTCCCAAAAATCATGAGTGAGCCTCTATCAAAATTTTGCAGCTGACGTACTATTTAGGGATTGTTTTTATGACGCATATATGACTTATGTCCACCGTCGACGCAAGTTAAACTTTTTCTCATCGGTGAACACAACCGTTCACCGTTCTACATCCAAATCCATGCTTTTCTGCCAGGTGCAGCGGGGCAGATGTATGCTTTGGTAAGAGCACAAGCTTTGCAAATTTGCAGTAGTTCATCCTTATTATTTATTGAACTTGTCGTACTCCCACTTCCAAGTTAATTTTTTGTATAACTTCTCTGGCATAATACTTCTTATTATTTCTCTTTTGGACACTACTTTGATAATGCCACAACTGCAACTTTCTAATCGTCCAGCTTTTTTCCCGGTTCGACAGCCCATGTTTGCGGTATGCCTTCAATTTTTCCAATTTCTTCGTGGGTCAAATATTGTCCACTGGTCATGTACTTGTGAAATCGACATATTGGATTTGGGACCATTTTCTTCACAACAAATTGAACTCAACTTGAGGATTTTTATTCTCAACTTGTGACTTTGTTTTTCTTCACTCAAAGTTGACAGTTTCAATTTTCTATTCTCAACATTTTTCTGGAGTTGATCAACTTCTGGTTTTCTCAACTTCCGAATAAAGTAAAAGTTCAGACAGCAAACTTGGGAGTTTTATGTCAAATTCAAATTTGTAATACATTTTGTTGCATCTTCTGTTTTAAAATTATTTTCTGTTTCGTTTTGAACAAAAATATTTTTTAAATAAACTGTTCCGAGAACGTTATTATAGGGAGACTAATCCATCTTCTGCTTCCGGAAGCGTAGATGAAAAACTAGAAGAAGTGTTGGCGATTGAAAGGAGACTACGGATTGGGCTTGAAAATGCAACGACCATGATTTGATTCAGCGATTTCGTAATTCAAAGCGAACGACAATTTTGCTCGTGGAATTGATAAAGGGTAGTTTGCATTACACTCATGCCCGAAACACGAAAAGAACGGTTATAAGCAATAAGAGAATTGTATGATATAGCCAAATTTCCTTATAGCAATAATAAATTATACATTGTACCAAACAATAAGCAATTATTCTGGCTTCACCGATTGCATCAAATTAAATAAAAAGACTAATTCTTTATTAAATCACCTGAAGCAAAAATATCTAAATTGCAGAAAATTAAATTTCAATGAAGAATCTTCACTAGAGTTAAGTTAAAAAAAAAAAACAGCTCACATTAACAACGACATGACACTCCGAAAAGCGCCATACGTTTTACCGAATGCATATAAGATATGGTATTCCCATCACTGCTGGTGATCCACTCATGAACGTCTTAAACATAATCCTTTCGAAAATTGAGGAGCAATGTGGTACAATAAATTTATATTTGATAGGCTAACTAAACTCGAAAACAGTTTTCGGCCAAATCGCCCCACAAAAGAAAAATATGATGGGAAAGCTAAAAGTAATTACTTGGAATGCCAACGGATTATGGCAAAAACTTGGAGTATTAAAAATGTTTATGCATGAGAAAGATATTGATATTTGTTTGATATCGGAAACGCATGTCAAGAAACAATCAAATAGTAAGATCAATGGATACTTAGAATACCACGCAACTCATCCGTCGAACAAATCAAGAGATGGGGCATCTTTATTTATAAAAGAATGCATCAAACACACGATAGGTCCGAAAATAGAGGCTGAATCAATGCAATTAATCGGTGTTCAGGTTAGATCTCAGAATTTTGTACTGAATGTATCTTCCATATACTGTCCCGCACGATGTAAAATTGAAAAGAAGGAATCTATGAACGTGCTAAAGTTACTCAAACAAAATAATAATAATTTCGACTTACTGGCCGACTTATCCATCGGAAATACCTGACCTTATTGATTTTTTTTGGTTTCAAGGGAATAACCTCAAATAAAATAAGCATAACATAAAGCTTTGATCTTTTCTCAGATCATTCTGCTGTTATTTTCACTATGAGCGAAAATCTTGTTCAAATTGAAAAACCACGTTATCCAATGGGAAAACCAACTGGGAAGGTTTCAAGGAAGATATAGAGGATAACGTCGAATTAAGGGTATCACTACAAACCCCTCTCGAACTTGAAAACACAGTAGATAACTTTGTCAATATCGTACAACAAGTAGCATGGAACAACACTCCGTACCAAAGAGAAATGCCGCGCTCTAAAAACCTAAAATATCCGCACTAAGCAAAAGATTTAGTAAAAGAGAAACGATAAGCTCGTAAGAAATGGCAACAAACTCGAGCTCCTCTACACAAGGTAAGTTTAAATCGCTTGTGTAATTTACTAAAAAAGACGATAGAAGAATTCAAAAATTCTGAAGTTGGAAATTATTTTGAAAGCTTGACAGCAGGAAAACAATTCAACTACTCACTGTGGAAAGCTGTCAAAGTAACGAAGAAACCAAAGCTCAAAGCGCCTTCGATTAAAAATGATCAAAACAAATGGGCAAAAAGCGACAAAGAGAAAGCAAACGTTTTCGCGGATTACCTGGAGAACACATTTTAACCTTTTGATGGGCTAGGACTCAACGAAAATTTAAATATACGTTCTAACTCAAGCGAAAATTACATCACAAGAAATGTTACCCTTGCCGAATTAAGTAGAGAAATATGAAAGCTTAAGTATGAGAAAGTTCCGGGATATGAATTAATTGCGGCCGAAGTTCTTAAAATGCTTCCTAGCAAAGTGGTAATTAATTTTCTTTATATAATAAATGCCACTCTAAGGGTAAAGTACGTTCCGAGCCAATGGAAGGTTGCGGAAGTTAGAATGGTTCTCAAACCAGGAAAACCATGACATGATAAGCATTCTTATAGACCCATTTAGCTTCTGCCCGTAATATCTAAAGTCTTTGAAAGAATATTACTTCTGCGCCTGTAGCCAATAAGAGAAGAAAAGCGCCTAATACCTAAACATCAGTTCGGATTTAGAAGCAAGCATTCGACAATTGACCAAGTGCATAGGATCACTGACGTCATTGAGAAAACTCTTGAAGCAAAGAAAATTTGTTCGGTGGGCTTCCTAGAAGTGTCGCAATAATTTGATAATTCTGCCTGAAGCAATTTATACGCTTCTAAAAGTATATCTAGATAATAGACTTTTTAGAGTAAGACATGAAAACGATTACTCGGATCTCAAAGATATAGTGGCTGGAGTACCACAAGGAAGTGTCTTATGTCCAATATTGTACCTATTATTTACAAGTGATATACCACAAACAGAAGAAACTATCGTAGCCACGTTTGCTGACGACACTGCAATACTAGCAGCCGGTCAAATGATAAATGATACTACGACTAAATTACAAAAAGCTCTGAATAATGTCAGTGAATGGACAAGAACATGGCGGATATCGCTTAACAAAGTGAAATCAGTCCATGTAGGTTTTACGTATAAAAAAATTAATAGATTACCGGTATTTGTTACTACGGTTCAAGTTCCGTTTGCTTATGAAGCAAACTATTAAAATGGAAACCGCATGTTAAAAAGACATGCGAAGAGTTAAATAATAAACTCAGAGATATGTACTGGTTGAGCGGGAAACACTCTAAACTCAGTATCGAAAACAAGCTAATTTTGTACAGGCGTGTGCTTAAGCCTGCCTGGATTTACGGTATACAACTCTGGGGTTGTACGGGAGATTATAATTTATATACCTTACAAACATTTGAAAATAAACTCCTAAGATCGTTTGTAAGCGCACCTTCGTACATTAGAAACGAAGATCTCCACAGAAATCTCGGGATTCCCACGGTTCGCGATGAAATAAAAAAATTTCCACGAAATCATAGAAAACGGCTATTACAACACTGTAATAGTACCATAATCGAAATTATCTATGAGACGAATTTAGTACGCCGCCTGCAAAGTACTAAGCCTTCTGCTCTGGTACACTAAACGAGAATCCGCTTTAAAATCGCGGTATCAGCAGGAACTATCACCGGACAGTTAATTAAATTCTTTAAAAATAGATTGCTAAAAAAGTTTCAACTTAGTTGCAATCGGGAAGAGGAGGTGTTTTTAGTGCAGTAAGAATCTCACGCTCCTATGAGCACGCGTTTTTCGGTGCTTATAGAGCTTTTTGAAGGTTTTACACCTACCCACGGAAAAAAAATCCCATCACGTAAGAGTTTGGTTGAGTGTTAGGTCTCAATTTTTTTTACGTTTTTTACGTACTCGAGCGTTTTTTCATCGAACATAATTCGCGACACATAACATCTGCACAGAGTTGAATCCGTCGGTCCCAAAATTATATAGTTTGTCGAAATCATTGCACATAATAAATTCAAAACTCACAGAATAAATTCAAATCTAAAGTTGAAACATACGTATCTGTCAAAAATTTACCAGTGAAATTTAAAAAACACAAGTTGGCTAACTTTTAAATTTCAATCTCTAAATTAAAATAAAATAACCTCAATTATATATGTAAAAACGCATCAAAGAAGCCAGCCTTTTTAATTATTTCGGTTAGAGGTTTGCTGTTTGCAACAGACTTCTGTAGTCCGGAAGATTTTGACAACGAGTACCTTGTAATCCCATAAATTACATATTAGACTAGTATTGTAAAGAAGATCATATCCAGAAATGTGTGTATTTAATAGGCATGTCGGATTAAAGGAGGCGCCAGATTAGAGTGTTCCTATAGGGTCTTCGTCTTCTATAATGTTTACATTTCAAGAGAATGAAATAGCTACCTATATATGAATCTTCTTAGGTGGAACATTTCCTGTCTTTGCTGAGCAGAAATATACATGCAAATTTGTTCTTATCTTGTGTCATAAGCGCTTCATTTGTATTGCATGTTGATCATGTTTAAAGGAATATACGCCGTTGCAATTCATTAGTATGATTCAGTAGCAGGATTTGCTTGATTTAAACGAAAGTTTAGATTGTATACAAGAACATCGTAGAATATGGATACTGTGATACCTATAAACACAAACTTGATTCTTCAAGTGAAACTTATTGGTCAGTTTTATTTATTTTAAAATACGTCAACATTATTTAATATCTTTATTTATTACTTTGTATATTTCTTGTTTGTTTGCTGCATCCATTTAAACATTTGATCAAAATAAATATTCATAGAATTAATTGTTTGAATTTATTATTTTTCCTGTATTCTGCACAAGTTAGTAATTACTGCGAATAAAGATATAATTTCTGTTGTCTATTAATTTTTTTTTTGCAATCAACACGCGCTCAATAGATTATACTACCCTATAAAGCGCGGACGTGAGTTAAGGAAGAGAAAGAAGGATAGGAAAGATGTTTACGAAAAACTTGAAAATTTGAAGAAAACAAATTGAAACTAGCTATATTGAGTAATGTGGAAAAAGGATTCCAACAACTAAGGCATCTTTTAAATGTTTTGCTTTAAATTATTAAACATATAATTTAATCGATTAAGAAAATCTGTTAGAAATAGATAGGAGATATCGATGTACATTGGTTTTAAATGTCTGAATATCACAAAGTGAGGGAAAACATTCCACATTCGTGTAGTGCGACTAAGGAGAGATATATACTTGTACTGCACGCAAGAAGCTGGTGTAAGCTTACAACCGAATATGAAAAGCTGAGGGTACATCGTCAGTCAAACAATTTAGAGGATTAAAAGTTCTATATATACAGTCAATAGCAATACGGAACTGTCCCGTGTAAAAACCCAAACTTTGTTCAAAACTTGTTTTGTTTTATTGATATTTATTAGCCTTGGTCCATTTACTATTTAAATCTAGTATGAAGCTTTGGGATAATGTTGACAATCAAAACTGTTTTGCTGAAATGTTTATGTCGTCGACATACTTACTTGTCCACGACGAACATCCGCAACTGATATAATTAGTATGTATCTTTAGAAAGTAAACAAATATATAAAAAAAAACCATAATGTGAAATTATATTATAAGTAGCTCTAATGACGTGCTTTTTATAATATGGAATTTTTTTATAATGATTTCAACAAAAATCACGAATAAATTAATTTTTAGCAATTTATTCGAATGGGTACAGTTCTTTATTTTGTTTTATTAAGATATTAAAATATGTTAATGAACTAATATTGACGTGGACCTCAGGATCTCGACTAAACTGAGTCATGGGATGATTCCAACGATCATCGGCTAAAAAATTTAAATTTGAAGTTTACAATGAGTTATAACGTAAGAATGTGTGTAACATTATTCAAATTTTCGATTTTTGTTTTTAAACAAACCGGATTTTAGAAATATTTTGCGTTTTCATAATATTAAGAAAGGGGATCCGAGTTCATTTATATTGCGATGCCGATGAGCTTTGTGCAACAACGGTTTAGAAATACCTAAACCGACTCGAATAATTCACGCTGGTAGACGGCCTTCGGCCAAACCTAAATAAACTTAGGAACATTTTGTATGTAACAATTATAATGAAATAAAGTCAATAATTACTACTACTAATTCACGTGACGCTGAGAAAAAAAAAACTATAAACTTTATGTTGCGATGACTAATGTTTATAGTAATTTCTTTGTGAATATTTCTCAAATTCAATACCTTAGAAATTAAACATTTACTTTTGGTCAAATATTTCGAACTGACTTATCAAACACAACTTTACTTATTCTTCCCCGAATAGACGTCAAGGATGGTACCAGCGCGCCTTATGCCATCTTCAAATAGCTTACAAAAAAAAATGTTTAACTTATACACCCAAATTTAAAAAAAACCTGAGCTAGGGAAGGTCTAGGACTTATTCCGTGGACTAAGTGCGAAATAATATTAATTAAAGAGAATTTCTGGTATTTGACATTTAACCTCCGCTAGACCATCGAAGACTGTGGTCTGATGAAGGACTAAGAATTAAAATTAAAATTTACAGATACATAGAATAAAAAGAGATTGATTTGATACTTATTGTAGTAGATTTTATTAGTGGATTGTCTATTTTTTATTAATTGAATATTCTAGTCAGAAGAATAACTTTCATTCTATGGTTCAGTAAAGTCATGGACTAGCGTTGGACTAAGCATTTTTATTTATAGGGCTGTTAGAGTTCATACTGTTATTGTACTAGATTTTCTTCATGAATTTTCGGACGGACCCATTATTTTTATTAATCAACAATTTTTTTGTATAGGTACATTTTGCTTTGAAAGTGTTAAAAATTATTTAAATATATATAAACTGTATCATACAAAATATTGGTGCCAATGTATCGTTACCAATACAAAGGATTATATACTCTTATTCGCATTTAGTAAATCTTAAAACTTTATTTTAAACTCTAACTCTCAAATATGTTAACTTAAAATGCTTGGAGTAATTAGGTGGAATATTTTGAAAATAATTAATCGTGGAGCCTTCCTCAAAAAACACAAAACAATTGCCAAAGTTTTTGTGTGGTGAATCATTTTCTACGTATTAACGTTACACTAAAAAAATCTACATTGCCTTTATACATAAATATCTACACGCGTCGTAAGATTCCGGAATGGAATAAATTTATCTTATCAATATTACGTCTGTCTGGTATAATCATTTTGTGTTTTTTTTTGCGATTAATCTTAAAAATTAATATCGTACAAATTCGGGGGTTTACGGTATTATGAATAATTATAGAGGTAAATAAGTTGAAAAAAAATGTTTGCTTTAAAGAATAACCAAAACAACAGCTACTTAATCAATTTACCTGTTTATACAATGCAAACCATTTGACATAATGGATGTATATAATGTAAATTTGTATCGTCGTTCACCAAAGATTTATAGGGCGTGAAGAATGTAGTTCGGCGCCAGACAGCCGTGCCTTTTTACTGAAATAGATCGAGTTATGTTAAATAACTTATAATTATTTCAGTCTTAATATATGTAGCGATGATATATGTAGGTATGTTTTTGCTTACTAATTGGTATTACTAATTCAAGTGTTGTTTACTTGGCAAAAAACTTGCTAGCTAACCTTTTACATTTAGGTAAATTAATAAACCTGAGGCATTGGCATTTTTTGAAATAAGTAAACACCCGAAAAAAAGGAACTTAATTCCATGTTCCAGTGTTATCACATAATTCCACAAAAATATTTGTTGATGTGGAAAAACAATAGGATTATATTGACTTTCGAAGTTCTGCTATTGAACTAGGGAATTAAATGATTCTTATATAATATTTTTTGTAGTTCTAATGATGCTTTATGACTGCTAACTAACCAAGCAATATTTTAGATGGTTATGAGTGCAGAAAGTCCTAATAAACTTAATTCGCTAACCAATCTATTTTCTATTTTTTTTATTTTTTAATGGGAGTAGGTATTGTTAATATTTATTATCGAAATTGTTTATAGCCTGATGTGTTTAACTTTCATTTAGACACCTTTAAAATTCTTGAAAATCCAACCACTGAAATATTTACCTAAGTTATAAGTTTTGTTTTATATAGGAACAATAGATATTAGGATAGTCGATTTTTGTGTTCATGTTATCCCTTAGAGGTGCATCAATATTTAATATGAAAAATACATAAATAAATAATAAATTTTCAAAACGAATAAAAAAAATTATGGACAGTGAAGCACTATTTTTGGATGGAGAAAGCTATGAACAAAGATCGTTAAGAAATTTGATGACGGGAGCGTCTACCACATACTCCTTATAGAAATCACCTAAGCGTCTAAGACGGCTCAGGCACAAAACCCCACGGCTATAAAATCTCAAGATGGTAAATGGATTGGCAAATGGAAACAAAAGGCTGACCTCTTCGTTGACCATCACGCGAATGCTTTTAAGCCCTTTACAGAAAATCTATATTTCAGATTCACATTTAAAAAAAAAATAATTATATCAAACTTAAATTCAAACAAAAAATGTATTACTATTTTCTTGCGTGTATTATGGTAAAGATATCTAGCACTTCATTAGCGTCCATTTTTGCTGCAACGTCTTGATGGATATGCATTAAAGACAATCTATTCAAACGCTATTCTGTCATCCTGTTGCGAAGATATGACTTTAGTCGACGTAAGGTGGAGAAAGATCACACAGCAGTGCTAGTAGCCACTGGAAACGTGCACATCAATTGTCAAAGAGTTCTAATATTTGGCAACACCGTTGCTCTTTTGTAGGCATCTGCTGGAGATACTGGAATATTTCCTCTCATCTGTTGCCAAATTTTTAGCTGTCCCTTCAAAGCTAACAAACAAGGAATGTCTTCTTTAAATACTTCAGCGCCTTGCAAAACATCTTCTATATCTTCGTCGCTGAAGTTATGGGACAGCAACTTTGCAACTTTCCGATTCTCTGCATGGTATCGCTAGGGAACCTGGATGACATTTCATTTAACATACATGACGGCCGTTGACTCTGTGGACAGTGATTATTGCACCAATTTCATTTGCGATGGCCTCAGCCAGATTGAAAGTTTTTTGAATGTGTCCGCACACTCTGCAGACTTACTGTTTTTTTTTTTTTTATAATCTGCACGCGCTCAAGGGATTATACTACCCTTTAAATGATTCAACACAGCGCAGGCCTTAAGTTAAGAAGAGAAAGAAATATGTGTGGCGCGATGTTCTGAGACTGGAGGTGGTTGTTGTCTCAGATTTTATCTCCAGGGATGGCGGCTGAACTAATGCGGAGAAATTTTCGTTGCTAAGATCTATAATGTCGTCGGAATTTCTCATAAGCTTAGTAATCCTCTGATATTTTAGGAATTACGCTGCCCTTATCCCGATCATTACAAGCCATTGAAATTGATATACTTTCTGCATTTCAGCTTATTAATACGACCACAGCAAGTCTGGGGGTGTCCGTGGCGCGATAGTTGTGTGTTCGTCTGTCAACCTCATGGTCACAAGTTCGATCCCTACCGTAGTCTATGTCCTCTTATTTATCCATTTTTTAATTATCCAAATTAGTTTAAGTATTTATTTCAGAATTTTGAATTATTTTTTATTTGAATAAGCCGATTTAATATTTTGTTTTTAAGTTTATATTATAATATTTAAGACTGTCATACCAATTTTGTTTAGAAAAAAATTAATGGTATTTTGTATATATAAAAAATGAAGTAAAAAACTGCTTTAAATATATTTTTAGATTTTTAACAGAAATCTTTTGCATTCGATGTGATCTTACATAAGAGCAAGTTCGTGCAATCCAGTCGTGCATTTTATTTATAGTTCGATAAAAATAAAAAAATTAAACGTCAAAGGTCATCTAGGAACATTGAGACTTTTGACAGCTGAAGCTAAAAATCACCAAACATTATAAATTAAACATAATTTGCATTAAGTGCTAGATATAAATAGATACATGATTTTATTTTTGTGCACATCTATGGAGCACAAAGTTTTTCTACCGGTATATAATTTATGCCTCTTCGCCCGCATTTTAAACATACCCTTAAAAGTGTACCATATATTTCAGGTTTCTCATTGTATTATATGATGATAATGTTATTTATGGCAAAAACACATTAGACGGATGAACAATTGACCGGTTTCCAACCTTTATGAAAACCGAAGCGCCAAAATTTTAAATTATGTGAACAAAATTGATGTACATACATATGTATAATTATGTGGGTATAGTATATATACATGTATTAATTTCTTTGTTTTGGAAAACAATTTCTTTTCATAATAGTCGATCGACGGACATTGTCCTGGCCAAAATTCAATTGATTTATGTGATCGTTGTTTGTGTTTATATCTGTCTATTGAGTAAGTATATGTACATGTGTATGCTTTTACATACCTACTATATTTTTTGTAAGAACTCTAAATAACAAAATATCCGTTTATTACTTCTTTAAATATTTCTTTGAAAAAATTTCCAGCCGATTAACGAGATATACAGTACATGTGTAGGAGTCTTTGTCTTTGTCATTGACTCATTGTACTATTCATTATACCATCGTGCATCATTTTATCATTAGCATCAAACATCATTATTAATGACATCATTGATAACAAGAATATAAAAAGCGGTAAGATGGTTCGAGGGGTTATTGCTGTACTCCAAGCTGTACTAATCCGTTCAACAGTAGTTTCGTTCATTGCCTATTTCAACTAAACTTATTCTGTTTAAACATTGCTTATTTCAAATTAAATTAACTTAAAGTAAAACTTTAAAATAATTAAGATTGTAATAAAGTGAATTTATGAAAAACAAACAGTTTTTGTATATATACGGATATACAGATTTAATTGTTTCGAAAAGAAAAAGATATGATAAGAATTAACTTTAAATATTATAGTAAATTTTATAGTGGAGATTTTTAACGTGTATCTTACTACAGAAATTCAATATTTTAGGTTTGTGAAATGCTTACTCTTACTTTAGATGGCGCTTACAATCCAGGATGGATCACGGCATCAACCAGCGAACCTCTCCAGAAATGCTTACGTATTAATATTTATAAATTTGAACGAAAATAATTACATTATAATTATCCTTTATTGGAATTTAGGAAGCCGATTGACGAGATATATTTAATTAATATATTTTAATAATTGTTCAACAAATTTGTAATACACGATTGTGAAGAAATAAAATGCACGAATAGATCGTACGAACTTACTTGATCTTATATTCGATCACATCGTATGCAAAAGATTTCTATTAAAAATCTTAATACCTCCTACATAAAAATTTTGATCAAAATCCGTGGAGCCGTTTTTGAGAAAATCGAAAATAAAAAAACATAGTTGTATGGCAGGTGGTAACCGTTAATAAAAATTTATTAAAAAAAATACCATAATGTAGCCAATACCTTAAAAAGTGAACAGACTTATTTTTGAGATTATCTATTTTGAATTTTATAGTTTTTGTAACAAATTTCTTATTATCTTATTTTTTATCAAAATCGATGGAGCCGTTTTCGACATAAATAAGATGGTGAATGGAATGTATGGCAACTACCGTTATTTTTGGGGCTATAAGAACGATTCAGAAATCTATTTGAGGCAATAACCTAAAACACTCAAGTACCAAGTTTGAAGAAAATCGCTTCAGCCGTTCCACAGATCCACAGACAGACGGAATTGCGGCAGTGGGGCCCACTTTTTTGGTGTTCTCCATCATCGAAATGTCAAGTTTGATTAAAATCTCGAGTTCGATATTTTTTGCAAATGCAAAACTTGCCTTATATTACCTATTTCGCAAGTAAAAATATTAAAAGGTAGAAAATGTATTTTTACTGCAATGTTTGTTTTTTTTTACCAATTTCCATCATACACTCACAACTTGGGGACACTATTGTCGAGAAAACAGTTACACGAGACGAGGCACACCACAAAAGGAGTAATTCCACCTCTCCTATTGATCCTTGTAACAAACAATATTCTTAAATGATTTAAAAACAAAGGAATAAAACTATGGCATATGCAGGTATTTTACCACCATCAAGGATATAATTGAATCTGCACTTAAGGAACAATTCCTCTTGGTTAGAGCAGAACGGCCTCGGGGTTAACCACGCTAAAACTGAACTTGTTCTGTTTGCTTCGAAAATAAAGCTGGACTTTACTCATCCCAAGCTCAATGAGATTCCTCTGAAACTTTCCAAAGAAGCCCAATATCTGGGTGTAATCCTAGATTCCAAGCTAACATGGAAACGGAGCACAGTGGAAAGAATGAAAAGAGCAATTCGTACATTCAACGCATCAAAAAAAACTTTCGGTAGACAGTGGGGTATGCGACCGCAAGTCATCCATTGGATGTAAACAGCGATCGTTCGACAATACTTACCATACTGTGGTGTAAGGCTGTAGAGAAGGGTAGCTATCTGAAAAACGTAAACAAGGTACAGAGGATAGACTTATATGGGAATAACAGGCATGAAGATTTACTGGAAATCATTCTAAATCTACCAGGTCTGTACGAGTACATAAGATGCACTGGCGGCTGTGCTTTTGCAAGTGATTATTGACTTAAAGAAATGGTCTCTTGGGCCTGACAATGGTATGATAAAATGTTCGAACAGCTTTGTTGATGAATTGGGCGAAATATAGGGAAGTAGGTACGGGCTGGTTCGCAAATGGTTTTTATTACACATTATTTACGGACATCTGTGTGTGATAGGTGGATCACCAATAGGCCTCTGGGTATGTAGTAGCTTTTGATCTGTGTACGACCAACCTAATCTAACCTCAACGTTCGCAACATGTTAATTAAGTGCAATTAACTTTTTCTTAAATTCATCAAGCAATACATTTTTAAATTTTGTTTGATTTTTTATCAGGTTTTTTATATTTTTAGGCGAATTCAGATTTCAGCTTGTAATTCTGCAGATGTCGCTCTTTTAGTATTATTACTAATTTTAGACCACACGTTCAGTAGCGGCTGTATACTTCCGTTTCCGGAACTTAGTTGGTTATTAAAGCATCTCCACAGGCGTGCCAAATACAAAATTTATTATACTTTTATGGCAAACAACAAATGTTATAAAATATTTCTTAACTTTATCTCAAAGCTTTAAACTACTGCGTTTTGGCTATTTGCCGGAAGGTGGCAGAAATTAAGCTTTAAGAAGCTGTTTATTTTCGAAAAAGTTCCTAAAATCTTGTTACTTTCGGAGTTTTTGTTTAGGTTATACGATTATATCTATATAAAATCTATGTTAGAACTATGATATAAAACCGAATCACATTATAGTAGAACGATTGGTTTTTGCCTAAATCTTTGTCATCTTATAATGAAAACTCCAAGACTTTTCTTAGCAAAACTGAATAGGAAAAGGAAATTGTGTTTATCGAAATGGAAAGTTAAAACTGACTTATGACTAAAAGGACTTTTTTTTTCACAAAACACCCCATAATTTATGAGACCCTTAAATCTTCTTAGTTTCACCAATCTATAAAAAGGAAATTTTCACGGAAATTTTTGTTAAAATTGATTTCTTTGTACAACCGTGAAATTTTTTATCTTTTAATAATCGATATGTCTGAGTATCTAATAAAATGCACGACTGAATCGTACCACCTTGCTCCTGTAGCCATTGTATATATAATTATATATTAGATTATATTTTATATTATATATTATATAGATTATATATACAATGTTGTAGATAACCACTGACGCCATAGGTACGTAGTCTAGTTATTATTACTTAGGTTTAAAGCCGATTTAGGTAAGATTACCTTGTTTCTTAGTATAATAATTAGTCGAATGGATGATTCCAGGAATAAGAAGGTGTTTTTTTTATATTACAATTCTATATACTACTGAAATTACTCAGCCAAGTAGAAGACTTAGCATTATATTTAATTGGACGTGTTGAATTATTGATTCAAAATAGCTTTTAACGGCATTTAGTCCACAAAATTTGCGTTTCATCCCGGCAATCTCACTTGGACTCATCAGTTGGTTAGTGAGCGCCTTACCAATACGCACTTTTTGTTAAGTTCAGTTCAACTTACTTGCATTTTTTGACAAAAAAGCAATGTGAGCTATATCCAACAAGATTAAAATTTTAATCATTAAAATTGGAAGATTTTGTCTACTTGGCTTTGTAATTTCTGTAGTATATAGAATTGTATTTGTTATTTTGATATTCAAAGAAAAATGGCATTTTTGGAGATAAATGATCGGATGTTTATTTCATTATAAAGAGGAAGGTATGCCGTTAATAATGGAACACAACATCAGCCAAATAGCCGCCAAGACAACGCTTACAGGACCATATCCTTTTCATGAAATTTTCCATAACCAAATCGCAAAGTGGCTGCCCTATGTCCTCGATAGCCTCACGAATTTCATTTTTGAGGTCTTGAATCGACGCTGGGCTGTTGGCGTAGACCTTATCTTTCACGTGGCCCCAAAGGAAGAAGTCGCAAGGTGTTAAATCACAATATCTCGGTGGCCAATTGTGATCACCTCTTCGAGAGATAACACGGTCCGGAAACTTTTCCCGTAAAAGATCGATGGTTTCATTGCTTGTGTGGCACGTAGCGCCGTCTTGTTGAAAGTAAACGTTGTCCAGATCAATACCATCCAATTCAGGCCATAAAAAATCATTAATCATCTCTCGATAGCGCAATCCATTGACCGTAACTGTTGCTCCAGCCTCATTTTCGAAAAAGTAAGGTCCAATGACCCCGCGGGACCATAAACCGCACCAAACAGTCACGCGTTGAGGATGGAGAGGCTTTTCAACAATAACTCTTGGGTTTTCCGAGCCCCAGATGCGACAGTTTTGCTTGTTCACGTAGCCTCCGAGATGGAAATGGGCCTCATCAGTCAAGATGATTTTTCGATGAAATTCCGGTTCATTTTCATGCATTTCAAGGACCCAATCAGCAAACTTTATAAGCCTTAAGACCCAAGTCTTTATGCAAAATACGGTGTAATGACGTTTGTGGAATGCCTAATTCCAAAGAACGACGAGGAATGGACAAACCTGGGTTTTCTTCAACACTTTGGGCTACAACAGCAATATTCTCAGTTGTTCTTGAGCGACGTGCACGGGTTTTATTCTTCACATCACTAACTTGTCCCAACAGCTCGAATTTGTACACCAATTTCTGTATTGCGGTCCGACAAGGTGCTTCACGACGACCCAAAAATGTTTTAGTTTTACGAACCGTATCTGCCAAATTTTCACCATTTTTATAGTGAATTTTAATAATTTCAATGCGTTGTTGAAGCGTGTATCGTTCCGTTTTTATTAATAGCGTAGTTTCTACTTGTCAAATGTCAAAAAATGACAGCTTCAAAAGTGACAGCTACCGAAATAGCGGGCTATTCAAAATAACACCTCTTATTGGAAAACCCGTTATTATAAAAAAAAAACACCTTCTTATTAACTATGTCTGGCCAAGGACAAAATCTTCCAATTTTAATGATTAAAATTGTAATCTTGTTGTATATAGCTCACATTGCTTTTTTGTCTAAAACTGCAAGTAAGTTGAACTGAACATAACAAAAATTGCGTATTGGTAAGGCGCTCACTAACCAACTGATGAGTCCAAGTGAGATTGCCGGGAATAAACGCAAATTTTGTGGACTAAAGGCCGTTAAAAGCTATTTTGAATCAATGATTCAAGGAATAGTTACATAGGTTCCTTAACCGTTGTAACCGCATACAAATATACATTTAAATTAATTTTAATTATGTAAATTAGGAGAGTAATATGTACCTTCACAGATGGAACCTAGATATTATGTAAATTATGTACATACATAATGAAAGTGAAGTATGTTGGTGGGTGCGGGTCAGGAACGGTCCGAGCCAAATGAGCGCTCTGTGCAAGTTCTGCGCTTAGCGCCCCATTCTTCAAAGTTGGCTGCAAAAGTCGTTTCCACATTAACCAAGAGGTAGACTTTCAATGCGTTTTATTTTATTGATGTATTTCCGGAAGGAATAATCCTCACTAACATACATGCATATATATAAAATATTAAATTTTAATAATATAAAAAGGATAAGAAAAATAAATATTAAAATAAAGAAAACTTAACAAACTATTTACAATGATATAGGTACCCAATGATACATTCATTAAACGTAGAACCTTTAATAATTTTACATTAAAAAATATATATTAAAATACAGCGAAAAAATGCGCAGAGGGGAAAGCTTAATTGAGGAAACTAACTTTTCTTGCTTTAGCTTTAACAAACTATGTAATGAGGCCATCATAATCTCTAATAACTCATTTTCTATTGACATTGTGGCCAACCCAACCATGACATGGTTGTCCTAATGTAGTTTTTTATTATCTTGAGCTTACAAAAACTACTTTTTCTGAAGGTACTGTTACTGGTATTATGTTTGAAATTTTAATGGCATTAACTAAATTGGGAGTAAGATCTTTTAGAATTGAACTAAAAATAAAATTCAACAATTCTAAATTTGAACATTCTGGTATTACGAGTGGGGCCTGTAGGTACTGTTAACTCTTGATACAATTCTGCTCCATCTATATCTTTAAGATCCCAGAAAGTTAAAACGCTTTCCAAAATTCATACGTTAATTCTTACGATCTTACGATTTACGATATTTTTCAAATCTTTGCTATTAAAATTAGTCCCGTTACTTTTATATTCAAAAAATCTCCTCGGAATTTGTTAAAGATCCTATATTTACTGTACCTAAACTACTTCCATTGTATCTACATGGCTATTTTCACTAGTTATTTTTATTTGTTATTTATTTTCGACTTCAACAAACCTACGCTTATTGCTATTTTCTGCGCCGGAAGCTTTTTTTGTCATTTTCCTTTATTTATTAAAAATTAGTAACACTTTTCATAACACCCTTTTTATTTTCCTAAAAAAATAAACCGCGACTTTGAAAACCTTAAATGTATAATTAAAATCTGCACGTTTCACTCAAATGGTTCCAAAAAAATTGTAGATTGAGTTTATTATTTTGAGATTTTATCCTATGAATATTTTTGAGTGCTTGGGCAAGTTATTATCTTGCACATCCTTGGTGCGATTTTTTGTTTTGGCTTGTATGGACTTTTTTCTTGTGTAAATTAACAAGTAGCTGATTTCGTTTGGATTTTTGTTGAGCTTTTGTTCAAGAATTTACCTTGCAATCTTGGAGCAACGGTATGTTCATGAGATTTTTTTAGTTTTACTTTATTGAAACTAGTTTCTCGTGTAATTGTGTGAATGGTCTTTGTGTGAATAATGAAATTACCTAATTTGATTTATTGGAAGATAATTATTGCGCTCAGATTACTTTTAGAAATGCACAGGCATAGGTAACTGGCTATACGAGCTTAAATTTGAAGAATGGAAGTATATGTATCCAATAATTTTTGTGTGTTATAGCTTGAAAATGCGCTCTCAAAGCTTTGCGCCCTGTACACTTGCACATCCTGGACATATGGTGGGTCGAGCCCTTGTGCTGGTAACTACCTGTATGCATGTAGCCTTATAATTTGGCGATCAAAATCCGTGGAACCGTTTATGAGAAAGTCGAAAATCAAGAAATGGTTGTATGGCAGGTATCGTTAATGACAAAATATATAAAAAAAAGCCGCAGTTCGCGCTGCATGTGGGTCAATTAACCAGGTGGTATTGTGTAGAAGCACGTGTTCATGTAGCTCCGCAGCTTGCTATAAGCTCTCTTCGACCAATTCTGATAGTGTGTAAAAAAAAAAATCGAACCAAAATAAATTATTACATAAAGTTTAAATTTTTCGGAACTTACCGCTTTAAATTTAAGAAATATTTTCAATTTCTTTTTCCCGACGTTTCGAAGAACTTTGAAACTTCGTGGTCACGGGATGAGACTGGCGGTTGATGGATGTTGTTTTAGTTATTGTTTTTTAGCTCTCGCTCTCAAACAGTACCGGTGCGTAGATGTTGTTGCACTTCGATTGCTTGTGGGTGGTGTACTCGTTCTAGGTTGTTGTTGCGTTGAGTCGATATATTCTTGTACACATGCAAAGCTTACGATATCGGCTACAGGTTTTTTGATTGGCTTTACTTTTGTTTTACTTATGAGAGGATCCCACGTTGGCGATAATTTAAAGCTAGAATCTCTATTGAAATTTGTATGTTTCTTAATTTCAATTGCTTCTCCGACAATTCTTGGTACATAAAATCTTTCATTTGCGATTCAACTGGCTTGATCAAAACGGATAAAATGATCGTCGTTATAGGCCAAATGTTCACATATTGCCGATTTTGTGACAGCGTTGTTTTGGATAGCTTTAATATGTTCGCTTAATCGCGTTTTTATACCTCGTTTCGTTTCACCAATATAAGAAGACCCACAACTGCAGGGAACAGAGTACAGACCAGGATTTTGAAGTGGAATTTTGTCCTTAGGCGATCTTAAAAAACAATAACTAAAACAACATCCATCAACCGCTAGTCTCATCCCGTGACCACGAAGTTTCAAAGTTCTTCGAAATGTCGGGAAAAACAAATTGAAAATATTTCTTAAATTTAACGCGGTAAGTTCCGAAAAATTTAAACTTTATGTAATATGAATATCATCCGCGAAAATAATAACCTAAAATCACAAAATAAATTAGTTATCATTGATATGCAGAGGTCCCAGTTGATGTTTGTGCCTCCCCAAAGTCGGCACAACAACGGGCCAACAACGCCACCACGCCGCCAGAGGCGGATTAACCTTTTCTGTCCCCTGTCCCGTTTTTTTAATACTATCCGAGTATCGTAATTTGAATGTGCTAACATCGAAGAGTAATGGGACACGGTTGTCTTTTTGGGTATGAGGAATTTGAATTTTCGAAATATGTCACAGACCATTGTTTTTAATAAATCGGATACAATTTTTGTAAGTAAAATTGCATTACTAAGTGTTTACTAGTATGGAAAAAATATATTTTTCCTTATATTTGAACGAAGAACCAATTGAGTTTTAAAACTTGCAATCCGTCAAATATTTTTTATACGGCAAAGCCGTATTGCGGGTAGACTATTCCAATTAATTTAATAATAAGAACTAGTAAGACATATATAACAGATTTATTGCTTTTGTCCTGAAATTAAATTGTGTACATCTTAATGCCTTTTATTGTTTTCTCCTAGAGCATTAGGGGATCATGACCCCATGCCCCTTCCTCTGGATTTTGCGCATGGGTGTTACATGGTGGCTTATTTATTCGATGTTAAAATTAGACAAATAGTTATAGGTCCTCGGTAGTTTTATATTAATAATGGAATTGGTATATACCTTTTATTATAAAATATCTAAGACCTTTTTAAGTTTAACTTGAATTTGGTGTAAGAGTTGAGAGTATATAATTTATATTTGTTAGTTTCAAAAGTAAGTGTATTAAAGAAAATTCTGTTCCTTACAATTTCCCTCCACGTAAAGAGACAAATTATTTGTATATATATATTTAAAAAAAATTATTATTCTAATTTAACCAATAGGTATTTAACATTTTTCCCATTTCAGTATAAAATATAAATTTAAATACATATTAGATTCTGAAAAAAATCTACAGTCACTTTTTTCACTAAATAAAAAAAATATCTTGAGTATTACCCCTGAATGTGGTCGCGGTCTGTCAAAGCGCGTCTCATTTGTTAATGGCTCCACGAGATAATCTAAAACGCAGGTAAGTGCGAAAATCTTGTCCGACGATCATTAAAATCTAGTGCTTCTTTCCGATCATTTTAAACGTTGTATTGCCATCAGCGACCGCGTATTGTTCAAACACGGTTTCCAATCGAAATTTAAAGATATTGGTCGATCGACCAAAGAAATTTTATTTCAAATACTTTTAATTTTACATTAATATATAAACGCACTCTATTGACACAAAAACACTACTATTTATAATGACTGTTTCAAAATTTTCATTGCCGTGGGCTATCTATGTATATTTAATAAATGGTACTAGGCATGCAAATTTCCAAAATCAGAAAAAACCACTTGTATTTACATATATTAAAATAATACTTTGGGTATTTTCGTAAAATGTATAGGAATAAGCATATTTGCCTTAAGTATTTTAATACATTTTTAAAAGGCTATTTTTCAAGACTATCTAATATATTTTTTTTTTGGTAAAGCGTGGAGTACGTTGTATAAACGAATTGTGGTTAATATAACGATCAAACACTTATACTTACAAATAATTTAGTAGATTTCGATGAAATAATGTTGAAGAATAGGCGGAAAATCAGACTAGACACTTAAGTTCCATATTTTCAAATAATCAAAATTTTTATCAAGCATATTCCTCAAGTATAAGATCATCAGCTTATCATTAAAAATATCAAACAAATCATCAAATATTTCATCAAGTTTATATGGTCAAATATATCATCAAACAAATTATCAATCATATGATCAAACAAATCATCAAACATGGCGTAACATGGTATTAGCGAATTGTCGTTAATATAAGGAATAATGTGGAACACTTATAAGGGGATATCCATTTTGCGGTTTCTAAAGTATAGGGCTGGAATTCAAAATCTGTCAAACTAAGTTGTTAAGCCAATTTTGTTTTTTAGTTGAAAGTCTGACATTTACGACAATAGATCGCTTAAGTATCGCAGAACGCATAAAAATTGTTAAAACCTACTACAAAAATGGTGATTCTGCTACAGCCACATATCGTGATTATGAGGAGAATGGTTTATATAATCGTCCAACTACGCAAGCAATTGGCAAAATTGTGACAGATATTGTAAGGCCTGTGCATCATCGTTTCGCTCGTACCACTGAAAATATCGCTGCTGTAAGTGAAAGTGTTGCCGAGGAGCCGAGTGTGTCGATTCCTCGTCGTTCTCAGGAATTAGAACTGTCTTACGGCACATTATGGCGTATTTTGCATTTGGATCTACACCTACATCCATATAAAGTCCAGATCAAACAACAATTGAAGTAATTGAAGAGAAGCCATTACATCCACAAAAAGTCACTGTTGGGGGCGCTCTTTGGTTCGGAGGTGTGATTGGCCCTAACTTCTTCGAAAACGACGTTGGAACGACTGTCAACGTCAATTCGGAGCGTTATGGTCATATGATAACCGACTTTTTTTTGCCTGCTATTGAAGAATACGACTTAGAGCGAATATGGCTTTATTGCAAGAGACATTTCCTGGCCGCATAATTTCTCGTCGTGTCAATATCAACAGGCCGCCAAGATCATGCGGTTTGACACCGCTGGACTTTTTTTGTGGGGCTAAGCGTAAGACTGTGTTTATGAAGATAAACCTTTAGCTCTTGAGCACTTGAAAACCAACATTCGTCAAGTTATGGCTGAGATATCGCTCAATATGTGTCAAAAAGTGGTCGAAAATAACCGCAAAAGACTCGATGCTTGCAACAATTCGCTTTGTGGCCATTTAAATGATGTGGTGTTTCACACATAATGTCAACGTTCAAGCTTTATAATAAAAAAGAAATATCATAAGAAAAAATATTGTATGGGTATTTTATTTACGTTTACTTTTGAAACCGCAAAATGGATAACTCTTTACTTACAAATAATTTAATAGACTTCGACACGGAGAGAATAGGTAGAAAATCAGACCAGAGATTTAAATTTCATGTTTTCAGATACATAAAATGATGAACTCCATTTGAATGTCATTAATATTTTTATTTGTTTTTTTTTGCTTAATTTTTTTGGGATTAAAATAAAATATCATACGAAATTTGCCGCCCCCTAAAAGTTGCCGCCCTAACCTCGAACGTCACGAGCCTAGTGATTAATCTGCCACTGCACGACGCACCGTCCAAAATTCGAATGTCGTCCCATATAATATAGAAATATTGCTTTTTTAAAAATGCATTCGTCGGATTTTTTTCGGAGAAAAGCACAATGGCTAAAACTGTATTATTTGGACGTGCTTTTCAATTGTGTAACTTGTTTCAGTGATTTGGCATCAGTGACTAAAAAATACACTATCTTTCTGTCACTTTTATAAAAGATTTGCTTTTATCTACGAAAAAGATTTCCGACATTTCAACCTATCAACGCAACGAAAAATAAAAATGGCTCTTCAACGTATTTTATGACAGCATTGCCCGACTTGAGTCAGTCATGTTTTCGTAAATGTTTTCTACTTTGACACTGTAAGCATGTCGCTGTAGTGACAGATTTAAGAGTGATTAAGTAATGGCGTCAGATGGTGAATGAGATGACCGATTTCGATGTCCATCTAATTGTAGTTTAACATTAAGGCTTTTCTTTTTTATGAAGAGGTACACTTTTAAAAGAAACTGACTTGGCAACAAAAATTCCTATAATGGCTCATTGATTTGTTGTTCACGAAATTAATTTTATTTTTACAACCAACTACATAAATTATTCATTTAGAAAATCGCAGCTGCTTCAATTTTAAACTCGTTAGAAAGAGCACTTCATATAGCATGTATAGCAATTTTTTTTTTACTTACACGTAGGGAGGTTTCCAAATCAAAACAAATAATTGAACAACAGACGCCCTACCTGTTCCCAGTCCATAATGAAATAGGTTTTTTTTAGGAAAGTTTTTCTGATTCATTATACACACGTCCTCGAAGCCCGCAAGCACAATATTTGTGCTGCCGTATAGAAGCATAATAAGTGACATGGGCAATATGAAGAAAAGCACTTTGTAAAATTTTCCACCAATTTTGTGTGCACTAAACTAACATTTACCCTTAAAGCAAGTAAAAAGAAAATATTTAAAGTTCAGCTGCACAGTATACCCAAACCCATTTTTGATACAGCAATAAATAAGTTAAGTTCAGCTCGATTGTACAAAAACTTCTATCACATCCCTTAATAAGAAAATTTTAACATACTTAGGGTTATATTCACTTAAGGGCACTTCCTTCTATTGAAGTTTGCCTTAAACAGGTATTACACATTTGCTAAAATAAAATAAGCTGCACTAATAAATAACAAGAGAACAGATTTTTTTTTTTTGGTAATTTAGTATTTGAGCCAAAAATGTTATGTGTAGGTAATATAACCAATTTAAGTTCAGCTAGACAGTATAAATTTTTTAAAGAGCGTATTTTTGTAAGAGAAAATTCAACTAAGTTAATTTTGCAAAGTGCAATATCTTGTTGAAGAGAGTAGTATTTAAGAGACTTTGTTAGTTTTTTGGTAAGGCGTAAGGGTGGTTGTTTTGTATTTCGAATTTCTTGAGTGTGCGTAAGAATTTCACAGGATTTGCTCTTCAAACTTAATTCGCCTTAGAAATCAGTATAAAAGGATATTCAACCATTCTCACCAGTTTCATTTTCGACGGTTTCTTGCGCTAATCATTTCATTCGAAATTCGGTCATGGGTGGTTTAAAGTTCTTAGGTTTAAAGTGTGTAATATGATTTAAAACCTACCCTTTATTGATTCGTTCGGTGGAATAAAATATTTGTGTTAAGTGTATACCTGCGTGTTCTCAAACGGATAAGCACAAAAGTACTTCGACCTCTAACTTTAACCTTATTTGAAACTTATTTATTTATTTTTTTGTGTGTAAGAATAAAATGGTCGTCAGTTTAAAAAGAAATGTTTTAAACAACGGTTTTCACCCTAGCTCAAATAAATCTAATCTTTTGAAGAGTTCTCTGAAATTAGTTCAACCGAATACAGTTAATACAAATACATCAGTACAAACTACCAATATCACTGTGCTAAAATTTAACTCGAATTTAACAGCATTTCTTGAAAATGATGAAATGGCAACAACAACTCACACAACCACAAAACAGGATATAGCTGCATTGCCCGCACAAACAGTTGCCACCTTTGTAATTAACAATAAACGACCAACGATAATTATATACCCCACAGGTATGTAATAATTTAGAGAATTGAGTTGAGGGTAGAAAAGTTATATTCTTGTGTTTCGAGCGGAATTCTGGTGACGAATATAAATGATAAGGACTCAATCAGTTCTGATTTAATCATATGATTTTTTTTTATTCTCAAAATGTTTCCATTTTCCAACGTGTTGGTAGCATATATATTGTGACCGGGTCAACTGTCTTTCATACATGTAAATATGTACCTACATACATGATACATGTTGGGTGTAATTCTTAACTTCGAAATTTAATTGTTAAAATTAAAACATCTCCATTATGTACTCGTATGTATATATTTTGGTTCGTCAAACACTCAACGGAAAAATATTTCTGAAAAATAAGCTTTTTTATTTTTGAAATTGCTGAGATATGTATCTTGGATTTAGTTTTGCCGAATGTGCCTTGTCTTTACTTGAAACATTTTCTAAAAGTGTTTTTTTTTAAAGATCGTATAAAGGGATCATATTCATATATGATTGTAGGTATGTCTTGCATTTTGCATTCCAAGAACTAGGTAATTTTCAGACTCAATAGAATAATAATGAACGGAAATTATTAATTTAAGAAGCTAGCAGGATTAACCTCCGATTTCTCAATTTTATTAATTTTGCATTTTGAATAACTTACAAGAAAAAATCCAATCCATTTTTTTGAGGAAAAATATTATTGAAGAATCTACGATCGGACTGTCAAATATAAATTGTTTAAATGTAAAATATAATCAGACTTGCTATGTTTGCGCTTCCTTGTCAGCAAACACAAATAATTGCGGGTGCGGTATACTTACGGAGACCATATTTCTGTGAGCAAAACCCGGGACATAAATTTAAAAATTGAAAAACGTGTTTAGTACAAAATCAACAAAAATCTCAAAAACAAAAATTAAAAACAGCACAAAATGCAAAAACTACATTTTTTTCAATATTGAACCTTTTTTTTACCAAGTCTTTGAAACATAAACATTAATAACACATTTCCATTTTGCCTAACAAATTTTAAAGATCTTTTTCGGCTGGAACATTTGAACCTGGCAGACAGAGGCCTAACTCGACAATAAGAAATGATTTTTGAAGTTTATACTTTGCTTGCAAAAATGCTTAAACATTTCTCGGCCACAATTATTTTGTTATTTATCCATTTTGTTATAATTTTGTGACACACAAATTCGTCAAACAAGGTGGAATCATTAATAGTTGTATCCCTCTGCCTTTGGTTGACAAAAGATAACGAAGATTATATTTCTGGTCAGGTAGGAAAATGGAATGTTTCGAAGAATTATCCAACTAAAACTTCACATTCTTTAAAAGATACTTCCCAATGATTTTAGTATTCTTAACACGTTATGTAAAATTGATGAATATTTGCTTGACATTACTTTTGTTTGAATTATTGATTGATCAATTTCTTTGCAAACTAAATATTATCAATTGCCCTCCTAATCCAGATTTTAATTTTAATTTAAGGCATTTCATTGATAGCGCAACTTTAGACATGCAAATTTTTTGGGACTCTGCTAATAATATGCTCACATGTAAAATTGAGGCCTCGGATTGAATGAAATGAAGAAAGAAGGACCTCAGCTGAAGAGTTGTTAAGCAAATTCTTTAAAATAAGAAAAATGTCAAGGATTATAAAGTTGTATTATTCTCTTAATAGCTGGTTTTAGAAATAGCCAACTAGTTTTTCTGTAACGAACTAGTTTGAAGTATTTAGTCTGAGGCTTTTCGCAAATTTCCTTAAAATTTTCAACATGAACAGTGTAGATATAAGAAAACAAATAGTTATTTAAATCGTGAGCAGCACAATTAACTTTAATGAGATTATTACCCGTAATGGCTTGAAGTTTATCAAAAAGTGTTGTTCTTGCCTTTCCTTGCTGACCTGACAAAATATTATAGTTAATGTTGTAAGCACAAATTGCCACAGTTTTATCCATGTATTTTGAAGCGACGTCCGATGTTTCGCTTTGAAAATGTTCAACCTTCAAAGTCTTGACAACGATACCTAGTTGTGGTGAAAAATAACGAAAGTGGACAGTTTTGTACAGCCATGATTAGAACAATCATAAAAAACTATCACAAAACTTACTCTGCGCATAGAAGTTTTAGGCCCGTTTGCTGATACGAATCATAAATATTTATGTTCAACTTAAGGCCTACTTTTCTTCTGCGTAAACTGTCACATAAATTAAATTAAATGCTTAAGTTGTGTATCAGCAAACCTGCCTTAATTCCTTCGATATAATTTGGTTTAAGAACATTGAACACTACCTTCACATTTTGTGCGTGCACAGGAATATATTTGATCAAAACAGCTTTTAATAAGTTTCGAATGAGTCCAGGTACCTTCATTAATTGCATTCTTCCTTGCAGGCCCTTGAAAATTTGTCGAATTAAAAAACCATTGTACAATTTGCTTGAAGTGGCATCAAAGTCAGATGCTTTCTTTTTTGGTTTTAAGTGCTGTTCAGTATCATATCTTCCACCACAGAAAACGTAGAAACGTATTTTAACTTGTTGTCTCTAATCACTATTTTATTTTATTTTTAGTTGTACTATTTTTTGGTTGGTTTTAATTGTTTTTTTTTTTGTATTTTTCATTTTATTTAATTCCCTGAAATACTTGGTTTTGTTAATTTTTATTGTTGGGGTCATGGGATATGACAACCTATTGGATTTCTTGCCAGGAGCGTGATTTATCACAACTACCTCTGTTTGTAATTTAATTTTATGACAGAATATGGATCGACTATTCTTTATTTGTTTAATTTTGTTTATTTCTACATGTTACACAATTTGCGGGCTGTGTTATGCCTATTTTAGAGAGAGGCGATCAACCGTTACGGTACTGGCTTTTTTATTGCTGTTTATGAAGAAAAATTCCCTCTGAAGATCATCGTTGAATTCAAATTTTCTATTTGAAGGCATTTCACAAATTTCTAAATTTATTGTAAATAATTATAAGAAACAAGTTTCATTTGTTTGTACAAGTAAACACTCACATTTCAAATTTATGGATTGTGTTTTTTTGTGAAGATACAGTTTGAAGTTTGTGAAGATACAGTTTGAAAAGAAATCTGACAGCTCAACGAAGGTGACAAATTAATGCGTTCAGTGAACATGCTCTTATATTAAATCCCTCTGAACCATTTGTTAATGCGGATTCACTCTTTGACATAATAATATTAAACGCATATTTAAATTATTGTAAATAATATTGTTAAATTTTTTTAACGTTATTCAAATAATATAAATATTTGGTAATATGGGACAAACCCGGGACAAAAAAATTAAATACGGGACATACGGGACGGATAGTCACCGTAGGTATACTAAATTCTTAGGAACTAACTTCACAATTGTGTTAATTCATTTTCAAATGCGAATTAAAGCTTGTTGGGCTTATTTCACTTTTGAATGAGAACTAAGGTTCGTTTTCATAAGTGGCCTTAGTTCTCATTTGATTGTGAATTAAAGTCGCAATCCATAATTTGAATTATATGTATATAAAGTTGTGAGTGCAATAGTGTCCTTACTACAATTTTCAGTAGAGCAAAATAGGTCATTTTAAAACTCTGTGTAGTTTAAAAATAAATTAACATAGGTTTGATTTTCTGTTTGGAAAAGGTATGTTACAAAAATAAAACGTTTTGAAATTGTTATGCATAATCCTTCAAAATATCGGTATAATTAATTTTAAAGTTACATAGATAAGCCACTATTGCACACAAAAAAATGTCAAACAAATTAAGTCTATAAATATAGGTCAAAAATTTGTAAATAACACAGTATTTTTATAAACTTTTATTTATCTACTTTTTTAATTGATATGCGTTAGGATATAGGATCCATAATAGAAACTCTATAATTTCCAATGGATAAATTGTTTCCTGAAATCGTTGAAAAAACACAAAACCTTGAAGAGATTACTTAAAATTATATCAAGAAAGGCCGGGATTTTAATATTGAACCTTATTAACAAATTAAAAGTGGAGAAAAAGTCCTTTCTGCAGATTTGTATGATATTAAATATGTAGGTGTCTATTTCTAGCTGAACTTTATAAATTCATTCCATATCGGCGATGAAAATTTTTTTATATTCCATCAACCCAAAATCTTGGTCGTATTATAAATTGACAAAGAACTTAGGGTTATAATTTGTTCAGGTCTAAAGTAGAAATAATATGTTATATACCGACATTAACCAACATGAAATGTTAATATTTAAATTTTTACACATTTAATCAACTTTTTAAATTTTACAAGGACCCAAATTTCCTTAGGCCATTTCAGAAAATAAATAAAATCGAATATCAAATATAAATGCAGTGGCATGTGTGTCGAGAAGGAAAATGTGAAGAAATAATAATCAGATACAATTAAAATGGTTTTAGTTGAGCATTTGAAATGAAATATATTGAACTATTTGAGAAAGAAATTACCAAAATGAATTAAAAACAAAATTAACAAAACAAAAATTTGCCTCCAAAATAGACAGAGTACCACAAAATTGCGTTTTTCATACTCTCTATTAATTTTTTTTCTAAACAATCAGCATAATTTGAAATGTTTGCAACATATTTCACAAAAAAGTGTAGATTTTTCATTCTAATTACTTGGATGAGTATTGCAATTCGTTAAGTCATTAGAATATTCTTTGTTGTCAACTGAAGCTTTGTTGTCATAGTAATCTACAAAAAAATTAATTATTGAATTCTGATAAATTTGCGTGTGTAAATCGACTTAAGCCATCAAATAAGGGTAACATTCCTCCCTCTAATTTTTCTTCAATTACCTTTATTATACTCGTATTATCTGTGTTTGTTATAGACTTTATTCTTGGGTCATAAAGGAAAACATTTCCACAGAAGAAAACGCAAATAATAATATATTTTTGTTTTTGTGGACTGTGTGAATAAAGCAAAATTGAAGATTTTTATGACCTGTAGTCCAAAATGCGCTTCGCCAAGGTACGATAGTTGGGCTCATCAGTTAGATGCTATCGTACCCTTCTAAGACGCAATGTTTTTTGTTCGATGGTTACCGACTATTATAAAATTTGCAGCATTTACACACTGCAAATTATATTATTTAGGGGAATTTGGTTAAGTTCGTTCACCTAAATGTATGTTATGCCGGTGGTCTGGTTAGGTGCACGAATTTAACCAAATGCCCCTAAATAATATAATTTGCAGTGTGTTAATGCTGCAAATTTTATAATACTCGGTGATCATCGACCGAAAACCATTGCGTCTTAGAAGGGTACGATAGCATTTAACTGATGAGCCCAACTATCATACCTGGGAGAAACGCATATTGGACTACAGGTCATAAAAATCTTCAATTTGGAAAACATTCCCATCAATTAATTTTTGGAAGTACATTGTTTTTTTTTTTTAAATGATTTTCTTTCATATGATTTACAATAGTTTTGGCTTATATTCATTGCATGACATGGCATAAGCGTTGGCAAATATTATTTAAATTAACATATAAGATTAGTGTTTTATTTTTTTTTTAAAGTTCTTCAAAAATTCGTTTCCTGTACCTAATTGCTATCTTGATGTACTGATACAAAAGCTTCCAATCAATCAGTATCCCCGTTAATATTATTAACCGTTTCAGCATCTCTTAGGTAACACTTTCCAATGTTGGTTCTTGTTTCTACCAGAATCGGACATCTACCCAGAAAGGGACACATCCATCCTCTTTCTCTCTAAGGTTGCGTATACATATGTATGTAGCTCACATGTTCCTAGTACGTTTCTTCTATGATTCTATATGACTGTATTTTTTTTTATAAACCTTAAATTTTAAAGAACATGCAAAAAACCAAGTTTCCATTTTTCGCAAATTTTGAGGATAATCGACTGTTGAATCCCTCTAGCGCATTTGTTGTTCAACAAACTTATCTTTATTTGCTAATAAGGAATGTAGCGTGTGGGGTAATCTAAAATCAGAAGATTGCAAAATATATTTCACTAAAATATTCTCAGAATAAACAAAAACAAATAAAAGTACAAAACCTAATTTATCCATTGTTTCTCAAAATAAAAATAATTAAAACGTTTGAAAGGACTCTCAAAATCATTATCAATTAACAACATAGCACTGGAATCTTTCAAAATGTTAAATGCTGTAATTAAATACGTAAAGTGGCAAATAGATACTTTCGAAAATGTCTCTTAGCTGAAGCATTTTATATACAAATTTCATAAAACCAGGAATTTGCAATATATTTCTCGCAGCTGCTTGCGTGAAATGGAACAAGCAGGGTTCAATTTTAAGTACACGTATTTTATTTCTTTTCTTAAAACTATTTCAAAGCCTGTTTGAACCGTATTTCTTTTTAAATCAAATTATGTAATTGTTTTTGATGAATTTTGAAGCATCAGTGAAAGCAGCTCCAGATTTATTATAGACATTAGTATGTACATAAAAGGAAACGTGTAAAATTTGAAATAATAACTAATGACGAATTTATTAAATAGTAGTATTATGTTTGCAGGTAAATAACTTAACTCAAGGTATAAATAAATTTAGCTTTTAAGATCGACATATATGCATATAGGTACGAGTATATAAAGCTTACGGTGCACAAACAGTGAGGTAGGTATGCGGCAAGCATCTTGCCCCTTGCAACCCCTCTTTGTGGGATAGCTCTTGGATTTGCTGGTGTTTATGCATAGTTTCTTTTGAATTTAAAGAAATTTTCCATATAGCCAAACCCACAAATAATCACAAATAACTTCCGAAGTTACTAAAAAAAACTAGTCCACTCAATGCCAAATCCTTTGAATCAAGTTTCGAGGTTATTAAATAATTATTTTGTGTTATGTAGTTCCCTACAGTTAATTTTAGTAAATCTTTGCCTTAAAAGTAGAGGTGGAGAACTATCGATGACACTATGCATTATAATCGATAGTTTCAACTATCCAAAGCAATCGATAGTTTTTACCCACTATCGATTGTTTTTCGATAGTCATATAAGCCTAAATTCAGGGAAAAATTCGTTTTTCAAAACCGAACAGTTTTATCTTTAATTGAATACATATAACAATATTGTGTTGAGTTAACAGTTAAGACCAGCTTAGTTCGAGTCGACCACACGTGTTATTGTGCGTTCTTTTTCTAACCAAAGATTACAATAAGTACAATATAGTTAGGGTGTCCATCTGGCTACTTCCAGAAAAAACAGAAAAAAGGACAAGTCTTTCCAAAAACGATTGAAAAATATAACTTTGAAGAAAAAAATAGAGAACATAAAAATTAAACCAAATACAACAACAAAAATTATTACACAAAAAAATATAATTTTAACAAACCAAAAAAAATTACAAAACTAGAACAAAATCACAAATTGTAGACAGATCTGAAAACCTCTCAAAATACCTCTAATTTCGAAAAAACCTTATCCATTTTTGGATTGAAAGTGGTTTATCGAAATCATCATGACTTGAATTTTTTCATAAAAAAAGTTTGCAATTCGCAAAACTCGTCGAAACACATACTATCATTAATTTTAACATTCTTATTGCTAAGATACATAATTGTGTTTTCAACATCTTGATAGCACTTTTGATAGCATTTGAAGCATTCACTCTTAAATTCATATACTTTTTCTTCATAACGGGAAAAAAGTAAACATTTGTCCATTTGGAAACCGGTATGCGCTGCTTGTCAGCGAAATAGGTATATAGAGAATACACTCGTAGTAGACCTCTTGGAACGAGGTGAACTATTTTAGGTGATTGAATTATATATTTTAGGTGATTGAATTATATATTTTATGGTGAAATTGAATTTATGTATGTACATCTATATATATATATATAAAAGAAAGTCGTGTAAGTTACACTTTTAATAACTCAAGAACGGCTGAACCGATTTGGCTGAAAATAGGGAGGTAGTTTAGAACCAGGAGCCGGACATAGGATACATTTTATCCCGTTCCACCGCGTTCCCGTGTGACGTGACATAAAACGTCATAAAAGAATACAAATCACCATAAAACGTGGTATAACAAAAAAGCATCTGAAATGGAATAACAAAACACAAATGACAGCTTAACTTAATTTTGTCTATGGTTAAGTATGGTTGAAAATTTGGTAATTGATAATCAATAACTAGTATTAAATCAGTGAATTCTTCTATTTGCGATTGATGCTGGTAAATTTGCGTGGGCCAACGTCATTTGAGACACTACGGACTATTAATGGTATAATATTTCCAACATATTGTACTGCATATGAATAACTCAATTTACTAAAAAAAACGATACCCATTGGGATACGACAATCGTTGAAGCCATTATCTCTGCATATCCAAGTCAGCTACGCGCATTATTTGCTAACATCATTTCGACATGCTTCCCATCAAACCTGGTGCACAAATTAAGGATAATATGTCAGAAGATATTCAACATCAAATTTGTGTCAGTTCCAGAAATCACGATCTTGAGATGAATGAGCGGATACATAAACGGGCTTTACTCTTGAATCTTGATCGAAGACATGTGTTACCTCATGTGCGGTGGTTTATTAGTCAGGCTAGGAATGGCAGCGCCAAATCGTGAAATGAATGACGTATTTAATCGAGAATTGTAACGGGAACGTAAATATGATCACCAGGAATTAGATTTAGTAGTTCAAACGAATGTACCCCTGTTGACACAAAAGAAGGAAGCTTGTGATATCTACTTTAATGAAAGTTATTGATGATGGAAATGGTGGTTTATATTCCCTGGATGCCCCTGTTGAAACTGGTAAGACATTCTTCATGTCAGCAGCTTAAGCCACTGTTCGTGCGAGATCCAACATTGTGGTTGCAGTTGCTTATTCTAGAAGAGCAGCCACATTGTTAGAAGGATGCCGTACAGCTCATTCAAAATTAAGACTGCCGTTAAATCTTCAAACTATTGAAGAACCAATATGTTATAGTGCAAAAGCTCAGCAATGGCCAAAGTTTTATAAGCATCGAAAACCATCATCTGGGACGAAAGCGCAATGGCTCAAAAACTTGCATTAAGAACTTACCGAACATTGGAAGATCTACGCAATGACTCGAGATGTTTTGAAAGAGCAATGATTTTACTGCCTGGCCATTTCCGCCAAACACTGTCAGTAATTGCAAGACCTACAGCTGACAACGAAATAAACGCTTGCCTCAAATCATCGAATCTATGGCGCTATGTGAAGAAACTTCAGCTGACAACAAACATGAGTGTTGCATTGCTTAATGATACATCTGCTGAAGATTTCACTGAGCAATTGCTCACACTATTTGTAATGGTCGAGTACCTGTCGACGAATTGAGCGGATTGATTTCATTTCCTCATAATTTCTGTAACTTTGTCTCATCGAAAGACAAAATTATCAACAATTATCAGAGTATGTTCATGAATCAAAGAAAACAAGATTAAGACTAATAACAGTTCTATGTTGAACTTCGTGAAGTCCATTAAATTTGGTTTTAACAATTACAAACATTAAAGATAACACCTTATTTTGATTTCACTTGAGTCCACACACGAACGTTTAATTGTTTATTACAGAAAAATACACAACATTCAACAAAAACGAATTAAGCAAACGCGTAATTAACCTGAATGCATTTCGAATTGTATGCACTTCATCATCAGCAATCGCGACTAAACTTTGTTAGACAGCAAAAATTATTGCAAACAGTAACTTTGATTCTTCTTTTTATTTGTTTTCTTTTTTGCACACAATGTTAAGTAGGCAAGATTCGATATTGCCGTTGTCTGAATTAAGTGAGTTTGTGTCTTTATATATGAAGATTGATTCAAGT
Organism: Philhelius pedissequus; assembly: GCA_910595825.1. Classification (NCBI taxonomy): domain Eukaryota; kingdom Metazoa; phylum Arthropoda; class Insecta; order Diptera; family Syrphidae; genus Philhelius; species Philhelius pedissequus. The sequence continues at coordinate 122,792,262 of OU343162.1, forward strand.
GCATCTAATCGCCTATGGTCATTTACTTCTTTAAGTAAGGTTAGATTATCAATGTTTATGTTTTTATGACCATCATTTAAAATATGTGATGTAATCGCGGATTTTTGTGGCTGATTGAGGCGAATACAATTTAAATGTTCTTGAAATCTAGTTTCAATGCTTCGTTTTGTTTGGCCATAATGAAACCAAGTAAATTATCCATTCATGATTATTAAAAACTTGTTTTGATTTGTTTGTAATTTTTGGTTCAAAAAACATTACCACTCTTTTAGTTTTATTTTTAGTTTGTTCAACTTGAGAGAATAAGGTTGTCATATTGTAGTTTCTCACTTTGCGCTTATGTTTATAAATCAACTTATCAACCATTTGTTCACTAAAACCATTTACACAAGCAGTTGTTTTTAAGTATTCATATTCTTTTTTATAATTCACTATCGATAGAGTTAAACGGCATAATCTGTGAACCATTGAGTGGTACGGAGCTACTTTATGTTGGACTGGGCAAAAAGAGCCGTTGGTGATGGTTCTTATAGTGCTTGTGGGCTTATGAAATATACCAAATTCTATTCTTTCGTTCACATATTGGATTTCCAAGTCCAGAAATTCAATTTTTCTTTCATTTTCTTTTTCTTATGTGAATTTAATTGTTTGGAATTGGTTATTCAGAATTGCCAAAGTTTTTTCAATTTGGTCTTTATGTACAAGGGAAAAAACATTTTTTTTTTTTTTTTTTTTTTTTTTCATTTTTATTTCATATTAACTTATAACTATCTTAAAGCTAGACAAAAATGTTTAAAACTAGCCTAATTATCAATAACTTACAACTAATTTACTGGCCCTTTACGGGCGCTCTAAATTAAACAATAACTTTTACAACTAATGTCTTTCGACCTAAAAACTATTTTAATTAAATCTAAATTTTTTTTTTTTTATTTATTTTATATTTCAAGAAACTTTTATACAGAAAACTTGGTATCTGATCATTTTTTTTTTTTTTTTTTTTTTTTTTTTTTTTTTTTTTACCTAGAAACTAAACTTAAATATATATTAAAAATAATTAAAACTAAATAAAACTAACTTATACTAACTAAAAATAACTTAAACTACTTAAAATACCTAATAATACTTATAACTACTTAAAAACTAGAACAGCCACAGCAGCATTTTTTTCGTTTTTTAATTTTTTTTTGTTTATTTTTTATATGCATGCAGACACACACTAGCATGCAACCCACCCACACATGTACATACGCACATACATATACGTACGCACATACATGTACAGACACGCAGATACATGCACGTATGCCCCCGCATACATACATATTTTAAAAATTTTTTTTTTTGGTGCCACCCTGACTGTTCCCTATACCTAATTGCCCTAAATCTATGTAAGTCGGCCAAGATATAATATCTTCATCGACTTTAAATATCACGATGCTGTTCAGAGAGCCACCAGAACTGGTTCTCCTGTTTCGCCCTATCCCTCCGGTCACGATCGGACACAGTCCTACTGAACCGAAGGCGCTCTTCTCCACCTTGAGCGATGACGTCTCGACCATACAGGAGTCGCCTATCCACAGTTTTCCGGCTGACGTGGTAGATGAGCGGAACCGCCCCTCCATCCTGTATCAGCCCTCGACTGTCTAAATAGAGGAATGCCTCGGGAGGGATGTAACCACTTAACCGCGCACTCTCCAAATATTCGTTATTGGGGTAATAAGCCCCAAAAATTAAGCTGTTAGTTGAGGACATCGCTCTTGCAACGTGACCCCGAATCAGCTTGAACAAAAAATTATCTATTCTGTTTATGTTAGCTCCGTTGTATAGAACCTGGTTGGAATAATATCTTGTGTACTCCGACTCTGGTGTTCTGTGTAATCCAAGGCAACGTCTAAGACATTGCCTCTCAAACACCCGGATCTTTTCCATTTGAGATGGGGCAACGTTGAACCACACCGGGCATCCGTAGGCAATCATCGGCCTGATGAGGGCCATGTAGCAAATCACCTTCACCCTGCTGTCAAGACGGCTGCTATAAAACAGTCGTTTTGTCAAGGCTAAGGCTCCCCTAGCCCTGGCCAAAGCAGCACCTATATGTCTGTCGAAATACAGGTACTGATCCAACCAGATGCCAAGGTACTTTACTACACTTTTACTCGCCAGTGGATGTCCATGTGGCCCTACGATCACCAGCTTGCGCCAGTTCTTTCTCGTATCCCTTGAGGCGCTAGACAGCGGAGTCCTAAACAAAATAGTTTCTGATTTCTGGAAGTTGATTTTCAACTTCCAGTCATCACAATATCGCTGAATCTTGTCGAAGTCACTCTGCAAGAGACTTTTGATGACCTCAACTGTATGAGCTGTTCTGTACGCAATTAGATCGTCGGCGTACGCAATTGCCTGAGTTAGACTACCTATCAGATCGCTGGTGTAAATGTTGACTGGAATCGGCGAGTTAACCGCTCCCTGCTGAAGACCATTATTAATATTAAAAATTGCAGTAGAAGTTACATTGCCACTCTTGACAACAAACTTTCTACCATTTAGCATGTCATAAAGCATATACAATAGAAGTTTACTTATACCTAGTCTGGTTAGCTTTAGATAGAGACCTTCTAACCATACGGTGTCGAAGGCCTTCTCCAAATCAACCAGACAGGCACCCGTACACTGTTTTTTAGTTTTGTTCCATTGGATATCAGAAACAAGTTTAGACGCGGCATGAATTGTGTCATGTCCCGCCTTAAAACCGAACTGATTATCCGGGATGATATTTTTGTCCTCCGCCCATTTGAACAGGGCTCTATTAATAACCTTTTCAAATACTTTGCTGATACTCGGAAGAAGACTTATCGACCGGAGATTCGCCGGATTGGAGTTGTCCTTTCCCTTTTTTGGGAGAGGGTGCACCACAGCTGTCTTCCACCGCACTGGATAATATGCATTATTCAGCGCGTTGTTAAACAGTGTGGTATAAATGTCAACTGCTTCTTGAGGCAAATGTCGTAGTACAACGTTGGATATACCATCGAGTCCTGCAGACTTCTTTTTCTTTAATGAATCGAAGATGAGCTGGAGCTCATTCTTCGAAATTAACAGGGGGCTGGGCCCATTTCGGTCGGCGATTATGGCGTTTGCCAAATCTTCATCATTAAACCTGGTAAAACCAAGGTTCTCAGATCGCCATTCGGTTATATCGTTCCGGAGCCATAAGTGATGAAGCAGAGCTCTGTTCTCCAGGTCATGATTCGGGCGAATGCTAGCATTCACCTTGTACACTTGCTGGAAAGCAGCCCCCACAGCCTACACTCTCTCCTGCGGATCTTCGATTATATAGAGGTCATCGTCCAATACGGCATCCTCTGGGTCTATGCCTGCTGTCAGAAGTACGTCTCTGTTCTCTGTCGTCCTCTGGAGCTTAAGACACGGAAGATCGTTTTGATCCTTTCTTCTAAAAATCTTATTAATTTTTGGGAACATACTTGGGTCGCTGGAGTTAACGGCACGAATTTTATTGTCCCAGAACGAATTAATAGCCAATCTATAATTTTCTTTGATCAATTGGTTGATGTTTTTGATGGACGACTTCAGTGTCCTAATCTCCAGGTCTCGTGTATCAGTAAACCGCCTGTACAAGCGTTTTAGTCTTGTCAGTAGTCCACTTTTTTGTCTGTGAAGTGCGTCAATTGTCGCGTTACGGTACATGTCAGTTGCGTTACGTTCTTTGTATTTCGGTATTGTTCTGTTCATTGTTCGTAGAATCGTTTCGTCAATTTGTTCTAAGTATCTGTTGATTTCAGTATTTGTTAGGTTCCTGTCATTTGGTGGGGATATACCATTTGAACGTAATTCACTCAATAAGGCATTGGAGAAACGTGGCCAGCGCACCTTACTGTAATTGTAAGTATGCACAGGCACATACTCCTCCAACTCCATAAGCTGGTTCGGAAGTTGTATTACGGCTGCGAGTCCGCAGTGGTCACTGTCGTACTCGATCGTTCGTAAACAATTTCTTGGCCGTTGACCCACAGCGTCAGTAATTGTTAGTCTTGCGTCTTTAAGCAATAGATCCAGATAGGCACCGCTTCTTGGGTACGATGGCCTGTCTGTGGCTAGAAGATCGATGCGATACTCAAGGTTGTATCGACCCATCCAATTAAATAGATGGTTACCTCGAGGATTTTGTATTTGATTTCCCCAATCTGTGTGCTTGGCGCTTAAATCACCCGCCAATATATAGTAATTCTCTTCCGAGCTCAATCTTAAGCATTCAAAAAGCTTTTCAAGCTCTATTATAAACTGCGTGGGCTGAGGTGTTTCCGGTGCATAGGCAGCGATCACATACATTCGCTTCCCCTGTTGGAGATGAATGCATATGATGCATGCCTCTAACGTCCGAAATTTTCCCACATCACTATTATATATTACCTTATGACTAATGCCTTTACGTATAAAGATTGCGACGCCTCCTCCTTGCGTGGAGTTGGGTCGGTCTCTTCTTACGATATTGTAATTGTTGTTAGTCAATTTATGTTTCTGGTTAAGCTTAGTTTCGCTAGCCATAAACACATCTGGACTTATGTCTTTAAGCAATTGGAATAAATTCGCTCTACGTTCGGTCCTAATCAATGAATTTACATTCACAGCTAGGATCTTAAAGGGCCTCTCCGGCAGCGCGCCCTTAACCTCTAAGTTGCGTTAAGCTCGGCAAAACAGAGTAGAGATAATCCACCCTAGTCGCCTGCTCCCTGATCTGATTTTGGAGGCCGTTCAACTGGCCCTGGATGGCCAGTAGAACGCCCATAATATCCGCCTGTGCCGCCGGCGCCTTAGGCACGGGGGCCTGTTGGGCGACCTTTGGTGTAGGCTGTACCGTGCTTCCCCTTCCTGACGCCATTTGGGCGTAAGAAATTTGGGGGTTGACGGACGTTGTTGTAGGAGGGCGCACTGTTGGACGCTTTTCTACCACTGTTTGCTTTGCTGCTTTATTGTTTTTTATAAGCTGAAACGTTGGGCATCCCCGATAATTAGCGGGGTGTCCGGCGCCTCGGCAGAGTACACATTTAAGCTGGGTCCTATCTTCGACCCGTTCTTTTCCTAACTTGCATTCATCTGCATTGTGGTTCTCTCCACACTTAACGCAGCGTGACTGCATTTCGCAGTTTGCTGCGGCGTGGCCGAACCTTTGGCAGCGCATGCATTGAAGCATGTCGCCGCGCCTTTTTAATTTGTCTCAAGTTACAACCTGGCAGTTGAGGACGGATATACTCCTCAAACTATCCAGTTTGCTGCTGGGTGAAAGTTGAACGAGGAAGAAGGGAAGACTCCGCTTCTCCCGCTCTAACTGTAGCGAACGGCTTGACCCCGATAAAGTCGAGATCGTCATTCGCTTTTTGGCGGAGTTCATTTAAGAGCACCTGTGGTTCCGTGTAGGAATCTATGCCCTTCAAAAGGACCGTTTGAAATTTTTCGGTTTTAGGGGTGAAACTAAAGAATTCGGTAGTAGTTTCTTTCAGCAACTCTTTAATTTTTTTGTGCTGTTCCAGTGTGAAGCACTGGATAGCATGCCTATCGTTATTTAATCTTTTAATAGTAAAATTTTGACCTATGGTCAACTTACATAGATTTATGGTATCCTGTAACTCCATTTTATAAGTATTAATGGGTGGCACCTTTTCTTTTTTCATGATCGGCGGCTGTGGCTGCTGCTGCTGAGACTGATTTTTCTGCGGCTGTTGATTCTGCTGCTTTTGAATCTGCTGCTGCTGTTTTTCTTGCGGTTGTTTCTGGACTTGTGTCTGCTGCTGTTGCTGTTGTTGTTGTTGTTTTTGCCGTTGTTGTTTTGGCTGCTGCTGTGGCTGTTGTTTTTGTATTTGTTCTTTTTTCTGTTGTTGTTCTTTTTCTTCGAGTTCTTTTAGTTGCCTCGCTCGGCGCGCTTCTTGGCTGGCCTTAACTTTACTTTTTATCTTTTCTATTTCTGCCTCCAAAGCATCAATTTGGGCGAACATTCTTTGTTCGTCCTCCTCAGATGACGCCACTGATGTGGAGAGGTTCACGAAGGCAGTACTATCGCCCGTCGTGAAGTGCCCTTCTCCTTCTTCAGACATATATGCTATACCCTCTTCGGGTGAAGTGTCTAACTCGGTTTGTCTTGCTGCCTCTGACGTCTCGTCTATATCGGACGTATGCACCCCAGCTGGCAGCTTTGCTGAGGTGGCCGTGGATCTCCTTTTTACCAAATTTGGTGCGCACTTGATCCTCTTTCTGCGCTTTTGATTAGCATCGGATGATGTTGCCGTTGTTGTTATTGCTGTTGATGTTGTTGCTGCAGAATCACTGCTTGTAGTTGGAACATCTTTCGATGTTCCCTCAGCTGATGCCATCGCTGGCCTCATTGGCCCTAGGACACCTTTCGATGCCCCGGTGCTTAAACTCCTCCTCCTTTGCTCGTTTTCCCAACCAATAAAGTTAACTACTTCACGGTTGTGAAAAAAAGCTGATAAAGTTCTGATGCCCTCCTGGGAATCGAACTGGCGACCCTCGGATTCTCGGTCGGCCACTCTATCACTGTGCTACTGCACCACTTGTGAAATTTTGATTTAATTTAGAACTTAAGCTCACACACGAATTTTAATTGGAAAAACTGGGAAGCCGAAAACGTCTTAACCCTTCCACAGTACGAGATCGACTGATGAGGGAAAAAACATAATCAACATATCGATGCCAAGCTCGCGCGAGGAGGTTTTCTCTTTTTAATTTAGTCTCAAAAGCCGACATGAACAGTTCCGAAATTAATGGACTAAGCGGTTTGCCCATATTATTACCGAACTCTACACTGTATATCTTCTCGCGGAACTGAAAGAAATTTTGATTCATACATAGTTTTGCCGCTTCCAAATAAATTTCCCTTCTTTCACTTTCCATGTCGATTTTGTTTAAATGGTTTTTGAACTCATCCAAGGCAATGTTCACCGGAATGTTTTGAAATAACGATGTAACGTCAAAACTAATTGACAAAGTTTGATAACTCTTTGTAAGTGTTTCCATTGGATGCATCGGTGAACCTATTTACTTCGCACCAAAACTCAACAATATTTTCAATATTCTCCATTTATTAAGATTTATGTTGTTCTATTAAGATTCAATTTTAGAAATGAGTCTAGAATTCATGTGGTTATTTTTAAAAAAATTTTGTAATAGTTGCTTATGAATCTGCAAACATTTTTTAACAGAAAAAAAGTTTACTTGCAATTGAAGCTCTGTAATAAACGATACGCATTTATGTTTGATTGTGTTTTAATTTTTTTAATGTAATATTTTATTTTATGTTTGAGAAATATGAAAACTTTCCTGCTAAAAAAAAAACTGCCGGCGGGATTTGAAATAAAATTTTAAAAGCAAACTTTTCCTGCTAAATTTAGCAGGAAAAGTGCTAAATTGGCCACACTGATTGCGAGTGATTAAGAAAATGGGATGCACAGCAAATTGTATTCCAGTGTTTTTCTTATAATATTACACGCGCACAAGGGATTATGATTACCCTTTAAATGTTCTTTAACACAGCGCGGTCGTCAGGTGAAAGAAGAGAAAGAAGAATAGGAAAGATGTGTGGCGCGATGTTCTGAGACTAGAGCTGGTTGTTGTCTCAGATTTATCTCCAGGGATGGCGGAGAAAATCACCGTGTCTTATTTATTTATGTCTCTTATAATTCACATTATTTTATTTATTACGATGTCATATTTATGGGTATACTAGTTTACTTAATCACATGTTGTTAGTGTTATGCCTGTAATGACTAAACCAGCAACTCTTTTTATGACAATTTTTAGAATTGGTTTTTAAACCTCTGCGACCACGAGGTTGACAGGCGAGCACACAACTATCGCGCCCCGGCCACCCTCGATAATATCGCAATCGAAAAATTCGGTCGGATAGAGAATTCCACAATCGTGTGGGGTGGTTAAAGAAGGAATCTCTATACTTGCTTGACAATGACAGTACGTCCAAAGTTGGGCTCAAGGCTAAACTGATGAGCAGTCTTGAAGACCGATTATTATGGTTGAATTGTTTAAGAGGAAGAACGCAAGCCGCAACTGGCTATTTAATTCTAACATTGTCTATAAAAAATAGCGATAAAGTAATGAAAGGCATAAAATATTATGAAACTGTGTAGATTGTCACATAAGTGCTTATGGAGAACTTAAATGCTTAAGTCGAGTATCAGCAAACGGGGATAAGTACTTTAACCTATAATTTGTACAAAGAAATTGTCAGTACAGCTACAGGAGTTATGGGAGACCTTTTTTCAAATCAGTAGCGTCAGTAGGCCTTTGCAACATTGTGATTTGGAACAAAATTCCATATAATATATTTACCCGCCAATGACTTTGATTTAAAACAAATCTTAATCATCCCATCATGAATCATGATCATGTTTAAGTGGAAGTAGGATATGTGTTGTCGCTTGATGTGTTTATTTTATCAATTTTGCACCATTGGCACAACATTTTAAACAGCCTGATGTTAAGGGCTTAGCATGATACAACTTAACAGTTTGCTAATACTAAAGCACTTCACTAATATTTTCCTAATTTTAAACACTTTTTAACTAGCACCATACTAAATATATTTTCTTAATAAACTACACCTAAACACGCCTAAAATAGTGCAAAAAAGTAAGCGAACATAACTTTTTGACGTTTGTAAATGCCAAAGTGACATATGGATTTAGTGAGATACTAAAAAAATGAAGTAGACATTTTGTGATTTTAACTTAAGTAAAATGTTAAGAAAATAGTACGATACTAAACTGGTTTAAAATTAGCAAAATCCTCTTTTTAACCTATTATCATACTAAAAATGATTTAACATATTACTAAATCGTTTAAAATTTTGCGCCATTGCTATTAAATAATTTTAAAGTCATTTGTGTTTCAAAAATAGTGTTGTTTTTTTGGATTCAAAACATAAAACTGTTTTTTCTTGCATCGTAATGCCAAACATTTAAGCAATACCTTACTTTATTTAATTGCTGTACAATTTACAGATCTCTCTCGCAATATCTGTTAATTCTAAAGTAATTTGCTTTTTTCCTACATTCCCCTTTGTGCTAAAAAATCGAAATTTATTGTACAAACACGTTTTTTTATTTTTTATTAAATTATTACATAACATTTAAAAACTATACACAATAAAATAGACAATTGAATTATACAAATATTATATCTCATACCTATACATAAAATATAGTCCACATACAAAAAAAAATAATATAAATTTAGCACAGACAATACAAAACAAGTGTAATGATATTTACTATATTTAATTAATAGTGAATGGATTTGAGTTTTATTAGTACATATTTTCAGTTAATAATTTGTATATATGTACTAATAACTAATAACATACTTTAAGTTTTAAAAAAATGGCGCAAAATTTTAAACGATTTAGTAACATGTTAAATCATTTTTAGTATGATACAAGTTAACAAGAGGATTTTGCTAATTTTAATCTTATTAACATTTTACTTAAGTTAAAATCACCGAATGGCTACTTTAAATTTTTAGTATCGAACTGAATCCAAATGTCATTCTGATAGTAGATCGGCTTTGCACGCAGGAGACCTATGTTCGAGTCCTGCTGGTGTCAATTTGTTTTTATTTTTGTAAAGAATGAAGTTAAAATGATGAAAATATAAACATCGAATGCTTATTTAGAGCTCATGTTGGGTTTCTAATATCAACATTTATAACCAATTTACAATGCATAAACACAATAATTGTGTTCATCAAAATTCAAAGCCTACAAATGCTTTGCTTAGTATCTGCTTAATTAGCATTTTACTACTTAACAATAGGCTTAAACTTTATGAAAAATTAGTAGATTACTATGTGTATAATAAATTGCTAACTAGTGTCATGTTAAGGCCTTAATAATAGGTTGCTTAAATTTTGCGCCAATACTTTTAAGGAGGCGAACTTCTTTATTCGTTAGAAGCAAAATTCTTAAAATCTGAAACATATTAACTTTATTCTACTTAGGCTATGAAAATTGTGTGGGTGTACTGATTAGATTTTTTGTTGGGAAAGGTAAATATTTCATTTCAGTTTCTAAATTTGCTAAACAATAATGTCCGGAATAATAATTCGTTTAATAAATTAATAAAAGACGTCTTACTGAATAATTGTGGGTTTTATATTATATTCAATAGTATCTCTGTTTTGAGTAAGATTTATTATTTGTTCATGTAAGGATATTGAGGCTTTCCTTCGAGATGGGCAGAATCTATTCGAAGTTACAACTAGGAGCACTTTATTGAATTTTATAGATTCCAAAAACATTTATGCATGGATTTAATACGTGAATTGAGAGCATTCTTGAAAAACACTCAACTTATAAGTGCGCCTCAAAGCCATTCAAATATGGTAAAGTGCTCTGCATTTTTTTGAAATTGGTAGTTTCCAACGATCTGTCGCGGGAATGAGCATCGTCGCGTCGCGTCGGCTTTTGTGAATCTGATGATTTAATAATTTGTTATTTACTCGAATTAACACAAATATAACTTACTACCAAAATAAATTTGTGTATAAATATAATTGTTGCTTACTTGTCATGTGCCAAATCCTATTTGTCTTCTTAATATTCGATAAGAAACATTTTCTTCACAAAACAATTGACTGTGATAAAAAAATTATCATATGAAAAATATAATCAATAGTATGAGAGTTTAACACTTGGTGGAAATAAATTTTTGACATTTTTGTATAAAGAAGTAATTAAGCACTTGTTTTTCCACAATTTAAAATTTTTTGTTTTTATTAATATCTAATTAAAAACTTTTTTAAGGCCAACGCGTTTCGTCTTAGTTAGGACATCATCAGGGCAATACATTTTTTTTCTGTTTTTAAACAAATCATACAATCATAAAGGTTGTAACACGACACTGGTGAACAAAAGTGTTCATACAAATTAATAAACTTGAAAATTAAACATAGAGATCTGACTTTAAAAAAGGGTTTAAACTAAGTATAAAATATGGAAAAAAAAATATAAAACAAAAAAATTAATATATAAAATATATATTTTTTTTTTTTTTTTTTTAAATATTATATGTTAAGTAGTGGGCTATTGTTCAATAAGTCAATTTGTAAGTTTAAAATGTTCATGCACTTATGCTTATTTATTTCGAAAATTTCATATTTGTCTAATACACGTCCAGCAGGTACAAAATGTAATAGAGACACATCATCGAGAGAGCATCCATGTCCAGAAGTTTGTATATGTTGAGCGAGTCCAGAAGAAGGTTCGGGACGTACAGCAGCCTTTAAATGTTCTGTAAATCTTATCGATAAAGATCTTGCAGTTTTTCCTATGTACACTCCATTGCATTCCTTGCAGGTTACCTTATACACGCCACTTTTCGAATAAATAGTTGTTTTTAGTTTGATTTTGTTGTTGCAGAGAGCATTTATTAGTGTGAATTTATTGAAAAAAGCAGGTTTAATGTTGATTGCTGATAGTGGATTGCACAATTTTTCCGAAACTCCAGAAATATAAGGGATCTTTTTCCAAGTTTATGATTCCTTTCCAGCGGAAGTCGGGAAAATTTATTGGACAGCTAATTTTCTAGATTTTTTCTGCAATAACCGTTTAATTATTTGGATATCATATCCGTTCATTATAGCAATGGTCTTAATTATCTTTAGCTCTTTCTTATAGCTATCTGTTCTTAAGGGAACCTTAAGAAGAAGATTAATCATCGCATGAAAAGCCGACAGTTTTATATTCACGGAATGGGCAGACGATGCTGGAATTATGGAATCCGTTGAAGTTTCCTTTCTATAAATATCAAAAACTAGTTTGTTTGATGAAATCGACAGGCTTAAATCAAGGAAATTTATGCAGTTAGGTCCATATTCCAAAGTAAAAGAAATATTGTCCTCCAAGTTATTCAATACAGATTCAAGGAAAGGAGTTGATTGTGCACGAATTATTGCCAAAGAAGAAAACAAAAATAACTTGACACACAGTTCCAAAGAAGTGAATAGTAATATTCGCTCTATGCAATTTAAGCTCAGAGACCTAAATTTAATTTTGTGTAAGGCAGACAAAGGTAATGCTATTACTATTATACAAAAAACTGATTATTTAGAAAAAATGGAATATTGTTTGGGTGATATGCAATTGGAAGTATTGAGTGAGGATCCAACCAACAAGTACAATAGACTGGTGTATGATATTATTAATTGTTCACCACAAATAATTGAGCCAAAAATGAAATATCTTGTTCGCAACCCTAACCCCACTGCACCTATTTTGTATGGATTACCTAAGCTACATAAAGAAGGTATTCCTCTACGGCCTGTGTCGTCTTCATTTAATGCCCATGCACAGAAACTATGCAAGTATCTCGCCCGTACTTTACCTGAAGTTTTAGATTTTAAGCCCAAGTATGCAATTAAGAATTCGTTAGATTTGATCGATAGAGTTAAGAATTTAATTTTGCCACCTAATGCGAAGCTTGTTTCCTTGATGTAAGAAGTTTATTTCCGTCGGTACCAAACACTAATTTAAAATTGCTGTTTGAACATAAACTTTCATTATGTGTTAAGAATGAACAAAAATGCCACCAACTGAAAAAGCTTATTTCCTTATGCATGGACCAAAACTACTTTCAATTTAATGGAAAATACTACAGACAAACGTCGGCGCTTGCAATGGGTTTTGCAATTCGTTTTCGCATTTCGCTGCCGAGTTCTTTATGGATCATTTGGAACAAAAGTTATTTTCTTCAAAAAGTCCGCTTATACAAAACATATTCTTTTGGGTTAGATATGTGGATGATATCTTTTGTGTATGGACAGGCACTCAAAGGAATCTTGTTTCTTTCCTTGAATCTGTATTGAATAACTTGGAGGACAATATTTCTTTTACTTTGTAATATGGACCTAACTGCATAAATTTCCTTGATTTAAGCCTGTCGATTTCATCAAACAAACTAGTTTTTGATATTTATAGAAAAGAAACTTCAACGGATTCCATAATTCCAGCATCGTCTGCCCATCCCGTGAATATAAAACTGTCGGCTTTTCATGCGATGATTAATCGTCTTCTTAAGGTTCCCTTAAGAACAGATAGCTATAAGAAAGAGCTAAAGATAATTAAGACCATTGCTATAATGAACGGATATGATATCCAAACAATTAAACAGTTATTGCAGAAAAAATCTAGAAAACTAGCTGTCCAATAAATTTTCCCGATTTCCGCTGGAAAGGAATCATAAACTTGGAAAAAGATCCCTTATATTCCTGGAGTTTCGGAAAAATTGTGCAATCTACTATCAGCAATCAACATTAAACCTGCTTTTTTCAATAAATTCACACTAAAAAATGCTCTCTGCAACAACAAAATCAAACCAAAAACAACTATTTATTCGAAAAGTGGCGTGTATAAGGTAACCTGCAAGGAATGCAATGGAGTGTACATAGGAAAAACTGCAAGATCTTTATTGATAAGATTTACAGAACATTTAAAGGCTGCTGTACGTCCCGAACCTTCTTCTGGACTCGCTCAACATATACAAACTTCTGGACATGGATGCTCTCTCGATGATGTGTCTCTATTACATTTTGTACCTGCTGGACGTGTATTAGACAAATATGAAATTTTCGAAATAAATAAGCATAAGTGCATGAACATTTTAAACTTACAAATTGACTTATTGAACAATAGCCCACTACTTAACATATAATATTTAAAAAAAAAAAAATATATATATATATATTTTATATATTAATTGTTTTGTTTTATATTTTTTTTTTCCATATTTTATACTTAGTTTAAACCCTTTTTTAAAGTCAGATCTCTATGTTTAATTTTCAAGTTTATTAATTTGTATGAACACTTTTGTTTACCAGTGTCGTGTTACAACCTTTATGATTGTATGATTTGTTTAAAAACAGAAAAAAAAAATGTATTGCTCTGATGATGTCCTAACTAAGACGAAACGCGTTGGCCTTAAAAAAGTTTTCAATTAGATATTAATAAAAACAAAAAATTTTAAATTGTGGAAAAACAAGTGCTTAATTACTTCTTTATACAAAAATGTATATGAAAAATGTTTGGCATTTAACTTCACTTTTTCACGAATCGAGAATCGAATTAGACGTGAAAGCGTGATAAAATGTATCACTTCACATCTTCACAGATCGGGAATTGACCCGCTGGTTTGGTATTGGAGACTGGATGTGCAGACTGAGGGAGCCTGTGTCAGCATTAATGTGATATTTGTCGATAAATATACGTAAATTTAACATAAGTTGTTAAAAATTACATAAGTATTAAAAAAAGGATATTTTTTTTAATAAACCGACGGCAATCCTATGCACTTTCTCTCATATTTATTGAAGTTTATAATATTGTAAACTATGGACACCATGTAAGAGCTTTAAAGAGTCACATATTTAGCCAAGTCAATATAACTATAATGACAGGCAAACGTCCTCACAATTTTTCTTAGTTTTAGCATTTACTAATCTTTAATCATAGTTTACAAACCCTTTTTCAATTGGAAACGATTTTCAATAGTAGTCGTGTTTTCGTGAAGATTATAATCATCGTATCAAATAATATTAAAGTTAATTTTAAAGTTGGCAATCGTGATGATAAGTAACTGAAAAGTACTTGAGCGCTTTCGAAAGTTTGTTTCTACATTTAGTTTTCGCAGAACAAAATGGATGTCCAGTATATGTTCTGGATGATTGGACAAAATTCGACTCTGTAGAAAAAATTGTGTGAAATTCTGTCCCAAATTTGTCAAGTCGTGCTATCATCACGATGTATTTAGAATATCTCCTTCCATTCAATTTTTTTTTTCCAAATTAAGGTTCTTTTAAAAAGAAGTTGTAGGTACGCACGCATAGTGCTATACCTGTAGTCGAAATCAATACGCATTTCGCCAAGTTGGTTTTGATTGGAAAAACATGTTCTATTAAAAGAAGACAAGTTCTAAGAGTGGTACTGGAAGGAAAATGCGGCCATCTTCAAATACTAATTTATTTTACTCCCAAAAACATTATTTTTTCTCATGTGTACGATATGACCTAAGAACAACTTGTAGGCATTACCAGTATCCACAAAACGGCATATTAAGAACTTCTGTGCATCCATTCGTCTTTATGTTATAGCTACCCAAACTTCAAATTTTCGTCAAAATTGCGGCTGGCGGGACTTTTCTGAGATATCTTCTGTTTTTTCTGTATGATTTGTTTTTTTAGATAACGCTTTTGTAGTGCTCGTAATAAGCTTTAAAAAATGAGATCTGTATCATGAACATCGGACAATTGATGTACCGTTACTCCAACGCCAAAATAGACTTTGTGTGAGTTACTTAACTTAGCAAAATCTGTTTTTTTTTAATTTACTTTTTTCCACACGACCGCATAGGCAAAGAACTGGGTGCGTTTCTTTTTTACCTTGTGATATCCCCAGGAGGCATATACACTTATAAAAAGCAAAAAGAAAACAAAAAGGAACGAAATGAACTCATTTTCCAGGTAGGTGCATTTCCATTTCGTCAACTCTTCATTTGGTTCGTGTTCTTCAGTCTCGGTGAGGTTTGAACATTTTTACCCTCCGCAATGCGAGCATACTAAAGAGCAGCTTAGACTAATTTGTCTACAACTGCAACTTTTTTTTACATTATTTTGAACAATTGCAAAATAAATTGTTGACAAGTTGTTCCGGAGCAAGTGGCGTCAGGTTTTTAACGGGCTCAAGTATATCTTCTATACCCAGTTTTCAGGGCTTAACTGACTATCAAGCCACTTTTGTACCTGGAGGTAGAATCTTAAAATATGCTGTTGTGTTTTGATGAGCTGAATGTAGATGGTGATTGCTTAATTTCACAGCTATATTAAGTCTGGTTTCTTTAAAAAATGAATAATATATATATTTGTACATATTTTTTTCAATAGGTATAGAGAATTGTACGTTGCGAGAAGAATCAGTGTTCCATTTGTTGTTATTACTTCCGGTGAACTGTGAGACATTTTGAAAACTTTGGCACATGCTTGTAAGTCAGCGCGATTTGTAGCAACTTTATTAGTTTTTTTTTTCAATTTGGAATATAGCAGATGTTGTATCACAGCCACTAATAGCATGATATATAATTTTTGCCTATTTTAAATGTATCCAATCTCTTGGAAGAGTAAACCTTTCTTTCAGATTTTCCCTTTCCCGGTTATAAAACTTACTTACTTAAGGTGCCGCTACAGTCCGGAGTGGACCAGGGCCTCAACCAACAAGCTTCTTCCAGTCGGCTCGGTTTGTAGCTATCTGTCTCCAGTTTCGCACTCCAAGTTAGTTGAGATCCTCTTCCACTTCCGTGCGCCACCTTTTACGCTGTCCACCTCTACTGCGGTGTCCCACGGGATTGTATTAAAAGACTTTCCGGGCCGGAGCATTGGTGTCCATTCGCTCTAGATGACCTAGCCACCTCAGTCGTTGGCTTTTCGATTTTGTGACTAGGTTAGTGTCGCTGTACAGCCCGTACAGTTCGATGTTGTATCGTCTTCTCCATTCCCCATCTATGCAGACGGGACCAAAAATCACCCGGAGAATCTTCCACTCAAATCACCCTAACGCGTTCTCATCCACCGTTAATGGATACTGTTATAAAAAGAAAATGTCTATATCTGGTAACGTCATTGCCACTAACGGAATCAGTAAATCAACATCTTCACCAACCACAATTGTTTTGTTGTCTGTCCGATAGTGATCCAATGCTTACTCGTATTTTATAATCATAATCATAACATCTGCTTCATCAGTAGCCTGTTTGACATTAATGTTTACGGATTACAATTTTTCTTTTAATAGTAATACATCTAATCTTGTTATTTTCATTACTCAAAAATTTGTCTTCCTTCATAGGAACGGTCATGGATAGATCATCTCCCAGACACATTTCAGATTTCAATGTGAGTAAGAGCACGCGAACATTTTTTTTTTGTATAATCTACACGCGCTCAAGGGATTATACTACCCTTTAAAATGTTTCAATACAGCGCGAGCGCGAGGTTGAGGAAGAGAAGGAATGATAGGAAATATATGTGGCGCGTTATTCATTATTGTTGAAATGATATATAAAACTTTTTAATTTGAAAAATTAAAGAAACATGTTATTTGTTAAAGTATTAAAGAATTGTCAATCTGGCAGACGGCAAAAGCCATGTCCAAATGATTTTTGTAAGATATGTATTATGCAAATTATATTATTGTACTGAATAAAATCAATTCAATTCAATTTAATTCAATTAAAATAAATTAACATTTGAGACAACGGAACAATATTTAAATAAAAATAAACTATAGAACACTTATTGGACTTATTGGATATGTGGCGCGATGTTCTGAGATTGTAGGTGGTTGTTGTCACAGATTTTATCTCCAGGGATGGCGACTGAACTAATGCGGAGAAATATCCGTGTCTTATTTATCTATGTCCCTTATAATTCGCATTCATTTTCTTATTCTTTGTCATATTTTATCAGTATACTAGTTGTTTTTACTTAATGGCATGTTGTTAGTTCTTTGCCTAAGCAGCATGTTATGAGTAAACCAGTATGACATTTATTATTAGAATTGGTTTTTAATGGAAAAATAAGAGGATATAGACTACGGCAGGGATCGAACCTGTGACCATGAGATTGACGGGCGAACACACAACTATCGCGCCACGGCCACCCCCTAACCCCACCCCATGACTTGTGCGCCTGGATTTTAGCGCGATACTTATGGAGACACTACGCCTTACACTAGTCACCGCGGATTGGGTGGTTTTTCGCATTGATCATAAGCATTTTTTGACTACTTCTCTAACTTTATCTTTGGTATTTTCAATGTTGTTAAAAGTTTTGTTATTATTAATATTAGTTATGAGCTCCTTAATATTATTTTTACCGTTAATGAGTATGTCCATATTATTTAGTTGTTATTGGGAAAGATATTGCTTGATGAACCAGTTTGTCCCCTTATTGCTCACGCATATAAATATTTATTTAACATTTGGTTTATAGAATTCGGTGCATATACAATACTTAAGGATTCTTTTAAAACCATTTCCCACCCGTGGGTAGGTGTAAATACTTCAAAAGGCTCTATGAGGACCGAAAAACGTGTGCTCATAGGAGTGTGAGATTCTTACTGCACGAAAAAAACCTCCTTCTCCCGATTGCAACTAAGTTGAAACTTATCAAGCAATTTATTTTTAAAGAATTTAATTAACGTGTTGCAGGTAATTATCCTGTGATAGTTCCTGCTTATACCGAGATTTTAAAGCGGATTCTCGTTTAGTGCACCAGATCGGAAGGCTTTGTCCTTCGCAAGCGGCGTACTAAATTCCTCTCATCAATAATTTCGATTATAGTACTATTGCAGTGTTGTAATAGCCGTTTTCTATGATTTCGGGCCAAATTTTTTAGTTCATCGCGAACCGTGGGAATCTCGAGATCTCTGTGGAGATCTTCGTTTCTAATGTACCAAGGTGCGCTTACAAATGATCTAAGGAGTTTATTTTCAAATGCTTTTAAGGTATTTAAATTAGAATCTCGCGTACAACCTCAGAGTTGTATACCGTAAGTCCAGACAGGCTTAACCACCTGCCTGTACAAAATTAGCTTATTTTCGATACTGAGCTTAGAGTGTTTCCCGAGCAACCAGTACATATCTCTGAGTTTATTATTTAACTCTTCGCATTTCTTTTTAACATTCGGTTTCCATTTTAATTTCGCGTCTAGAGTCATTCCGAGATATTTTGATTCGTTAGCAAACGGAACTTGAACCGTATTAACAAATACCGGTAATCCATTAATTTTCTTATAGGTAAAATCTACATGGACTGATTTTACTTCGTTGAGCGATATCCGCCATGGTTTTGTCCAATCATTGACATTATTCAGAGCTTTTTGTTATTTTGTCGTAGAATCATTTATCGTTTGGCCCACTACTAGTATTGGAGTGTCGTCAGCAAACGTGGCTACGATAGTGTCTTCTATTTGAGGTATATCACGTGTGAATAATAGGTACAATATTGGACCTAAAACACTTCCCTGTGGTACCCCACCCACTATTTCTTTGAAATCTGAGTAATCTTTTACATGTCTTACTCTAAAAAGTCTATTTTCTAGATATGCTTTTAGAAGCGTATAATGTGCTTCAGGCAGAATTTGCCTTAATTTAAAATGCCTTCGTGCCACACCTTATCAAAAGCATTATAACTTCCGCAACCTTCCATTGGCTCGGAACGTACTTTAGAATTAGAGTGGCATTTATTATATAAAGAAGATTAATTAACCCTTTGCGAGGAAGCATTTTGAGAACTTCGGCCGTAATTAGGTCATATCCCGGAGCTTTGTTATACTTAAGCTTTCTTATTTCTCTACTTAATTCGGCAAGGGTAACATTTCTTGTAATGTAATTTTCGCTTGAGTTAGAACTTATATTTAAATTTTCGTTGAGCACTTGCCCATCAAAAGGTTTAAATGTGTTCTCCAGGTAATCCGCGAAAACGTTTGCTTTCTCTTTGTTGCTTTTTGCCCATTCGTTTTGATCATTCTTAATCGGAGGCGCTGGGAGCTTTGGTTTCTTTGTTACTTTAACAGCTTTCCAGAGTGAGTAGTTGGATTCTTTTCCTGCTGTCAAGCTTTCAAGATAATTTCCAACTTCGGAATTTTTGAATTCTGCTATTGTCTTTTTTAGTAAATTACACAAGCGATTTAAATTTACCTTGTGCTGAGGAGCTCGAGTTTGCTGCCATTTCTTACGTGCTTTTCCTTTCTCTTTTACTAAATCTTTTATTTCCGGCTACTGTACGATATTGACGAAGTTATCTACTGCGTCTTCAAGATCGAGAGGCATTTGTAGTGAAACCCTTAATTCAACGTTATCCTCTATATCTTTCTTAAAACCTTCCCAGTTGGTTTTTCCATTGGTTAGCGTGGGTGGTTTTTCATTTTTAACAAGATTTTCGTTCATAGTGAGAATAACAGCAGAATGATCTGAGAAAGGATCAAAGTTTTCTGTTATGATAATTTAATTTGAGGGTATTTCTTTGACCACAAAAAAATCAATAAAGTCAGGTATTTTCGATGGATCAGTCGGCCAGTAAGTCGGGTTGCCAGTCGAATGAAAATCGCAATTATTTTCCATTACCGCTTCGTAGACCATTCGACCCTTTTGAGAAATAACTCTAGATCCCCAAAAGCTGTGCTTCGCATTAAAGTCACCACCAAGAATAACATTTTGTTTAAGTAACTTTAGCACATTCATAAATTCATTCTTTTCAATTTTACATCGTGGAGGACAGTATATGGAAGATACATTCAGTACAACAGTCTGAGTTCTAACCTGTACACCATGCAAGGAATGATATAATAAAATAAAAACTTACTAGTTTCACAAAAATTTTTGAGAAATCAGAGGTTTCAGTTGAAGATGCCACTGTTTTTACATACAAGGGTTGGTCAAATGTTAGTACACGTATTATAACCGTGCTTGTTGTAGTTTTCAAGAACACAGTGCAAGTAAAGTAATATAGTATGTTACTGGCTGGTTAGTGAATAAATGGTAAAAATGAGATTGTTGATTCTGAAAAATCTTAATATTTCTCTGTCATATATTGAATATATCCATTCTAATCAGGTACATTTGATTGAGTATCCATAGAGCCATAAAACATCAATTTTCCGAAGGAGGCAGATGTAATTTTCTTGAGCATAATGAAAATCTTCAGCTTTAATTTAATTTAATCCTGAATCCCGATGCTGATCTAATTGTCATATACGTATCTGAATATTAATATTAGTTTTGAATGCAAGATCATTACCGCTCTGGGATTTTTTTTTTTGTCTGTATTGATCATCAATCATTTGTGCTCTAACATCTACATTATCAGCAGCTAATTTGAACAAAAGGTCCAGTTTCTGGTTGTAAAATGTAGGGCTGAAGATGGGAAACTGTGGATACTTCATTCTGTGTCGTATCGAATTAAGAAACTGTTAAACCTAGATTCGATAACACATTCAAAACACGTCGAGAACCAAGTCGTCTATATAAAAATGTTGACAAAGCTAATTGCAATTGCGACATAAGAGATCTCGGTATCTGCTCCTAATATAGCATGAACGATCAATTTAATTTAATTGGATCCAAGTTTTTCGGTTTTTCAATATTATTTGGTCTAAATAAGACCGTACGTAGATCAAGTTCCAAATGTCTTCACAAATAATTGCGGCTGCCGATTTAAGCATTTAATTCCGTTCTTCTTCTTCATTCACTGGGGTGGCCGTGGTGTGATGCGTGGTGTTGTGTGCTCGCCTGTCAACCTCGTGGTCGCAGGTTCGATTCCTGCCTTTGTTTATGTCTTCTTATATTCCATTAAAAACCAATTCTAAAAATTGTAATGAAATGAGTTGCTGGTTTGCTCATTACATGCTGTTCAGTCATAACACTAACAACATGTGACTGAGTAAACTACTCATTAATATGACAACGAAATAAAATAAAATAATGCGAATTATAAGAGACATAAATAAACAAGACACGGTAATTTTCTCCGCATTAGTTCAGCCGACATACCTGGAAATAAGATCTGATACAACAACCACCGTCTCAATACGTCGCGCCACACATCTTTCTATCCTTCTTTCTCTTCTTTCACCGGATGCCGCGCTGTGTTAAAACATAAAGGGTATTCATAATCCCTTGAGCGCGTGAAAAATTATAAGAAAAAAAATTGTGCTTATTTTTTTTAAACCAAGCCCTTAGTCCTACATTATTGACGAAGCAAATTATAGTTAAATACTTTTAACATAAGCGACGAGCACTAGCACCTTATTGTTTTCACAAAATATTGCTTTTTTAATTGTTCTTAATAAATAAATTGACGAATTGACACGACACTTTACGTACTTGTATGACAATCAAAACGCACAAACTTTAAAACGAAACGATTAAAAACAGTAAGTACCTGTATGCATTTCGGACTGTTTACAGTCCATCATTAGCATCACAACTAATCCAATTAGGGAAGTTCTTCTTTTAGTTTCTTATATATTTCTTTTGTGACATTAAATTAGAGAGAAGAGATTATATTTCCGTTGTCAGCATTAATTGCATTTGATTCACTTTGTATAAAAGAAGCTTTCATAAGCATCTAATTTTCTTTCATCTCTCACTTCTTTTTTTAATTTTAAACAGTTTGCATTTATTTAATGTTTTAATAATTAAGCGTGTCTGCTATGGATGAACACTGGCTTTTGTTTTGTTTGATGTAATCAAGTAAAAATTGTTAAATAATTTTTTGATTTTGATTGATTTTGTGCTTTTACCAACTTGATATGAGAATTCTTTTTCCATACTTTTCCTTGAGCTTTGTTTTGATTGCCAAATGACTTGGAGTATATTTTGTGCATACATCTTTAAGTTCACTTAATTGCATTGCCATTGTTTTTAATGATCAAAAATATCTCTTCTATAGTTACATCAATCGATGATCAGCAGGTCGACTAACATCCAACACTACTTCCTGTTTTAATGCACGATGAAAATTGTGATAACATTGGTGGTGGTACTTGATCTTCATCGACACTAAACTTTCTTTGCTAAATTTGTAATAACTTTTGAGAGGTATTAATATAGAATTAGAAAAATTCTGATACCAATGAAAATTTAAGACCCTTGTGTTAGTTTCTTTTTTTTCGAATCGTGTTTTTTATTTGCTTCGTCTCAAAAAAAAAAAGAAAATATTGCTTCAAATGTAAAAAGAACGGATCACTTAAGTACTATGCACATGAGAGCGAGTAACGATCAACGAATTGACGAACATTCGTCCATTTTGACATTTCGTTCACTTGGCTTTAATTTTATTCGTCACGAATATAAGTTGATATTCTGATTTTGAGGTTAGACGCGAAGGGTTGATGTTATGCGGAACGCGAATAGAGTTTGACAGTTCGTTACAATCAGATGCAATTTGCGACGTCCAATATTGTTTTCTCAAATTTATCATATTTTGGCGATTAAAAAGTAAATTTTTGTATCTAAACATTAATATAAATTATATTTCTACAATTTGTGATGAATTTAGGTTGGTAAATTGTTTTAAATGGAATTTATTCGTTTATTCATTGGCTGTTGGTCGCTCTCATCTCATGTGAAAAGTCCTTTAGCCGTACCCTTGTTGTAGGTGGACTTGACATTGAAGGCGTGCTAATAACAGGGCCTTCACACCTTTTTTTGAAACAAAAGTGACGATGCTACTTTTATGGACATAATTTCGGCGACAAACAGCATGTATGTACTTCCAGTGAAGTAACGCAACGAATGTAGGTACTCAAATTGTCAATCGTCCCTTTCATCCATAGAGTTTGTATAAGACACGATCAGCAACAACTGTTTCACCATCTAATAAAGATTCACACCAAATAAAGCATTTTTCTTACATTTTATTCACTTTTTTTATAAATTCACGTTGAACTTTAATGTTTTGATTTTTACTACGTCCAAAATGCTACACTTTTAATTAAAATGCTATACATACATACACCAATGGCGATTATAAACTGATAATTTAAATCAGAATTTAAACTTATTTTAACACACCACATTGCCAAAACAATATCACTCAATTCTTAAAAATTACTGAACCGCAAAAAAAAATCGTAAGAGTGGGGAGATCTAAGGCTTAAATCAATATTGTTTTTTTTTACATCTCTTGTATTAAATTTTGTTCTTAACTTGGATGTCTACTGGGTATAAGAAAATATAAAAAAAAAAAGAAATGAAACTTTTTCTGAATCACGCAGTTTGTATTTTGGCGTTGGACTAACGGTACATTATTTGTCCAATATTAATGATACAGAGCTCAATTTAAAGGTTATTAAGAGCTCTACAAAAGCAATCGCAAGCGTTATCCGGTGTCGTCAAACCCAAAAATTTCAGTCTCTTCTCGGCTTCTGTCAAGCCTAACCAAGTTTCGTCTCGATCTTGGTCTCGCCTTTTTCTCGTAAAAAATTTAATGTTCAGTCTCGTCTTGGTTTCATCTTTAGACTTGGTTTCTTTCGTGTTTTTTGGGAGTGAAAAGATGCAAGATAAGCCCTGTGTTCAGATTGAAAAGATAGAGTCAGCAGTTTGTTGGTAAGGAAAATGCAGGGTGTTGAGTCTTGTGTGTGAAGCGAAAAAAAACGAAGAAAATGTATAAAACAGACTCATGAGTCTGTTTTGTCTTTTTTTCTGACTTGCTAGTCAGTAATCATGATTTCCTTTATTTAATCAGGGCCTAATGCATGCTTAAGTTAAAATCACAGAATGGCTACTTAAACTTTTAGCAATTTGCTAAATCCATTATGGAATCTGATAGTATATCACCGATGGCCAGGTTCGAGTCCTGCTGGTGCACAACAATTCTTTTTAATTAATAATGAATTAAAATGATAAAATTAAAAACATCAAATACTTATTTAGAGCACATGCTGGATTTCCGTCAACATATAATGAATTTACAGCGCATACATAAAAACAAATAATTGTATTCATCAAAATTCAAACCCTACAAATGCTCAGCTTACTGCTTAATTAGAATTAATTAGGTCTCGTTTCGGGTGCTTCTAAAGAGACTGATACTGGTCTAGTTTCCACCACTAATTTAAGGTAACATGTTTTTTTTAATAGACCATGTTTTTTTTTCAAAAATAACTAAAAACAAAAAATTTTCCCACTAAAAAAAATAAATTGATTACATGTTTTTTGAATAAATGTACTAAGCCTCAATGTTTTCGACCGTTTTTCTCCGAATCTATCACTTGTACCATAAAAAGTGTCTTAATCCTTTTTGTGTAAGATAACATGAGCTACAATGAGTAAGTACCTACAACTTTTTTCAAAAAACCTATAGTTTTCGAGTATGAAAAAAAAACTAAACTTTACCCCCTACACCCCTCATAAAATTGCTTGCTCTGTTCCAAATTTAGGATACTTCTTATGAAGTGTTAAGGACGTAAAAATAAAGTTCTCCACCAAATTTCAGCTTTGTTGGAATTTTTTCGAAGTAACGTCATTTTTAGTTGCGATTAAGGCAAGTTATGCATTCGTCGAAAAAAAAAGTTCTGAGAGAACAATCAAACACGACATTACGATGATAGCGAAAACGAAAAAAGATGGTCTAAAAATTCTGTTTTTTTTTTTTTTTAAATTCATTTTTATTTCATTTTAACTTATAACTATCTTAAAGCTAGACAAAAATGTTTAAAACTAGCCTAATTATCAATAACTTACAACTAATTTACTGGCCCTTTACGGGCGCTCTATTTTAATTAAATCTAATTTTTTTTTATTTTTTTTTATTTTTCAAGGAAAATTTTACAGAAAAAACTTGGTATCTTACTCGTATAATTTTTTTTTTTTTTTTTTTTTTTTTAACGTATAAGCTAAACCTAATATAGATTAAAAATAATTAAAACTAAATAAAAACTAACTTATACTAACTAAAAATAACTTAAAATACTTAAAATACCTAATAATACTTAAAACTACTTAAAAACTAAATCATCCACAGCAGCATTTTTTTCGTTTTTAAAATTTTTTTTGTTTGTTTTTTATATGCATGCAGACACACAACAACATGCAACCCACCCATGCATGTACATACGCACATACATATACGTACGCACATACATTTACACACACGCAGATACATGCACGTATGCCCCCGCATACATACATATTTTTAATTTTTTTTGGTGCCACCCCGACTGTTCCCTATACCTAATGCCCTAAATCTATGTAAGTCGGCCAAGATATACTATCTTCATCGACCTTAAATATTATGATGCTGTTCAGAGAGCCACCAGAACTGGTTCTCCTGTTTCGCCCTATCCCTCCGGTCCCGATCAGGCACAGTCCTACTGAACCGAAGGCGCTCTTCTCCACCTTGAGCGATGACGTCTCGACCATACAGGAGTCGCCTATCCACAGTTTTCCGGCTGACGTGGTAGATGAGCGGAACCGCCCCTCCATCCTGTATCAGCCCTCGACTGTCTAAATAGAGGAATGCCTCGGGAGGGATGTAACCACTTAACCGCGCACTCTCCAAATATTCGTTATTGGGGTAGCACCTATATGTCTGTCGAAATACAGGTACTGATCCAACCAGATGCCAAGGTACTTTACTACACTTTTACTCGCCAGTGGATGTCCATGTGGCCCTACGATCACCAGCTTACGCCAGTTCTTTCTCGTATCCCTTGAGGCGCTAGAAAACGGAGTCCTAAAAAAAATAGTTTCTGATTTCTGGAAGTTGATTTTCAACTTCCAGTCATCACAATATCGCTGAATCTTGTCGAAGTCACTCTGCAAGAGATTTTTGATGACCTCAACTGTATGAGCTGTTCTGTACGCAATTAGATCGTCGGCCTACGCAATTGCCTGAGTTAAACTACCTATCAGATCGCTGGTGTAAATGCTGAATAGAATCGGCGAGTTAACCGCTCCCTGCTGAAGACCATTTTTAATATTAAAAATTGCGGTAGAAGTTACATTGCCACTCTTGACAACAAACTTTCTACCATTTAGCATGTCATAAAGCATAAACAATAGAGGTTTACTTATACCTAGTCTGGTTAGCTTTAGATAGAGACCTTCTAACCATACGGTGCCGAAGGCCTTCTCCAAATCAACCAGACAGGCACCCGTACACTGCTTTTTAGTTTTGTTCCATTGGATATCAGAAACTAGTTTAGACGCGGCATGAATTGTGTCATGTCCCGCCGTAAAACCGAACTGATTATCCGGGATGATATTTTTGTCCTCCGCCCATTTGAACAGGGTTCTATTAATAACCTTTTCAAATACTTTGCTGATACTTGGAAGAAGACTTATCGACCGGAGATTCGCCGGATTGGAGTTGTCCTTTCCCTTTTTTGGGAGAGGGTGCACCACAGCTGTCTTCCACCGCACTGGATAATATGCATTATTCAGCGCGTTGTTAAACAGTGTGGTATAAATGTCAACTGCTTCTTGAGGCAAATGTCTTAGTACAACGTTGGATATGCCATCGACTCCTGCAGACTTCTTTTTCTTTAATGAATCGAAGATGAGCTGGAGCTCATTCTTTGAAATTAACAGGGGATTGGGCCCATTTCGGTCGGCGATTATGGCGTTTGCCAAATCTTCATCATTAAACCCGGTAAAACCAAGGTTCTCAGATCGCCATTCGGTTATATCGTTCCGGAGCCATAAGTGATGAAGCAGAGCTCTGTTCTCCAGGTCATGATTCGGGCGCATGCTAGCATTCACCTTGTACACTTGCTGGAAAGCAGCCCCCACAGCCTCCACTCTCTCCTGCGGATCTTCGATTATATAGAGGTCATCGTCCAATACGTCATCCTCTGTGTCTATGCCTGCTGTCAGAAGTACGTCTCTGTTCTCTGTCGTCCTCTGGAGCTTAAGACACGGAAGATCGTTTTGATCCTTTCTTCTAAGAATCTTATTAATTTTTGGGAACATACTTGGGTCGCTGGAGTTAACGGCACGAATTTTATTGTCCCAGAACGAATTAATAGCCAATCTATAATTTTCTTTGATCAATTGGTTGATGTTTTTAATGGACGACTTCAGAGTCCTAATCTCTAGGTCTCGTGTATCAGTAAACCGCCTGTACAAGCGTTTTAGTCTTGTCAGTAGTCCACTTTTTTGTCTGTGAAGTGCGTCAATTGTCGCGTTACGGTACATGTCAGTTGCGTTACGTTCTTTGTATTTCGGTATTGTTCTGTTCATTGTTCGTAGAATCGTTTCATCAATTTGTTCTAAGTATCTGTCGATTTCAGTATTTGCTAGGTTCCTGTCATTTGGTGGGGATATACCATTTGAACGTAATTCACTCAATAAGGCATTGGAGAAACGTGGCCAGCGCACCTTACTGTAATTGTAAGTATGCACAGGCACATACTCCTCCAACTCCATAAGCTGGTTCGGAAGTTGTATTACGGCGGCGAGTCCGCAGTGGTCACTGTCGTACTCGATCGTTCGTAAACAATTTCTTGGCCGTTGACCCACAGCGTCAGTAATTGTTAGTCTTGCGTCTTTAAGCAATAGATTCAGATAGGCACTGCTTCTTGGGAACGATGGCCTGTCTGTGGCTAGAAGATCGATGCGATACTCAAGGTTGTATCGACCCATCCAATTAAATAGATGGTTACCTCGAGGATTTTGTATTTGATTTCCCCAATCTGAGTGCTTGGCGTTTAAATCACCCGCCAATATATAGTAATTCTCTTCCGAGCTCAGTCTTAAGCATTCAAAAAGCTTATCAAGCTCTGTTATAAACTGGGTGGGCTGAGGTCTTTCCGGTGCATAGGCAGCGATCACATACATTCGCTTCCCCTGTTGGAGATGAATGCATATGATGCATGCCTCTAGCGTCCGAAATTTTCGCACATCACTATTATATATTACCTTATGACTAATGCCTTTACGTATAAAGATTGCGACGCCTCCTCCTTGCGTGGAGTTGGGTCGGTCTCTTCTTACGATATTGTAATTGTTGTTAGTCAATTTATGTTTCTGGTTAAGCTTAGTTTCGCTAGCCATAAACACATCTGGACTTATGTCTTTAAGCAATTGGAATAAATTCGCTCTACGTTCGGTCCTAATCAATGAATTTACATTCACAGCTAGGATCTTAAAGGGCCTCTCCGGCAGCGCGCCCTTAACCTCTAAGTTGCGTTAAGCTCAGCAGAACAGAGTAGAGATAATCCACCCTTTGCCTGCTCCCTGATCTGGTTTTGGAGGCCAGTCAACTGACCCTGGATGGCCAGTAGAGTGCCCATAATATCCGCCTGTGCCGCCGGCGCCTTAGGCACGGGTGCCTGTTGGGCGACTTTTGGTGTAGGCTGTACCGTGCTTCCCCTTCCTGACGCCATTTGGGCGTAAGAAATTTGGGGGTTGACAGGCGTTGTTGTAGGAGGGCGCACTGTTGGACGCTTTTCTACCACTGTTTGCTTTGCTGCTTTATTGTTCTTTATAAGCTGAAACGTCGGCCATCCCCGATAATTAGCGGGGTGACCGCCGCCTCGGCAGAGTACACATTTAAGCTGGGTCCTATCTTCGACCCGTTCCCTTCCTAACTTGCATTCATCTGGATTGTGGTTCTCTCCACACTTAACGCAGCGTGACTGCATTTCGCAGTTTGCTGCGGCGTGGCCGAACCTTAGGCAGCGCATGCATTGAAGCATGTCGCCGCGCCTTTTTAATTTGTCCCAAGTTACAACCTGGTAGTTGAGGACGGATATAATCCTCAAACTATCCAGTTTGCTGCTGGGTGAGAGTTGAACAAGGAAGAAGGGAAGACTCCGCTTCTCCCGCCTAGCTCTAACTGTAGCGAACGGCTTGACCCCGATAAAGTTGAGATCGTCATTCGCTTTTTGGCGGAGTTCATTTAAGAGCACCTGTGGTTCCGTGCAGGAATCTATGCCCTTCAAAAGGGCCGTTTGAAATTTTTCGGTTTTAGGGGTGAAACTAAAGAATTCAGTAGTAGTTTCTTTTAGCAACTCTTTAATTTTTTTGTGCTGTTCCAGTGTGAAGCACTGGATAGCATGCCTATCGTTATTTAATCTTTTAATAGTAAAATTCTGACCTACGGTCAACTTACATAGATTTATGGTATCCTGTAACTCAATTTTATAAGTATTTATGGGTGGCACATTTTCTTTTTTCGTAATCGGCGGCTGTGGCTGCTGCTGCTGAGACTGACTTTTCTGCTGCTGTTGATTCTGCTGCTTTTGAAACTGCTGCTGCTGTTTTTCTTGCGGTTGTTTCTGGGCTTGTGTCTGCTGCTGTTGCTGTTGTTTTTCTGTCCGTCTGTATGTCTGACCGTCTGTCGACAGGGTCGAATTGCTTCAAACATGGTATATAGAGCTACAGTTCGTGTGAACGCAGATCTGATGAGAATTTTTCAATGGGCTGAACGTAATGGACTGCGACTCAATCCCAAAAAATGCCAAGCGATCGTTGTTAGCAAAAATTCTGTTGAAACATCCTGTCTGCCCCAGTAGTTTTAGGTAATTCAACCGTGGACTATGTAACAAGCGTACGGAATTTGGGTATAAAATTCAACCAAACACTTACTTGGGATGACCATGTCTCAAATATATTGGGGAAAACGTATGGTGCCCTTCGATCTCTCTATGTTGTTGGCAGCTGCTTGCCAATAAAAGTTAAAATAACACTCGTAAGAACTCTTATACTACCGATACTGTTTCATAAATCATTAATTTTCTGCAAGCTACACAGCGTGAGCGAACGAAAGTTACGTGTAGCTTTTAATAATGGTATTCGGTTTGTGTATGGGCTTCGCAGGTGCGATCACATTTCACGATTTGCAAACAGTATCTTCAGCATGCCTCTTCAAAACCTTTTAGATAGTAAAGTACTCATATTTCTATTTAATCTAATGAAATCAGAGAAACCTGAATACCTTTACGAAAAGCTAGCTTTCTCGCAGTTGGATAGAAGCAGGGTTCTTATTTCCCCAAGATGTAGGTATACTGTTTTTTAACGACAATTTTTTGTCTACGCTGCTGGTTTGTGGAATTCTCTGCCTGTCTTATTGAGGAGAATCAGCAACTGCTATAGATTTAAAAGTGCCTTATATGATCATTTAAAATGCTAAATCTGTAAATAACTTCATAAACTTATTTTTTTTTCTTCACTTTTTTTTAACTTTATATTTAAATTGTTCGGTAATCTTTAAATTTAATTTTAAGTAATTTTTCCTAATTGTATAACCACACTGTACTAAGTATTGCTTAAAAACAATCAATGTTTTATAATGCTAATGTTTTCAATAAATAAATACAAATACAAACAAATACCTATTACCTATTGTACAGAGCGGAGATTAAATTTTGTTTTTTAGCTCAAGAATATCGGTACCAGCCATGTAATCTTTACGTTCAAGCTTATTTTTTCGAAAAAGGCTCTAAAGATTTTGATTTAAAAACATCTGTGCGGCGTTTTATATACGACATATAATTAATTTACAACGCATGGATAAAAACAAATAATTGTATTCATCAAAATTCAAACCCTACAAATGATCAGCTTTCTGCTTAATTAGCAATTTACTAGTTTAGAAAAGGTTAAAAAAAATTGCAAAAGTTATTAAATCACTAAGTACTTCGGAAATTTATAACTAGTAAAATGCTAACAATAGGTTGTTTAAAATTTAAAGTTTAAAAAACCAAACCAGCGATAGTCTCGGCGAATTTCGGTACCAAAAATATGGTCTCGTTCCGGTGCTTTTAAAGAGATTGAGACTTGTCTAGTTTCCACCACTAATTTAAGGTAACATGGTTTTAATTAATAGACCATGTTTTTTTTTCAAAAATAACTAAAAAAAAATTTCCCCACTAAAAAAATAAATTGATTAAATTTTTTTTGAATAAATGTACTAAACCTCAATGTTTTCGACCGTTTTTCTACAAATTGTACGAGTACCTTAAAAAGTGTCTTAATCCTTTTTGTGTAAGATAACATGAGCTACAATGAGTAAGTACCTACAACTCTTTTCAAAAAACCTATAGTTTTCGAGTATGGAAAAAAACTGAACCTTACCAATTACACCACCAATAAAATTGTTTGTTTGCTCCAAATTTAAGATACTTCTTATGAAATGTTAAGGACGTAAAAATAAAGTTCTCCACCAAATTTCAGCCTTCCAACGTCAATTTAGTTGCAATTATAGTTACTTTAAGGGAAGTTATGCATCCGTCGAAAAAAAAAGAGAGAACAATCAAACATGACATTACGATAATAGCGAAGACGAAAAAGGTGGTCTAAAAATTCTGTCCGTCTGTATGTCTGTCTGTCTGTCGACAGAGTCGAATTGCTTCAAACTTGGTATATAGAGTTTTTTAGCTATTGTACAGAGGGGAAATTGAATTTTGTTTTTTAGCTCAAAAAATATCGGTACCTGCCTTGTAACATTTACGTTCAAGCTTATTTTCTCGAAAAATGCTCTAAAGATTTTGATTTAAAAATATCTGTGGAGCGTTTTATGTACGACCGATTATTTGGTTTGAAAATTTTTTTAAAAATGTCTAAAAACGGTACTTTTTATACGACCGTTCTTTTGCTTTCGACTATCTCATAAATGGCTCAACCGATTCTTTCGAAATTTCACACATGTAAGGGTGTATTTATTTTTAAAAGCATTTAAAATAAAATGCATGACTAGATCGCACGAACTTGATCTTGTAGCTAACCATTGAGGTTTAGTTAGTTAGGTGTAGTTATCCTATGCAGGATTAAATCCTACGAGTATGTAGGTAAGATTACCTTGATTCTTATTATAATGAATTGCCGAATGGATGGTTCAAGGAATAATTACATAGGTACCTAGTATATTATACATTTGTAGGTATAAATATGTACATATAAGTGTATGAGGGCCTACATTGTATTTTTAGTATTAAGTGACGTACACAAAAATTCGTAAAAAGGAAATAATAATAAGGTAGAAATAAATGGATAATACACATAATTAAATGAGCTTATATTGCTTAGTCGTTATAGTTTGGGGGAAAACAAAGCTGCAGTTTGAATTCATGGATAAATAAAAATATATCAAAAAAATTCAAAAATCGTTGGAGCGGTTTTTTTAATAAATTATTTTTTTATGTATAAAATTTTGAAAACATTTTTAGAAAAAAAAATTGAAATATATTATTTTTGTTTTTGGTTTAGTGGACTGTGTGGATTTAAGTCAAATTGAAGTATTTTATGACCTTTAGTCCAAAATGCGTTTCGCCCGGACAAGATAGTTGGGCTCATCAGTTAGATCCTATCGTGTCCTTCTAAGACGCACTATTTTTTGGTCGATGACTACCGACTCTAATAAAATTTGCAGCACATACATACTGCAAATTATATCTTTCTAGGGGAATTTGGTCAAATTCATGCACCTAGAAATATATGTATGTTATGCCCGTGGTCTGGCTAGTGGTAAATAAATAGAAGAAAACGCAAATAATACCTATATATTATTTTTGTTTTTGGTTTAGTGGACTGTGTGGATTTAAGTCAAATTGAAGTATTTTATGACCTTTAGTCCAAAATGTGTTTCGCCCGGACACGATAGTTGGGCTCATCAGTTAGATCCTATCGTGTCCTTCTATTATTAATGTACATATAAAATTCAAATTTCAAAAAAATTCTGTGACTGGTTTTTGAAAAATCGATTTTTCAAATTTTTATTTATTTTTTAAAAATCGAAAAACGTTTTTTTTTTGAAAATTTTCGTATGCAGTTTTATTGACAATTTTAGGGAGCATTTTTATAAAAAAAATTATTTTAATCGGTTCATCCAATATTGAGAAAATGGAAAATATGAAAAGTGGTTGTATGGGAAGTACCGTTAATAAGTACGCAAAAAAAATATTTTTATACTTGAAAGTGAACTGTACTAATTTAAGAACACACAATTTTTTTTATAAAAATTCTTGGAGCTGTTTTCGAGAAATAAATTTTTTCCTAACGGTTTTTTAACATTTGTATGGGAGGTATCGTTGTTTTTTATTTAAAAAAATTGTTTTTTTAACTATTCAAGATAACGTCAAAAAACCACCAAATACGAATTTTGATATACAATAGTGTTTAAACTTTCTAGGAGCTTCTGCGTAAAAAATAAAAAAAATCAAATTAAACGTTTCCGAGAAAATCGAAAACCAAAAAAATGTTTGTACTAGAGGTACCGAAAATAACAATTTTTTTCCAAAAAAAAAATTATCAAAAGGTACCCTTTCCCTTCATTAATGAACTGATTTTTTATTATAAAAATCGTTGGAGCCGTTTTTGAGAAAAACAAGATTTATGTTCTTGGCCAAAAAAAGTGTATGGGGGCTACTGTTATTTGTCGTCTTAAAAAAAATGAAAAAAACGTGTGGGTATTACCGAAAAAATAATATGTATCGAAAAAATAATATGTATCAAGTTTGAAGCAAATCCACCGAATGGGTTTAAGCTGCAGACTCGAGGACAGACAGACAGACAGACGGAATTGCGGGACACATTTTTTTGGTGTTCTCTATGATCGTAATGTCATGTTCGATTGATAGAAAAAAAATTTACGAATACATAACTTGCCTTGTAGTATCTATAATCGCAAGCAAAAAATTATGTTTTGAAAACTGCTCATTAATTTATTTTTTTCAAAAGTTATAGTTATATGTATTTGCTGAATATCTATATGTAGGCGGTTTTAAAATTTTTTTGAAAAATGTTTTAAAAAAGTTAAAAAAAAAAAGAAATCTTTTGCATACGATGTGATCGAACATAAGAGCACGTTCGTGCGATCCAGTCGTACATTATATTTATCAAATTTTCCTAGATTTTTAGTTCTTTAAAAAAAAAAATTATTTTTCCAGAACTACATTTATATTTTCAATACTTATTCTGTGTTTTAATTTAAATACAAATCTTATTTTTTTGTTTTCAGTTTCTCCAGAATCAGTCGTTATTCCGATTGTTTCTTGTATCCTAGGATTTCCTTTACTGGCCTTACTAGTTATATGCTGCCTGCGGAGACGTGCCAAGCTTGCGAGGGAGCGTGATCGACGACGAAACTATGATATCCAGGACCACGCCGTTAGCCTGGTCAGGTTTAGTCCAATTCATAGGCTTAGTGAGTTCGCATGATTGTGTCTTTAAAATCAGTATATCAAATTGTATTCGCTTTTTTTGATTGTACTCTGCTTCATTCTTATTTAATCGATTAGATCAATATTCTCCGTCTAACTGGTTTTAAGTGATTTAATTTTTTTTTTTTTAATTTCAGATAACCGATCCTCGCGAGTTATCAGCTTACGCCCTGAGCGAAGCTTGAGTCATGGTTTTCCATCACTGGAACTGGACACAGTCCTGGAAGAACGAAGTGACGTTGACCAAACTCAAACTGAGCTCTTTAACTCAGACTCCCCACTAGAAACAACATCACAGCACAATTCATGTTCCAGCTAACATCTACTACATGCAATGACCGGCAATAAAAGTAGAATAAGTAGCAGTAGCAGTAGTCTTTTATCAAATAATCTTGAAAACTGTAAATTTAAAAGTATTAACGATCATTTAATAATAGAACCGAATCATAGAAAATTACATTCTGAGTCGATTCTTGATGGTTCACCATTGTGGACAACATTGACCCATGCTCAGACAATCAATGAGTTTTCCCGTGATTGTTCATAACAATGACATTAAAATATCTTCATACAATGATAAAGTGAAGATTCCTTTTGTACAATGCATTTATTGGAAGTACATACTTAGCAAAATATATTAAAATAACTAGACCAATCCCGAAAGATTTGTTTTTATTTGTCAATTATTTAGTATTATACTATACAATATACATACCTTCTTTTTAATGTACAAGTTCATTGCTGTAAAACGTATAGCAATAATATTATTATTACAAATAAAAGCACTACATGATCACAAGATTTTAATAGTTTTAACAATATATATTTGAAGTTAAAATATATTGGTTTATTGATATAATGTTATCATCATCATCATTAATATAATAAAATAATATTTTTTAATGTGTTTGAAAGGCTAAAAAGGTTGGGTTTGGATGGTGAAAAATTGGAAGCTCAAAATTTAGCTAACATAAAAGAGTTGTGTATAATACAAATACTATACCGTTTTAGTTTCAAAATGAGAATAGTAAACTCCAATGTGAGAAAAGTAAATTTCAATATGAGAATAAAACATTTCAAAAGGAGAATAGCTACAGTAAATTTAAAAAAAGTAATACTTGCAACAATCAAAGTCTGTCAGTCTGTCAGTCTGTCAGTCTGTCAGTCTGTCAGTCTGTCAGTCTGTCAGTCTGTCAGTCTGTCAGTCTGTCAGTCTGTCAGTCTGTCAGTCTGTCAGTCTGTCAGTCTGTCAGTCTGTCAGTCTGTCAGTCTGTCAGTCTGTCAGTCTGTCAGTCTGTCAGTCTGTCAGTCTGTCAGTCTGTCAGTCTGTCAGTCTGTCAGTCTGTCAGTCTGTCAGTCTGTCAGTCTGTCAGTCTGTCAGTCTGTCAGTCTGTCAGTCTGTCAGTCTGTCAGTCTGTCAGTCTGTCAGTCTGTCAGTCTGTCAGTCTGTCAGTCTGTCAGTCTGTCAGTCTGTCAGTCTGTCAGTCTGTCAGTCTGTCAGTCTGTCAGTCTGTCAGTCTGTCAGTCTGTCAGTCTGTCAGTCTGTCAGTCTGTCAGTCTGTCAGTCTGTCAGTCTGTCAGTCTGTCAGTCTGTCAGTCTGTCAGTCTGTCAGTCTGTCAGTCTGTCAGTCTGTCAGTCTGTCAGTCTGTCAGTCTGTCAGTCTGTCAGTCTGTCAGTCTGTCAGTCTGTCAGTCTGTCAGTCTGTCAGTCTGTCAGTCTGTCAGTCTGTCAGTCTGTCAGTCTGTCAGTCTGTCAGTATGTCAGTCTGTCAGTCTGTCAGTCTGTCAGTCTGTCAGTCTGTCAGTCTGTCAGTCTGTCAGTCTGGCAGTCTGTCTGTCTGTCAGTCTGTCAGTCTGTCAGTCTGTCAGTCTGTCAGTCTGTCAGTCTGTCAGTCTGTCAGTCTGTCAGTCTGTCAGTCTGTCAGTCTGTCAGTCTGTCAGTCTGTCAGTCTGTCAGTCTGTTAGTCTGTCAGTCTGTCAGTCTGTCAGTCTGTCAGTCTGTCAGTCTGTCAGTCTGTCAGTCTGTCAGTCTGTCAGTCTGCCAGTCTGCCAGTCTGTCAGTCTGCCAGTCTGTCAGTCTGTCAGTCTGTCAGTCTGCCAGTCTGTCAGTCTGCCAGTCTGCCAGTCTGTCAGTCTGTCAGTCTGTCAGTCTGTCAGTCTGTCAGTCTGTCAGTCTGTCAGTCTGTCAGTCTGTCAGTCTGTCAGTCTGTCAGTCTGTCAGTCTGTCAGTCTGTCAGTCTGTCAGTCTGTCAGTCTGTCAGTCTGTCAGTCTGTCAGTCTGTCAGTCTGTCAGTCTGTCAGTCTGTCAGTCTGTCAGTCTGTCAGTCTGTCAGTCTGTCAGTCTGTCAGTCTGTCAGTCTGTCAGTCTGTCAGTCTGTCAGTCTGTCAGTCTGTCAGTCTGTCAGTCTGTCAGTCTGTCAGTCTGTCAGTCTGTCAGTCTGTCAGTCTGTCAGTCTGTCAGTCTGTCAGTCTGTCAGTCTGTCAGTCTGTCAGTCTGTCAGTCTGTCAGTCTGTCAGTCTGTCAGTCTGTCAGTCTGTCAGTCTGTCAGTCTGTCAGTCTGTCAGTCTGTCAGTCTGTCAGTCTGTCAGTCTGTCAGTCTGTCAGTCTGTCAGTCTGTCAGTCTGTCAGTCTGTCAGTCTGTCAGTCTGTCAGTCTGTCAGTCTGTCAGTCTGTCAGTCTGTCAGTCTGTCAGTCTGTCAGTCTGTCAGTCTGTCAGTCTGTCAGTCTGTCAGTCTGTCAGTCTGTCAGTCTGTCAGTCTGTCAGTCTGTCAGTCTGTCAGTCTGTCAGTCTGTCAGTCTGTCAGTCTGTCAGTCTGTCAGTCTGTCAGTCTGTCAGCCTGTCAGTCTGTCAGTCTGTCAGTCTGTCAGTCTGTCAGTCTGTCAGTCTGTCAGTCTGTCAGTCTGTCAGTCTGTCAGTCTGTCAGTCTGACAGTCTGTCAGTCTGTCAGTCTGTCAGTCTGTCAGTCTGTCAGTCTGTCAGTCTGTCAGTCTGTCAGTCTGTCAGTCTGTCAGTCTGTCAGTCTGTCAGTCTGTCAGTCTGTCAGTCTGTCAGTCTGTCAGTCTGTCAGTCTGTCAGTCTGTCAGTCTGTCAGTCTGTCAGTCTGTCAGTCTGTCAGTCTGTCAGTCTGTCAGTCTGTCAGTCTGTCAGTCTGTCAGTCTGTCAGTCTGTCAGTCTGTCAGTCTGTCAGTCTGTCAGTCTGTCAGTCTGTCAGTCTGTCAGTCTATCAGTCTGTCAGTCTGTCAGTCTGTCAGTCTGTTTGTCTGTCAGACTGTCAGATTGTCAGTCTGTCAGTCTGTCAGTCTTTCAGTCTGTCAGTCTGTCAGTCTGTCAGTCTGTCAGTCTGTCAGTCTGTCAGTCTGTCAGTCTGTCAGTCTGTCAGTCTGTCAGTCTGTCAGTCTG
Organism: Philhelius pedissequus; assembly: GCA_910595825.1. NCBI lineage: Eukaryota > Metazoa > Arthropoda > Insecta > Diptera > Syrphidae > Philhelius > Philhelius pedissequus. Next base: position 122,830,418 of record OU343162.1, read on the forward strand.
TCAGTCTGTCAGTCTGTCAGTCTGTCAGTCTGTCAGTCTGTCAGTCTGTCAGTCTGTCAGTCTGTCAGTCTGTCAGTCTGTCAGTCTGTCAGTCTGTCAGTCTGTCAGTCTGTCAGTCTGTCAGTCTGTCAGTCTGTCAGTCTGTCAGTCTGTCAGTCTGTCAGTCTGTCAGTCTGTCAGTCTGTCAGTCTGTCAGTCTGTCAGTCTGTCAGTCTGTCAGTCTGTCAGTCTGTCAGTCTGTCAGTCTGTCAGTCTGTCAGTCTGTCAGTCTGTCAGTCTGTCAGTCTGTCAGTCTGTCAGTCTGTCAGTCTGTCAGTCTGTCAGTCTGTCAGTCTGTCAGTCTGTCAGTCTGTCAGTCTGTCAGTCTGTCAGTCTGTCAGTCTGTCAGTCTGTCAGTCTGTCAGTCTGTCAGTCTGTCAGTCTGTCAGTCTGTCAGTCTGTCAGTCTGTCAGTCTGTCAGTCTGTCAGTCTGTCAGTCTGTCAGTCTGTCAGTCTGTCAGTCTGTCAGTCTGTCAGTCTGTCAGTCTGTCAGTCTGTCAGTCTGTCAGTCTGTCAGTCTGTCAGTCTGTCAGTCTGTCAGTCTGTCAGTCTGTCAGTCTGTCAGTCTGTCAGTCTGTCAGTCTGTCAGTCTGTCAGTCTGTCAGTCTGTCAGTCTGTCAGTCTGTCAGTCTGTCAGTCTGTCAGTCTGTCAGTCTGTCAGTCTGTCAGTCTGTCAGTCTGTCAGTCTGTCAGTCTGTCAGTCTGTCAGTCTGTCAGTCTGTCAGTCTGTCAGTCTGTTAGTCTGTCGGTCTGTCAGTCTGTCAGTCTGTCAGTCTGTCAGTCTGTCAGTCTGTCAGTCTGTCAGTCTGTCAGTCTGTCAGTCTGTCAGTCTGTCAGTCTGTCAGTCTGTCAGTCTGTCAGTCTGTTAGTCTGTCAGTCTGTCAGTCTGTCAGTCTGTCAGTCTGTTAGTCTGTCAGTCTGTCAGTCTGTCAGTCTGTCAGTCTGTCAGTCTGTCAGTCTGTCAGTCTGTCAGTCTGTCAGTCTGTTAGTCTGTCAGTCTGTCAGTCTGTCAGTCTGTCAGTCTGTCAGTCTGTCAGTCTGTCAGTCTGTCAGTCTGTCAGTCTGTCAGTCTGTCAGTCTGTCAGTCTGTCAGTCTGTCAGTCTGTCAGTCTGTCAGTCTGTCTGTCTGTCAGTCTGTCAGTCTGTCAGTCTGTCAGTCTGTCAGTCTGTCAGTCTGTCAGTCTGTCAGTCTGTCAGTCTGTCAGTCTGTCAGTCTGTCAGTCTGTCAGTCTGTCAGTCTGTCAGTCTGTCAGTCTGTCAGTCTGTCAGTCTGTCAGTCTGTCAGTCTGTCAGTCTGTCAGTCTGTCAGTCTGTCAGTCTGTCAGTCTGTCAGTCTGTCAGTCTGTCAGTCTGTCAGTCTGTCAGTCTGTCAGTCTGTCAGTCTGTCAGTCTGTCAGTCTGTCAGTCTGTCAGTCTGTCAGTCTGTCAGTCTGTCAGTCTGTCAGTCTGTCAGTCTGTCAGTCTGTCAGTCTGTCAGTCTGTCAGTCTGTCAGTCTGTCAGTCTGTCAGTCTGTCAGTCTGTCAGTCTGTCAGTCTGTCAGTCTGTCAGTCTGTCAGTCTGTCAGTCTGTCAGTCTGTCAGTCTGTCAGTCTGTCAGTCTGTCAGTCTGTCAGTCTGTCAGTCTGTCAGTCTGTCAGTCTGTCAGTCTGTCAGTCTGTCAGTCTGTCAGTCTGTCAGTCTGTCAGTCTGTCAGTCTGTCAGTCTGTCAGTCTGTCAGTCTGTCAGTCTGTCAGTCTGTCAGTCGTCTGTCAGTCTGTCAGTCTGTCAGTCTGTCAGTCTGTCAGTCTGTCAGTCTGTCAGTCTGTCAGTCTGTCAGTCTGTCAGTCTGTCAGTCTGTCAGTCTGTCAGTCTGTCAGTCTGTCAGTCTGTCAGTCTGTCAGTCTGTCAGTCTGTCAGTCTGTCAGTCTGTCAGTCTGTCAGTCTGTCAGTCTGTCAGTCTGTCAGTCTGTCAGTCTGTCAGTCTGTCAGTCTGTCAGTCTGTCAGTCTGTCAGTCTGTCAGTCTGTCAGTCTGTCAGTCTGTCAGTCTGTCAGTCTGTCAGTCTGTCAGTCTGTCAGTCTGTCAGTCTGTCAGTCTGTCAGTCTGTCAGTCTGTCAGTCTGTCAGTCTGTCAGTCTGTCAGTCTGTCAGTCTGTCAGTCTGTCAGTCTGTCAGTCTGTCAGTCTGTCAGTCTGTCAGTCTGTCAGTCTGTCAGTCTGTCAGTCTGTCAGTCTGTCAGTCTGTCAGTCTGTCAGTCTGTCAGTCTGTCAGTCTGTCAGTCTGTCAGTCTGTCAGTCTGTCAGTCTGTCAGTCTGTCAGTCTGTCAGTCTGTCAGTCTGTCAGTCTGTCAGTCTGTCAGTCTGTCAGTCTGTCAGTCTGTCAGTCTGTCAGTCTGTCAGTCTGTCAGTCTGTCAGTCTGTCAGTCTGTCAGTCTGTCAGTCTGTCAGTCTGTCAGTCTGTCAGTCTGTCAGTCTGTCAGTCTGTCAGTCTGTCAGTCTGTCAGTCTGTCAGTCTGTCAGTCTGTCAGTCTGTCAGTCTGTCAGTCTGTCAGTCTGTCAGTCTGTCAGTCTGTCAGTCTGTCAGTCTGTCAGTCTGTCAGTCTGTCAGTCTGTCAGTCTGTCAGTCTGTCAGTCTGTCAGTCTGTCAGTCTGTCAGTCTGTCAGTCTGTCAGTCTGTCAGTCTGTCAGTCTGTCAGTCTGTCAGTCTGTCAGTCTGTCAGTCTGTCAGTCTGTCAGTCTGTCAGTCTGTCAGTCTGTCAGTCTGTCAGTCTGTCAGTCTGTCAGTCTGTCAGTCTGTCAGTCTGTCAGTCTGTCAGTCTGTCAGTCTGTCAGTCTGTCAGTCTGTCAGTCTGTCAGTCTGTCAGTCTGTCAGTCTGTCAGTCTGTCAGTCTGTCAGTCTGTCAGTCTGTCAGTCTGTCAGTCTGTCAGTCTGTCAGTCTGTCAGTCTGTCAGTCTGTCAGTCTGTCTGTCAGTCTGTCAGTCTGTCAGTCAGTCTGTCAGTCTGTCAGTCTGTCAGTCTGTCAGTCTGTCAGTCTGTCAGTCTGTCAGTCTGTCAGTCTGTCAGTCTGTCAGTCTGTCAGTCTGTCAGTCTGTCAGTCTGTCAGTCTGTCAGTCTGTCAGTCTGTCAGTCTGTCAGTCTGTCAGTCTGTCAGTCTGTCAGTCTGTCAGTCTGTCAGTCTGTCAGTCTGTCAGTCTGTCTGTCAGTCTGTCAGTCTGTCAGTCTGTCAGTCAGTCTGTCAGTCTGTCAGTCTGTCAGTCTGTCAGTCTGTCAGTCTGTCAGTCTGTCAGTCTGTCAGTCTGTCAGTCTGTCAGTCTGTCAGTCTGTCAGTCTGTCAGTCTGTCAGTCTGTCAGTCTGTCAGTCTGTCAGTCTGTCAGTCTGTCAGTCTGTCAGTCTGTCAGTCTGTCAGTCTGTCAGTCAGTCTGTCAGTCTGTCAGTCTGTCAGTCTGTCAGTCTGTCAGTCTGTCAGTCTGTCAGTCTGTCAGTCTGTCAGTCTGTCAGTCTGTCAGTCTGTCAGTCTGTCAGTCTGTCAGTCTGTCAGTCTGTCAGTCTGTCAGTCTGTCAGTCTGTCAGTCTGTCAGTCTGTCAGTCTGTCAGTCTGTCAGTCTGTCAGTCTGTCAGTCTGTCAGTCTGTCAGTCTGTCAGTCTGTCAGTCTGTCAGTCTGTCAGTCTGTCAGTCTGTCAGTCTGTCAGTCTGTCAGTCTGTCAGTCTGTCAGTCTGTCAGTCTGTCAGTCTGTCAGTCTGTCAGTCTGTCAGTCTGTCAGTCTGTCAGTCTGTCAGTCTGTCAGTCTGTCAGTCTGTCAGTCTGTCAGTCTGTCAGTCTGTCAGTCTGTCAGTCTGTCAGTCTGTCAGTCTGTCAGTCTGTCAGTCTGTCAGTCTGTCAGTCTGTCAGTCTGTCAGTCTGTCAGTCTGTCAGTCTGTCAGTCTGTCAGTCTGTCAGTCTGTCAGTCTGTCAGTCTGTCAGTCTGTCAGTCTGTCAGTCTGTCAGTCTGTCAGTCTGTCAGTCTGTCAGTCTGTCAGTCTGTCAGTCTGTCAGTCTGTCAGTCTGTCAGTCTGTCAGTCTGTCAGTCTGTCAGTCTGTCAGTCTGTCAGTCTGTCAGTCTGTCAGTCTGTCAGTCTGTCAGTCTGTCAGTCTGTCAGTCTGTCAGTCTGTCAGTCTGTCAGTCTGTCAGTCTGTCAGTCTGTCAGTCTGTCAGTCTGTCAGTCTGTCAGTCTGTCAGTCTGTCAGTCTGTCAGTCTGTCAGTCTGTCAGTCTGTCAGTCTGTCAGTCTGTCAGTCTGTCAGTCTGTCAGTCTGTCAGTCTGTCAGTCTGTCAGTCTGTCAGTCTGTCAGTCTGTCAGTCTGTCAGTCTGTCAGTCTGTCAGTCTGTCAGTCTGTCAGTCTGTCAGTCTGTCAGTCTGTCAGTCTGTCAGTCTGTCAGTCTGTCAGTCTGTCAGTCTGTCAGTCTGTCAGTCTGTCAGTCTGTCAGTCTGTCAGTCTGTCAGTCTGTCAGTCTGTCAGTCTGTCAGTCTGTCAGTCTGTCAGTCTGTCAGTCTGTCAGTCTGTCAGTCTGTCAGTCTGTCAGTCTGTCAGTCTGTCAGTCTGTCAGTCTGTCAGTCTGTCAGTCTGTCAGTCTGTCAGTCTGTCAGTCTGTCAGTCTGTCAGTCTGTCAGTCTGTCAGTCTGTCAGTCTGTCAGTCTGTCAGTCTGTCAGTCTGTCAGTCTGTCAGTCTGTCAGTTGCAGTCTGTCAGTCTGTCAGTCTGTCAGTCTGTCAGTCTGTCAGTCTGTCAGTCTGTCAGTCTGTCAGTCTGTCAGTCTGTCAGTCTGTCAGTCTGTCAGTCTGTCAGTCTGTCAGTCTGTCAGTCTGTCAGTCTGTCAGTCTGTCAGTCTGTCAGTCTGTCAGTCTGTCAGTCTGTCAGTCTGTCAGTCTGTCAGTCTGTCAGTCTGTCAGTCTGTCAGTCTGTCAGTCTGTCAGTCTGTCAGTCTGTCAGTCTGTCAGTCTGTCAGTCTGTCAGTCTGTCAGTCTGTCAGTCTGTCAGTCTGTCAGTCTGTCAGTCTGTCAGTCTGTCAGTCTGTCAGTCTGTCAGTCTGTCAGTCTGTCAGTCTGTCAGTCTGTCAGTCTGTCAGTCTGTCAGTCTGTCAGTCTGTCAGTCTGTCAGTCTGTCAGTCTGTCAGTCTGTCAGTCTGTCAGTCTGTCAGTCTGTCAGTCTGTCAGTCTGTCAGTCTGTCAGTCTGTCAGTCTGTCAGTCTGTCAGTCTGTCTGTCAGTCTGTCAGTCTGTCAGTCTGTCAGTCTGTCAGTCTGTCAGTCTGTCAGTCTGTCAGTCTGTCAGTCTGTCAGTCTGTCAGTCTGTCAGTCTGTCAGTCTGTCAGTCTGTCAGTCTGTCAGTCTGTCAGTCTGTCAGTCTGTCAGTCTGTCAGTCTGTCAGTCTGTCTGTCTGTCAGTCTGTCAGTCTGTCAGTCTGTCAGTCTGTCAGTCTGTCAGTCTGTCAGTCTGTCAGTCTGTCAGTCTGTCAGTCTGTCAGTCTGTCAGTCTGTCAGTCTGTCAGTCTGTCAGTCTGTCAGTCTGTCAGTCTGTCAGTCTGTCAGTCTGTCAGTCTGTCAGTCTGTCAGTCTGTCAGTCTGTCAGTCTGTCAGTCTGTCAGTCTGTCAGTCTGTCAGTCTGTCAGTCTGTCAGTCTGTCAGTCTGTCAGTCTGTCAGTCTGTCAGTCTGTCAGTCTGTCAGTCTGTCAGTCTGTCAGTCTGTCAGTCTGTCAGTCTGTCAGTCTGTCAGTCTGTCAGTCTGTCAGTCTGTCAGTCTGTCAGTCTGTCAGTCTGTCAGTCTGTCAGTCTGTCAGTCTGTCAGTCTGTCAGTCTGTCAGTCTGTCAGTCTGTCAGTCTGTCAGTCTGTCAGTCTGTCAGTCTGTCAGTCTGTCAGTCTGTCAGTCTGTCAGTCTGTCAGTCTGTCAGTCTGTCAGTCTGTCAGTCTGTCAGTCTGTCAGTCTGTCAGTCTGTCAGTCTGTCAGTCTGTCAGTCTGTCAGTCTGTCAGTCTGTCAGTCTGTCAGTCTGTCAGTCTGTCAGTCTGTCAGTCTGTCAGTCTGTCAGTCTGTCAGTCTGTCAGTCTGTCAGTCTGTCAGTCTGTCAGTCTGTCAGTCTGTCAGTCTGTCAGTCTGTCAGTCTGTCAGTCTGTCAGTCTGTCAGTCTGTCAGTCTGTCAGTCTGTCAGTCTGTCAGTCTGTCAGTCTGTCAGTCTGTCAGTCTGTCAGTCTGTCAGTCTGTCAGTCTGTCAGTCTGTCAGTCTGTCAGTCTGTCAGTCTGTCAGTCTGTCAGTCTGTCAGTCTGTCAGTCTGTCAGTCTGTCGTCAGTCTGTCAGTCTGTCAGTCTGTCAGTCTGTCAGTCTGTCAGTCTGTCAGTCTGTCAGTCTGTCAGTCTGTCAGTCTGTCAGTCTGCCAGTCTGTCAGTCTGTCAGTCTGTCAGTCTGTCAGTCTGTCAGTCTGTCAGTCTGTCAGTCTGTCAGTCTGTCAGTCTGTCAGTCTGTCAGTCTGTCAGTCTGTCAGTCTGTCAGTCTGTCAGTCTGTCAGTCTGTCAGTCTGTCAGTCTGTCAGTCTGTCAGTCTGTCAGTCTGTCAGTCTGTCAGTCTGTCAGTCTGTCAGTCTGTCAGTCTGTCAGTCTGTCAGTCTGTCAGTCTGTCAGTCTGTCAGTCTGTCAGTCTGTCAGTCTGTCAGTCTGTCAGTCTGTCAGTCTGTCAGTTTGTCAGTCTGTCAGTCTGTCAGTCTGACAGTCTGTCAGTCTGTCAGTCTGTCAGTCTGTCAGTCTGTCAGTCTGTCAGTCTGTCAGTCTGTCAGTCTGTCAGTCTGTCAGTCTGTCAGTCTGTCAGTCTGTCAGTCTGTCAGTCTGTCAGTCTGTCAGTCTGTCAGTCTGTCAGTCTGTCAGTCTGTCAGTCTGTCAGTCTGTCTGTCTGTCAGTCTGTCAGTCTTTCAGTCTGTCAGTCTGTCAGTCTGTCAGTCTGTCAGTCTGTCAGTCTGTCAGTCTGTCAGTCTGTCAGTCTGTCAGTCTGTCAGTCTGTCGGTCTGTCAGTCTGTCAGTCGGTCAGTCTGTCAGTCTGTCAGTCTGTCAGTCTGTCAGTCTGTCAGTCTGTCAGTCTGTCAGTCTGTCAGTCTGTCAGTCTGTCAGTCTGTCAGTCTGTCAGTCTGTCAGTCTGTCAGTCTGTCAGTCTGTCAGTCTGTCAGTCTGTCAGTCTGTCAGTCTGTCAGTCTGTCAGTCTGTCAGTCTGTCAGTCTGTCAGTCTGTCAGTCTGTCAGTCTGTCAGTCTGTCAGTCTGTCAGTCTGTCACTCTGTCAGTCTGTCAGTCTGTCAGTCTGTCAGTCTGTCAGTCTGTCTGTCTGTCTGTCTGTCTGTCTGTCTGTCTCTCTGTCTGTCAGTCTGTCAGTCTGTCAGTCTGTCAGTCTGTCAGTCTGTCAGTCTGTCAGTCTGTCAGTCTGTCAGTCTGTCAGTCTGTCAGTCTGTCAGTCTGTCAGTCTGTCAGTCTGTCAGTCTGTCAGTCTGTCAGTCTGTCAGTCTGTCAGTCTGTCAGTCTGTCAGTCTGTCAGTCTGTCAGTCTGTCAGTCTGTCAGTCTGTCAGTCTGTCACTCTGTCAGTCTGTCAGTCTGTCAGTCTGTCTGTCTGTCTGTCTGTCTGTCTGTCTGTCTCTCTGTCTGTCAGTCTGTCAGTCTGTCAGTCTGTCAGTCTGTCAGTCTGTCAGTCTGTCAGTCTGTCAGTCTGCCAGTCTTTCAGTCTGTCAGTCTGTCAGTCTGTCAGTCTGTCAGTCTGTCAGTCTGTCAGTCTGTCAGTCTGTCAGTCTGTCAGTCTGTCAGTCTGTCAGTCTGTCAGTCTGTCAGTCTGTCAGTCTGTCAGTCTGTCAGTCTGTCAGTCTGTTAGTCTGTCAGTCTGTCAGTCTGTCAGTCTGTCAGTCTGTCAGTCTGTCAGTCTGTCAGTCTGTCAGTCTGTCAGTCTGTCAGTCTGTCAGTCTGTCAGTCTGTCAGGCTGTCAGGCTGTCAGTCTGTCAGTCTGTCAGTCTGTCAGTCTGTCAGTCTGTCAGTCTGTCAGTCTGTCAGTCTGTCAGTCTGTCAGTCTGTCAGTCTGTCAGTCTGTCAGTCTGTCAGTCTGTCAGTCTGTCAGTCTGTCAGTCTGTCAGTCTGTCAGTTTGTCAGTCTGTCAGTCTGTCAGTCTGACAGTCTTTCAGTCTGTCAGTCTGTCAGTCTGTCAGTCTGTCAGTCTGTCAGTCTGTCAGTCTGTCAGTCTGTCAGTCTGTCAGTCTGTCAGTCTGTCAGTCTGTCAGTCTGTCAGTCTGTCAGTCTGTCAGTCTGTCAGTCTGTCAGTCTGTCAGTCTGTCTGTCTGTCAGTCTGTCAGTCTGTCAGTCTTTCAGTCTGTCAGTCTGTCAGTCTGTCAGTCTGTCAGTCTGTCAGTCTGTCAGTCTGTCAGTCTGTCAGTCTGTCAGTCTGTCAGTCTGTCGGTCTGTCAGTCTGTCAGTCGGTCAGTCTGTCAGTCTGTCAGTCTGTCAGTCTGTCAGTCTGTCAGTCTGTCAGTCTGTCAGTCTGTCAGTCTGTCAGTCTGTCAGTCTGTCAGTCTGTCAGTCTGTCAGTCTGTCAGTCTGTCAGTCTGTCAGTCTGTCAGTCTGTCAGTCTGTCAGTCTGTCAGTCTGTCAGTCTGTCAGTCTGTCACTCTGTCAGTCTGTCAGTCTGTCAGTCTGTCTGTCTGTCTGTCTGTCTGTCTGTCTGTCTCTCTGTCTGTCAGTCTGTCAGTCTGTCAGTCTGTCAGTCTGTCTCTCTGTCAGTCTGTCAGTCTGTCAGTCTGTCAGTCTGTCAGTCTGTCAGTCTGTCAGTCTGTCAGTCTGTCAGTCTGTCAGTCTGTCAGTCTGTCAGTCTGTCAAAAAAGAAAAAATATCCTTATATTAGCTGTGTTCTCGTGACTATCGAGTACAGCAAAGTAAAAATTTTACAAGGAAAACAACAATAAGAACATACTGGGAATTACTTTCCTTTTCATCCGAAGTATAACTGAGTTCCGATAATTAGTAAGTCTATTCAATTATAGAGGGCATTGAAGTGATGTATTTTAGTAATATATGTTTGTATTTCTAATTTTAATTTCCTTGTATTTTTTATTCTTTTTGACAGAAAAAAACACAGATGTGAAAATCCCTCCATATCAAAATAAATAAAATCAATTTGGAGTGTGTATCGTTTTCGTGAAAATGTTTTACTTTGCTGTACTTGCTAGTCACGAGACTATTGTATAGACATATTTGGAAAACGTAAATTTAGTACATATTTATTATGCATTTATGTAGTGTTAATAAGAATTATTTGAATGATCTCTTGTGTAAAAATGTTGGTTGTTGTCTATGATTGACATTTGAGAATGTCAAACTCTGTTCAAATTTCTGTTCAGTAAGGTTTGGCTATTCATCATGAATCTTTTAACGCTTGAACAACGATTGCCAATTGTGGAAATTTACTTTGAAAAAAAAAATAATCTGTTTGCGAAGTTCATAGAACACTTTTACCGAAGAATTGTGTTTCTGTTTAAATGGCTT